>CAJNDS010000336.1:447500-532500 GCA_905221605.1 Symbiodinium natans
AGGGGGTAGGAGCCCTCAACCCTCAACCCTAAACCCTAAACCCTAAACCCAGGACTTCATGTGCTTGCCGCGTCTCCCCCTCGAAGAGGTCTATGCGCTGCCACTCCCGTGGCTCTGCCTGATCCGACTCTTCTTCGTTGGCCTGCTTCCCAGTTCTGCAGGCACCTAAACCCTAAACCCTAAACCCTCTCTATCATTTCCTTCGTGGTTCAAGGCCAATCCTTCGTGGTTCAAGGCAAAGTTTCTGGCGCCTTGAACCGTGGTTCAAGGTTAGCTTTTTTTCTTTGAACCGTGGGCAAGGCAAGTCGTCGAGTGTTGTACAAGGGTGGGGGATTGTCCGAGTGTCCAAATCGCAGGTTTGAGGCTATGCAGTGAAGCGAAGACAGCAAGGGGTTAGGTCTTGGTTGACGTTCGAGGCATGCCCGAAAAAGAAAACAGGCCCAAAAAAGTCCCGCAACAGATTGGCTCCTGCAGTCCTCTCAACCAAATGCTAAGGCAGCGCGCAAGAGATGTAGTGGCAAGAAAATGAGGCTAACACAACTAGGTATTTTTTGTGTGCGTTAATTGCAAGGCTTAGGCAGCGCGCAAGAGATGCAGTGGCAAGAACAATTGAGGTTCACAAAATTAGGCGTGTGTTCTTTGGGTCCGTTCATTTCAAGGCTAAGGCAGCGCGCAAGAGATGCAATGGCAAGAAGATGAGGTCAACACGATAAGTTCATTTCAAGCATAGGGCCTGAATTCTGAGAGCTGACTTAGACTTGAAGCAGGGTATGAGCTATGAGCACCTCGAGGCTGCAGGACTTCGTTGTATGGTTGGAGCGATACTGTCTATTTTTCTCAATGTTATGGGATTCTCTGCGCGGGTGAGCCGTAAGTATAACTTTACTATAAAACTGCTCGATCCGGAGCTGCTGAACCCTAAACCCTAAACCTTAAACCCTAAACCTAAACCTAAACCTAAACCCTAAACGATGAACCCTCGGAGCAGGGTCAGCTTTGAACCCAAAATCGCCTCAATTGTCCCCTTAAGCGGGTTTAGGGTTTCGGGTTTAGGGTTTAAGGTTTAGGGTTTACGGCTTGTAGGGCTTCAGGACCCAAAGGGGCTCAGGGTTTTTAACACGCAGCCTGCACGCCTCGCCCACAAAGCTTAGCCTCATCTCCTGCACGGACCCGTCGCCGATCCACTCAATGGCAGCGACCGCCTCGAGAAGCAGCGACAGGGAGGGGAGGTGAGATACCGACGGCCCCCAATAAAACAAAAAAGATTATGAAAATGAAGCCTTGAACGTCCATGCAACACCATGCAACACATTATTAAGCTTGGCTTCGGGTTTTGGAGTTCAGGTTTGGGAGGGCGAGACTAAGTCTTCAGATTCCGCATTCAGCAAGAGGTTTTAGGGTTTAGGGTTTAGGGTTTAGGGTTTAGGGTTTAGGGTTTAGGGTTTAGGGTTTAGGGTTTAGGGTTTAGGGTTTAGGGTTTAGGGTTTAGGGCTTTTTGTTTGGGGTTCAAGCAGGTCAGCGAAGCACCCAAGCAATCCTAAAAAACCTAAACTCCCAAACCAGAAACCGTGAGACTCCTGAGCCGTAACCTTCGTGCCAAGCCGCGCCCCAGGCGGTGAAGGACGTGTCGGAGCCGCTGGGCAAGGCGTTCCCTGCCATGTCAGGGTTTTGGGGTCTTTGGGGGTTTCGGGGTTTAGGGTTTAGGGTTTCGGGTTCAGGGTAGCCTAAACCCTAAATCCCTAAAACCCCAAACCCCAAACCCCAAAAAACCCCAAACCCCAAATCCCCAACCTTAAACCCCAAATCACAAACAAACCCTGAACCCTCTAACTTTTTCGGAACAACCTCAACCCTACACCCCCAAACTGTGAACCCTCAACCCCAAGACTTCAAAGTCCTAAACACAAGCAGAGTCCGAAACCCCAACACTTCTTGAACCCCAAACCCGAAACAGAATCGCGAACCCTGAACCCTAAGCCCTAAGCCATAATCTCTGAATCCTAAACCCTCAACCCTGAACCCTAAGCCCTAAACCCTAAACCCAAAAAAACAGAAAACGAGCACGAAGCGCCTGGCACGCAGCGGCGGCCAAAAAGCCGACGGGCCTTTGCTGCTTTGAAGCCTTATTAAGGTGCTTAGGGGTGTTTTTTTGGGCTTAAGGGTGAAGAGTGTTGAGGGATGTTTTTAAGGGGTTTAGGGTTGCGAAGCGTGTAGGGTGGTTAGGAGTTCTTAGGGGGGGCGGGGGGGGCTAGGAGCGTTTAGGGTGTTTCGGGTTTCATCATATCTCATTTGATCCCCCTCAAACCTTTAAACCCTCTCCGGGATGCTCATGGAAGAGATTGGGGGCTGAATCTCAGCTAGGGGCCCTTCGAGTTTTTAAAGTCGGAACCCTCAAAACCTGACTGACTGACTTACACACACACACACACACAGACACACACAGACACACACACACAGACACAGACACAGACACAGACACAGACACAGACACAGACACAGACACACACACACACACACACACACACACACACACACACACACACACACACACACACACCCCACACACACACACACACACACACACACACACACCCACACACACACACACACACACACACACACCCACACACACACACACACCACACACACACACACCACACACACACACACACACACAACACACACACACACACACACACACACACACACACACACACACACACACACACACACACCCCACAACACACACACAGCACACACAACACACACACACACCACACACACACACACACACACACACACACACCACACACACACAACACACACA
Organism: Symbiodinium natans; assembly: GCA_905221605.1. Taxonomy (NCBI): domain Eukaryota; class Dinophyceae; order Suessiales; family Symbiodiniaceae; genus Symbiodinium; species Symbiodinium natans. Next base: position 450,328 of record CAJNDS010000336.1, read on the forward strand.
CACCCACACACACACACACACACACACACACACACACACACACCCACACACACACACCACACACACCACACACACCACACACACCACACACACAACACACACACACACACACACACACACACACACACACACACCAACACACACCACACACACACACACACACACACACACACACACACACACACACACACACACACACACACACACACACACACACACACACACACACACACACACACACACACACACACACACACACACACACACACACACACACACACACACACACACACACACACACACACACACACACACACACACACACACACACACACACACACACACACACACACACACACACACACACACACACATACCTCGCACCCTCAAAACACCAAACCCTGAACCAACCCTCAAGCACCAAACCTAAAACCCCGAAACCCCCAACACCAAACAACACCCAAAAACCGGAAAAAAAAATCAAACCCGAAACCCCCCAAAACTCCCAAAACCCGCCCCAAACCCCAAAAATCCCCGAACCCTGAAGCCCCCAAATGCCTAAAACCCCTCAAACCCGACAATCCTCAACCCTCTAAACCCTAAACCCTAAACCCTAGACCCTAAACTGAGTGAGCCCGAGGCCGTCGAGCAGGGCGAACGCACCGAAGCCGGCGGGCGAGGGAGCTCCACGGAGCTCTCCGTCCCGTTAGGCAGCTACGGGCTGCCGGGGGTCGCTGGCGAGAAACCCGTCAGGTCGCCCTAGAATAAGATACCCCAAACTTTCGGGTAAGCGTAGCATCCTCTTTTTGGGAGGTCTTCCTGGGCCTGGGCCCCTCCCGAAAAAGCCCCGCCTCCGGCCGCGGTCGTTTTCCTTTTTTGGGCGCTTGCCTCCTGCTTGGGAGACTCGTGCCTGGGAGGCCGTGCCTGGCAGGCGGCCCCTGCCTGGGGGTTGCTTGCATGGTAGAAGGCATCACATCGCCTCCCAGTAAGGGCGAAAGCGGCAGCAAGCAAGTTTTCCAGATCCCCAACCAAGATGCTTCAAAAGAACCCTACAACCGTAGAGTTTAAGGCGAGGGTGGAGCGCCAGCGGGGGTGGGCTTATGCAGGTCGGGGCGCGCGCCTGGGTGCTTTCACCCTAGACACGAAACCCTAAACCCTCCAACCGGCTGCCGGATTGCGGGCGTCCTGTCCGGCGAGGTCTGCGACTCGCTGCTGAGGAGCGCAGAAGTGCCGGAACTGAGGCCTGAAGGGCTTAGGGGTTAAGGTTTTAGGGTTTAGGGTTTGGGTTTAGGGTTTAGGCTTTGGGGTTTAATTTTGGGGTTTAGGGTCTATATAGGGTTTCGGGTTTAGGGTGTGTCAGCGCGCGCATGCGCGCACGCCACGGGGAGAGTGCCTTTTCTTTAGATTTGAGGGCGCGCTCCCCATCGCACGCTCGCAAAGCTTAGTAGCCCCCACCCCCCACCCGAACTATTTTCTTGTAGGTTTCGGGGTTCTACACCCCCAAACCCTGGGTTTTTGTTGGGAGGCAGTGGAGGGCAGAAGGCCTCGGCCCCTGCTTGAGTAAGCAAAGCTAGATGCCTTCAAAGGCACCCCCAATATTAGCCCCTCAAGGTACCCTGTAAGGACCCCTGATCCCTAGACCCTAGACCCTGAACCTGCCTTGCCTGAATAACTTTGGGCCTACCTTCAGGTCTCACTGAGACCCTTCGAAAGGGATATAATAGGGTTTAAGGTTAGGGTCGGGTTGAGGGTTTAGGGAAAGCTGCCCAAAGCCCCCTCTTCGCCTCCCGCTCTCTGCCGCTCAGCCAGGCGTGCCTCCTTTGTCTGGGTGCTTGCTTCCCTAAACCCTAAACCCCAAACCCCAAACCCGTAACCTGAGCCACTTGGGATCTTTCAGGGGGGGCATTTCGGGGTCGGACTGGTTAAAGCCTGGATCTCTGTGAGGTGTGGGGTATTTGGTGGTTTCGAACATAGGGGTACCCCTTTTAGGGTCCCTTTAAGGGGATTCAATTCTATGTAGGGGTATAAAAGGGGTACCCCTATTTTGGCAAATACCCATTTTCCGTCGGGTTCGAGACGAACGAGAAGAAGAAACATCTGCTCGCAGAAAGCGCGATCCCTATGGCATCTGACGCTCAGAGCTCAGGATGTATTAGGTTTCGCGGCTGGCCCAGGACAAAGAAAGACCTCGATTTTCTTCATGTGTTACTCCATGTCCTACATCTTCATAAGGAAAATAGGGTTGAGTGCTCCGAGTTCCCTCTCAGGGCTTAGGGTTGAAGTCCCTGAACCCCCCAAGCCCAACAACCCTAAGCCTGATGGGCTCAACCCGAGAGGTGTCGGGGTGCAAGGCCAGGCTGTGCCGGCGAAGCTGCCAAAGCTCGGATCTGCTGCTGGTAGAAGGCGATGACTTCCGCAGCCTCCGAGAACAAACAAGCGCGGCGGAGCACAACGCCTCGAATGACGCCCAAAAAAAACCCAAATCCAGAATCCAAAACACCACGCCAGACTTCCCTCTGGGCCGTCCCGCTTCGAGGGGTCCGCACCAGGAGCCCCCGCAGCTTTGCGGTTGAGGGTTGAGGGTTTAGGGTTTAGGGTTTTGGGTTTATAGGGTTTAGGGTTTAGGGTTTAGGGTCATGGCAGACCCCAGGTTTCGAGTCGGGCCAGCGTCCAAGGGGGGCCTCCAGAGAGGTCTGGTAAAGTTCTGGGTCCAGAATCTAAAACGGCCGGGAGTTTAGGTTCCAGGGTTTCGGGTTTAGGCTTGGGATGTTACCGCTTATACTAACAGTCCATACTAGGGATTATAGTACCCCCTACTACAACCCCTGTTAAGGACTGTTAGTAATTAGTAGAAGGGGGGTACATCCCAACCCGAAACCCTAAACCCTAAACCCTAAACACCCTAAACCCTAAACCCTAAACCCTAAACAGGTTTAGGCCTTCTCCGCACAGCTTCCGGGCGAACGCGCCCAGCGCGGGAAGCCCGGCTTCACGACGGCGTGGTGTCCTGCAGAAGGCTTCGGAGCCTTGGCGACTCCCCAGGTGCCGTAGTTTAGGGCTTAGGGGCTTAGGATGGGTTAGGGGTTTGGGGTTTGGGGTTTGGGGTTTGAGGTTTAGGGTTTAGGGTTTAGGGTTTAGGGTTTAGGGTTTAGGGTTTAGGGTTTAGGGTTTAGGGTTTAGGGTTTAGGGTTCAGGATTCAGGGTTTAGGGTTTAGGGTTTAGGACTCAGGGCTGCATCCTCCCAGCTCCCCATCCAAAGTCTCGATGTCACGCTCGAAGAGGCCGAAGAGCCGTCCCACCTGATCGATGGTTTTTTGGGGTTTAGGATTTAGGGTTTAGGGGTTTAGGGTTTAGGGTTTAGGGTTTAGGGTTTAGGGTTTAGGGTTTAGGGTTTAGGGTTTAGGGTTTAGGGTTTAGGGTTTAGGGTTTAGGGTTTAGCCAGGAGAACAGGGCGTAGGGTGTAGGGTTTAGGTTGTAGGGTTTAGGGTTCAGCAGCCATGTACTAGCTTTCACTAGTCGAGCCTTTTCATCTTGTGATGGAGAAGTACCCACCCATTCAGAGAATCCCATATCATTAAGAAAATAGACAAGTCTCATTTTCAGCTGCATCGTAAACCCTCAGCCATGAAACTCTTTCGGCTTTCGGACCGAGACTAGCAAGGCAGGCCCCCAGCCCTCACACTCGCGCCACGACGGGATGGGGGAAAGATCGCGTTCACCAGCACATGCACTACAAGCACAAACTCAGAAGCATGAACCTGAGGAGGACGAAGCCACTCTAGCAGCGAGAACAACAATAGCACTCACGAAGGAAGAATATGACACGCTGAAGGCCACAGTTTCGAAGCAGGATGCCAGGTTGAACACTGTCGAGTGGAAATCCGCGAAAACAGCCTCACTTCTGCTCAGAGACCAAGAACTAGAGGCTTCCAAACAGCTGCTTCTCATGGGATGGCCGACCGGCATGAGCGAACAAGACCGTGACAGAGAAATCCGTAGCATGGCACAGTACTATGGGGTAGTGGACAACTTGCAGGGCACCACCACGCCGAAGAACAAGCAAGCACTTGGACACCTCACCATTGTGCACATGTGGGACAAAGACGCGCGCAACACCTTCCTGCACCACGTCAAGAACGACCCGCATAAGCTCAAGGGCAGCACCATCGTAGGAAGACCGCAGATACCCCGCTACCGCCGTGAACAAGATGCTCCCATGAAGTGCGCTATGAAGGCAATGGCGACCATCTATGGCGGCAACCCCAAATTTCGACCAACATGGGAACTGCAGGCCCTATGGCATGAAACCGAATGGGTACTAGCAGTTGCTACGGACGCAAACGACGCAACCAAAGTGACCATCTTCGTCCCCGATGACAAGAAAGAGGAGTTTGAGACTCAGTTTGCGGAGGATTGGCCGACATGGCAAATCGGGGCAACCAGACGGAAGGCAATCCGCAAAAATACCTTCGCATCAACATTGCCGCCTTCACCGAGGACAACTTGCAGGAACTGAACGAACGCTACGCAACTATGAGCACGCGCTCCCGCAACTCCAAAGCCTCGGACGACGTAGACATGGCGACTGCTGAAGAGGAGTTCGGTTCCCGCACCCCGCCAAAGGCAGGGGAAGGCACTCGTCTTGACGTGTACGTGCCGCTATGTACTTTGCGCAGCACAACCGCAGACCGTAATAAACATTCACCTCGCGCACAATCTTCACGTACGACCACTTCTTGCACGACCATTACTTACTCACACCTGCCAATGCGCCGCCCAGCAGGCAAGCCGGGCACACCGCGGAGCAAATCTTTAAAGAAGAAGCGTTTCACGGCCACTTTTGACGACCTTGTTGTATGCACTAATCACACAAATTCGATGCTTCAGCGGCTACAGAGACACACTCGGTCAGCAAAAAAGAGAGGTAGGGCGTCTACACTTGCAACCACACAGAGAAAAGCAAGCTTGGCCACCAAGCGGTCGCAACACCGCCGGTGGTATAGATGGTGTAAATCAAATGTTGGCTACTTTGAAGAAGGCCTAGACAGGCGCCCTCACCTGCTCGAAAGCAACGCCTCTCGAAAGACACCCGGAACGCGGGTTCATTTGCTTACGAAGACCATACTGAGAACAGAAAGCGTTCACCTCATTTATCCAAGCTTTTTCATGGTACTTCACTTAACATTGCTACCCTCAACGCCTGTTCCCTTTTGAAACCTTCAATGCATCATCAGATTGTCCAGTACATGAAGTCCAAGTGCATTGACGTCCTTTGTTTACAAGAAACCAAAGCCAAGCGTACTTCATACTACATGATTGATTCGTTTACCTTCTACACATTCAGTAATGCGAGCCCCGACAAGCAGGAGCACTATGGCACAGGTTTTGCTCTGTCGCCTGCGGCAAAACGAGCGCTCTTACGTACACTCCCTAGCAGTAGTAAGGCGGCGGGAATTAGTCTACATACGGGAGCTGGAGAATTTTCCGTCATCACAGGACATGCGCCACATAACCAGCACACCGAAGAAACCAAGCAGGCTTTTTACGACGAACACAACCAGCTCATAGAGAAGGTGGAAAACCGACGCCCTTACCTCATTATGGGAGACTTCAATGCACGCATCCATGGTAGAATGCACGATGAGGATCTTGTCTTGGGGCCCCATTTGTATGGGAAAGGTGTTGGTTCGGTGGGAGGCGAACCGGATAACAGGAGCTTTCTCATCAATTGCTGCGTCCAAACCAGCTCTTGGTTTCCAACACGTGGTCCAAGCACAAGTCCGCCAAGCAGGTCACGTATAGGGAAGTAGGAACCACTACCCTACCACATGCCTCCGCGTCTTGGGACCCCAACTTGTTGGCCCAACTTGATCTGTGTTTAGCCCCCCGGAGATGGAGAAATCTTGTGAGGGACGTATTTTCCGATCCTCGGGCGCATGTAGACAGTGATCATTTCCCATTGCTTGCAAAGGTGAGACTCAAACTGGGGGCTAGGCGCCAACAGGCGCCGCGCCCTCGCTGGGATTTTCATAGCGCCTCGCCCAGGAGCATCCGCGAGATGAACGAAGCCCTGGAAGCCCGATTGAGCAACGTAGAAGGTCATGAGGACGCGTCCAAAAAATGGGACTCTCCGGGAAGTGTTTGTTCAGGCCATGGACGAACACATACCTAAATACCAGTTTACACCTAGGAAACCCTGGACTAGCCAGAGCACCTTGGATCTGATTACACGTAGAGGTGTCCTGCGCAACCTAGGCGACCTCCAGCAGGTGGCCGAGTACAACAAAGAAATTAAGTGTTCTGCAAATCGGGATAAGAAAAACTGGCTCGAAGAGCAACTACAATCAAATTCGTGGGAGCCTATCAAGCAGCTCACGAAATCGTTCCCTACAAAGATGGTTCGACTTGAGCCTTCACCAAGTTTAGGGATTTCAGCAACAGCCACAAATGCAGATATCTATGCCGCGCATCTAGAGCAGGTGCAGTGGGCTCCTGCAACGTCAAGTGGGGTTGAAGACCTCTGCACGGATCTCTTGCCACACGCAGCCCCGGACATTGAAGAGGGCCCTGTGACCATGGCCGAACTCATTCAGGCAATTAAGCATCTCAAATCCGGCAAGAGTGCGGGCCAAGATAATATTCCTAATGAGTTTTGGAAGAACCTTTCCGGCAAAGGCTCAGAGGCTCTTTTGGACTTGTTTCAAGACTGTTGGAGTCACGGCAAGAGTCCATCGTCTTGGAAGCAGTCCCAGGTTATAGGCATATTCAAGAAAGGTTGCGAGAGCAACCCGTCTAATTTTAGGCCGATTTCTTTGTTGCAGACTTGCTACAAATTGTACGCCAGGGTGCTGCGAGGTTGTATGCAGGTCTGGACCCTGTGCTCCGTGACAATCAGTTCGGTTTTAGGCAAGGTAGGAGTACGAGCGACGCTATTTTTCTTGTACGACGCCTGCAAGACCTTGTTGATGCAAAGCGCAATCAAGTTCTGCACTTGTTGTTTCTGGACTGGAGTAAGGCCTTTGATACGATCAAACCAGCTGCATTACACCTGGCACTGCGTCGGTTGAAGGTGCCACCAACCATGTGCAAAGCAATCCTGGACCTTACGGCGACTCCGGTCTTTCGTGTTGTTGTGGATGGTGAGGTTTCCGGGCTTAAACTCAGTCCAGTGGAATACGACAAGGATGTACTCTTTCACCTTTGCTGTTTATCGCTATGCAGACGGTTATGTTTCATGACATTCAAAGGACCTTCCTTGCACGGCACCCGCTCGCTGTTACCCCTACGGTCTCCATGCTTGATATTGAGTTTGCTGATGATACTGTCTTGATATCTAGGAATTGTGAGCATTTGCAAACTTTACTGCAGATTGTGCAAACGGAAGCTGCGAAATACAACTTGCGTCTCAATCATGGCAAATGCAAGCTTGTGTCCTACAACAGTCAGGTGGAGATCAACTTTACGGATGGCAGTAAAGTCCCTAAGGCCACCTCCGTGGTTTACTTGGGTGCTGTCATTGACTCGCAAGGTAGGCCGGGGAACGAAATCTCTAAACGAATTGGGGAATGCAGGCAGGTCTTCAAGAAGCTTATGCGGGTTTGAAAAACACACAGGCATTTCGCGCGAGAGAAAAATTCGCATATACTATGCTTGTGTCGTTACCATGTGGCTCACTGATAAGCATAACAAGATGTTGGACGCTTTTCATATAAAATGTCTACGTTCAATTGCAGGCATTCCCACCACTTGGGGTGCTATGGTCATCGGATGTGAAAGAATCCCCAACGAACAAGTTCGTAGTCAAATGGGAGTGCTATATCTTTCGGACGAGGTCAGATTACAGCAGTTGTCTTTGCCAGGTCACGTTTTGAGAAGACCTTTGACCCATCCAGCCAGGGTTCTCTCTTTCGATCGTTTTCTTCAGCCACAAGCATTAGGAGGCCCGTATAGAGCTGGTGCAAGAAGACATAAATGGAACGCCAAAATCTTGGAGTTAGCTATGACCATTACTCACGACCATTACTTCGGGGCGAGAGCAGGTGTGGGGGAACGCGATATCAAATCTAAGCTGTTAGAGGTGCCGCAAAACAGACAGACTTGGTCTTCGGTTCTTCAGCGTGTCCGTAGTTCTTGGAGTCGCCCACGGGATGCCGACGGTGCCCCACGGCAGTGAAAAAATGAAACTCTATACACCTAAACCCTAGGCCCTGAACACTAAACCGTGTGCCCTGCACCCTCAACCCAGGGGGGAGAGAGGGGGTGAGGGGGGTGGGGGGGGGGGTGGGGGGGGGGTGGGGGAGGCACTCGTGAAGCTTGCCGACTAAGGTTTGTGCCTTGCCGACTAAGGTGTGTGCCTAAACCGACAGGCTGACAGGCAACGGGAACTTAGAAGCTTCAGCCTGAACCCTTAAGCCCACAAGCCGGCAGCAAGATCCCCAAACCCATCAAGAAGCCTCCACAAAAAGGGAATTGAAGCCCCAAATTGCTGGAAGCCCCTCCCCGCCCAAACCCTAAACCCTAAACCCTAAACCCTAAACCCTAAACCCTGGAGGCACCTGTTCCGCCTGACTGTGGGGATGATCCATGCAAGTGGGGATCAGTGGGTTGAAGACGCTTTGAAGGCGGCCTCTGGGATGCCGCAAAGGGAGTAGGGGTTTAGGGTTTAGGGTTTAGGGTTTAGGGTTTAGGGTTTAGGGTTTAGGGTTTAGGGTTTAGGGTTTAGGGTTGAGGGTTGAGGATTGAGGGTTGAGGGTTGAGGATTTAGGGTTTAAGCTTGGGCTTCAGGGTTGAAAGGTGTAAAGTTTAGAATTCAGGGTTCAGGGTTCAGGGTTTAGGGTTTAGGGCTCAGGGTTTGGGGTTTAGGGTTCAGGGTATTGGGTTTAGGGTTTAGGGTTTAGGGTTTAGGGTTTAGGGTTTAGGGTTTAGGGTTTAGGGTTTAGGGTTTAGATTAACGGTAAGTTTTCTCGTGTGTTCACCGGTTGCCGTTTTGTTGTGGTAGTGCACTTCGTGGACTACCTGCAGAAAGAGTTTGGGGTTTAGGGTTTAGGGTTTAGGGTTTAGGGTTTAGGGTTTAGGGTTTAGGGTTTAGGGTTTAGGGTTTAGGTTTAGGGTTTAGGGTTTAGGGTTTGGTCTGGCACTGGGCATGTTGAAACGGCTGATTACGATCTGCGGCTGTCAATGCTCCAAGTTTTCATCCGGGATTCGCAAGGGGCCTTAAACCCTAAACCCTAAACCCCAAAAGACTGGTGGCCAGCGTTGAAATTGCTTCTGCCAATCCCAGCACGTATCTGAACTTCGTGGAATGGACTTGTCTGCCTGCATTGGGGACAAACTGGGGACCCTGAACCCTAAACCGAAACCCTAAACCCAGAAGAAAAGTGTAGGGAGCGCGGGTTTAAGGCGGAATGTGATGGAGTTCACGGTTTGGTGTCTTTCCTAGTATTTCCTAGTTGCGTCCCCAAAGAACTCGCGATGGTTCTAAGAGCCTGCTCTGGAGATGCCAAGCGTGGGCCCGCCATCATGCGGCGTGTGCGCAGCCATGCGCTGGGAGGAGGTGGCCGTAGCTGCTTCTTCCCTTGTACCTTATACTTGATACCTTATGCTTGATACTTTGATCATACCGTATATTTGATACCTTGTACTTGGTACCTTGTACTTGATACCTTTTACTTGGCACCTTATACCGTATGGCTCTGCCACATTGACATGGTACCCAAGAGCTCAAGACGTCTGCTGTCAAGGATTTGGCAGCTGGACGTTGAACTATGGGCCTATGGGATCATCTTCCGGCGCGATGCGTGGATGGTACTTGTTGTTTTGCCCACGTGTTGTTGGAAATTATTTGCTTCTGATAGGAAAGCACAACGCGAAACATGCACGCAAGAGAGAGAGGGAGCGAGAAAGGTGGTCGTCATGTCATTAGGGTTTAGTGTTTAGGGTTTCCAAATAGGTTCCTTTTGCGCCATCGCACTGCCAAAGAAGCCAAAGCTGCTGCGCAGCCTGCAAACGTTGATGAAACCCATCGCATGCGACAGGGACTGTGTGGCTGGACATGGGAGTTTCCGAAATCAGGGGGTCACATATTGGCGCCCTTATATAAGGGAATCCTACTAGACTAAATTAGGGGTCCCCTACTTTCGTAAACTCCCACATTGCTTCACCTGGGCTGCAGCGTCCGCCACCAACACTGCAGCGGAGCGGGCCTCATCAGACAGGCGCTTGCTCCGAATTCTGCTCTTAGTGCTACTACGAGGTCCAAAACGCACAAATCTTGTTCCGGTGTCTGGAGCCGACCGCTTGCTTCTTTTCCTTACTGCGAATCTATAAAGTAGTATTACTTGGATACCTCGCCACCCCTTTCCGAGAATCCAAAAACTGGGAGCAGGATGCAAAGACATGTCTCGCAGGATCCAAACTGACATTGTTCGTGTTGCGACCGTTCTGGCGTTGTCGCATGTGTCACCAAATCCCTGCATAACTGAGGAAGCACTGTCCAGACGGCACTGCTATGCACTGCTCATATGCCCTGCAGAAATCATGTAGCAATTCAATTTCAAGTTAGCGCGGGCCTGGGGCTGTGTCACAACATCCGATTTGCGACCCGTCTGACAAAGGCAGCACAGCAGTCACATGGAGAACTCTGCAGCACGAAGCCACGACATAAACGGCGCTCACGCAATCCTCCAAAACTGACGCGAGCTCTGAGGGCCCAAGACGGCCCGAGCACGTTCTGAGATAATGTGTTGAACCTCAATCAATTCATGACAGTGGCCAAGCCACTTCAGCCCATGCAGAGAGAACAAATCAAACACTTCCGGGTGCAGGAAACGAGCTTCTGGATTCCGTGCGAGTCATTGCTCGCACACTTGGCTTCAGGCGTGCTGATGATGAGTCAATCCCACTCGACAAAACATAAAAAGTTGTTCCCTGGGGGGGGATGGCGGAAGCCCAAGGCTTCGCGACACAACCCCTCAGAGCAATCACTGTGAACACCAGAAGGGGCTTTCCAGCGGCAGGGCTTGTGCTTTTGGCCAGGTTTGGACGTGGCCATAACTCAGACTACATGCGCACACGCACGCACGCACAGATTACGAGTCTGCCCTGCCCGCTCCCGCCTTCGACCGAATCTGCGCAGCGAAGAGCCAGGCCTACACAAGCGAACTGCTCAACATCATGGATTGAAAAAGAACTTGGGAAGGACAAGGTAGGCTGAAGTGAGCGTGGCAAAGTTTGGACGTGACGAAACCCCGCAAGCCTGCATCATCGACATCTGGTCGAAGCAGACGAAGGGCTTGAAGATGAAGACAGGTCCTATCGAAAGGTTTGGGAGGCAGCGCTCCGATTTTGTTAAACTGCTTACGTGAGGTTTGCGAGACAACATGCAGGGTCGGCAAAGGCGAGGCGCAGACCCTCATGTTCCAGTGCTTCAGAACACCTGGCAGATGGTAGGGAATAGAGACATTTTTAGTGCAAATAGGTAACGGGCCTCAGCAGGCAACGGAAAGATGGCGAGAGTGCAAGAGTTGTGTGCATCCCGCTGCTGGTCCTTCTCTGTCGTTCTCCGGAGTTCAGTTTAGGGCTTAGAGTTCAGGGTTCGGGAGTATCGGGTTTGGAGTTCAGGCAGAGAGAAAGGAGAGAAAGAATGCGAGAGAGACTCTGGATGGAAGGAAGGCAGGAAGGAAGGAAGAGCTACGCTGCTTTCACTGCGGTCAAAGCACCTTCAAAGTCGAGGTGGTTCCAGTGTGGCGTGAAGCTGGACGCCTGCAAAGGTAAGAAAGGTGGAAAGGACTCAGGCACAGGAGGTTTCAAAGGTATACATGCGAAGGAAAAGGTAAAGGAATGTTTCTTGCCAAAGGTCGAGGAGGTAACTGGAAAGGTCAAGGTAGAGGCTTCAGAGGCTACAAAGGTACAGGAAGAATTACAAAGGACGAGGTAAAGGAAAGGCCCAAGCAGCTACTGGTATGTCATGACTGTCACAAGTGTGAAGCACAGTGTACGAGGCCAACGCGCGCAAAGTGAGTGCCACACTCAACGATAATGTTTGTCCAGTTTGCACCACTAACAGCTTTCCTGCAGCATCGGTCATTCCCAGCAACCTGCTTCACTGGCGCGCCTCTGGAAGTGCTCATCAGCTACAGATCGACATCCTTGGCTGCATGCCAGCTGGAATCTGCTGCATTCAGCAAGAGTCGCTTCAGTGCCCGCCTCAAAGATCAAGACCTCCGTGTCTTCCGGGGCTTCCTCCTGAGATGCATCATCTTTAAGGTAGGCCTACACATGACAGGATGAAGGCATCAGTGCATTCAAACACTTCAAAGGGGTCTGCGGAGGGACCCCTAGACCCTTAATCTTTTTGCCGTATATCACCCCTATATGTACCTTGTGTATGGTTCCTTGAAATACCTTCCGCGAGGTCCACAAGTTTAGGGTCTTCCTACTCGAACACAACTCTTGTATCTACTTGAAGCGGGTAACTCGAGTCGAACGAGGGACATTCACCTTGACAAGGTGACGCTCTACCTCTGAGCGAATCCTGCAAAATTTGAGTGCCTCCTTGAAGGGCAAACTCTTGCAACACTTGTCAAATATCTTGATGCTCAAAAAGATACCAATGCCGAAGAATGCGATCGCCTCATCAATCCCCCAATCCGTCAGTACACTTGGACTCAGCACATCCGCACGGCGTATAAGCAGATGGTGAGCATAACCTGGGTAGGAGTACAGGAGTAGTGGCTAGAGAGCATGCATTTTTGCAAGATCTCAATCAGCTGTGCCTAGTGCTGTGGAGGGATCATCAAGTCAGCCAATGCAAGATCCATGCCATTCTGCTTCCGAGCAGGGTAGGCTTTTGTCAGTTCTTTCAAACTGCCAATGCGAAGCTCCCGGGAGTTGCTGTATCGATGCTTTGTGCAGGGTCTCTGGGACTGGGAAAATGCGAATAGCAACAGTGGGCAAATCAACTTGAGCCACGCCAACGACCCAGGCTGGCATGATGAGTTGAGACAAAGCCAGCACAGGCCAAACAACGCTCAACAAGCTGCAAGCGAACTGCACTCAACAGAGAGAGGAGGTTCCAGCATTTCTCGGCAAGATGCTGCACATGCAAGTCGAAACGCAGCAACGATCAGCGGCACCCACAAGGTGGCCGTCTTTTGAGGTCCGGCACGTGTCTCTGCGCAGGTGGCAGGGCACGCACGTCAGCCGCTTGAATTCAGGAATTCTAGGACAGGAATTCTAGGAAGGACCCCTCGAAAGGACCTCTAATCCTACTACCCAGCACCCACTTCCATGAAAGATAAGCCCTACATGCTGTTCTGTGCCCCACGAGAGAACCCCGCGGTCCATAAGGGACCTTCCTGTAGTCATTGAATTTCGAGTAGGCTTACTATGAACGAAACGAGGTGACTCTCAGCCTGGTCTAAGTCTTGCATGAGCACGTCCTGGCAGAACATAGGCTAGTGCTGCATTATGAGATTGTTGGAACTGCAACTATGACTCGTGATAAGTAGTACAAGTATATCATGTCACATACGGCTACACCTTCAACGCCGGTGTGTGCAACGGGCATGGCCCTCATGCAGGTCCTTGTCCGTGCAACCACTGACGATCATGTCGAGAGGCAAGTTCCAGCCGAACCGCTGGCAAATGGACAGGAGTTCCGCCACGTTGTTGCTCACCACACCGCCTGATAGCATGCTTAGGCACGTGAACCCTCAGATAACTGTCTTTCCGACAGCCTGTTTGTGTTCACCCTTGCTTAACGTCCCGAGCAGCCTTCAAGTTGAGAATGCCACAAGGCCAGCAAAGGCTCCGAGACCAAAGTACCCAGCCGATGCACACATTCTGGAACTGGTATGAACTTCAGCAAAGACTCCTTGTTCTTGTCGCTGAACTCCAAAATATTCTGAAAGATCTCCGCCTCAGCGAAAGCCAATCCACGCTGGGACGCTGTATCCTCCATGACTTGACACTTTCCAGTGAAAATGTCGGTCATCAGTGACACGAAGCATTTGCTCAAAGCCAGGACTGGATCCTGCCATACTGCCTGGGCTAGGGCGACCTGCCGTGTGGCCGAGGGGTTCTTTTCTTGAACAAGCTTCAGGATGAAAGCAAGATTGGCACAGTAGCTGTCGTCAAACAGGTCAGGCAACAACTTTTGGCCGACCCAGCACTCCATGTCATCAAAGGCCCCCTCTGGCACTGTCGGCCCGGCGTCTGCAACCAAGCTATCGGCATGCAGAACTTGGTGTTGCACTTGCTTCGGTTGCCTCCACTTGGCTATCCAGTGGTGGCATAGTGCGCTTTTGATGGCCAACAAGAGTCTTGGACTCAGTGCTTGCTCCATGTCCATCAGAACTCCTTTCATCGCCTTGCACCCTCTGTCGGCAGTTCCCGGGATGAAATTTCGCACCACCTGCGACAGGCGCAGCACGCAATCAGGGACGCTGCACTTCACGCGCCCATGTTGCTGTGGAACTCCCCGAGGCTGCTGAGACAAGGGGCCATGAGCAGGCTGGATGTCAGGAGCAGTGAAAATGGTTCTGAACATCTGCAGCTCCCATTGGCCCAAACCATCTGCATACATAAGCGGATCATCCCCTTGAAGGACTGCGTTTTCCACTGCTTCAAACAACTTGGAGCCCAGAAGCTCCCGAACATCGTGCAAGTGGTCAATGATGTCTCGTTGATTTCCTTCTTGGATGGAATCCTTCAAACGCTCCACCCTGTCCATGACGTGCTCTGACCCTGACCCAACGGAGCCATCGGATGATCCTGGTGTCATTACACCCTGGGCAGCCAAGGAAGATGGGCGGTAGATGTTGTTGGCAGATGCCAGTTTGATGCGCGAGGCTTCATGCCCTTCTTGCAAGATCTGAGGCCGCTGTCGCCTGCCATGCTTTTCAAGCTGTTGGGTGACTTGTTCAAAGAGTTGCTGCACAGACAGGTCTTCCCCCAGAAATTGCAGGAAGCATCTGCTGAAGTCTCCATGCTCCTTCTCAAAAGCAGCCTTGAACTTTTGGCAAGAATGAACCCAGTAGAACTGGTTCCAACCGATGTCTTCGGGGATCGGCGCTTGGGCAGTGAGTCTGCTGGATGAGCCGCAATCATCCGACTTCAAGCGGCAGCAGTCTAGAACGAAGCAAACAAACAAGTCCTTGGAAGACCACTGCGCCACAGCATTGAAGATTAGGTCAGTGTCGATTTTGGAATCACGATCTCTGCTGTCTGAATCATGGCCAGGAAGTACCACGCTCTGCTGATCCTCTTCTCCGTGACCTGCGAAGTAAATGAGGACTATGCTGCCGTCGACCACTTGTTGCTCAAGTTGTCGCAAGAAGGAGTCTAGATCTCTGCGGCACATGTTCATCACAGGTAATACATAATCGAAACGCAGGTCGATCAACTTCTTTTCGGTCGCGCGGGCATCGTTCAAGACACCATCCAGGGCAGGATAGGCTTTCTTGTCTTTGAAGGTGTGATTCCCAATGACTAGCGCTACCCGTTTTCTCCTCAAAGGCTGTGGGAACTCTGCTTCAACTTCAAGCTCTGAAACGAGGCCATGCCAACGGCAGCAGCTGGGGAAGTCGACGACTGCGATTCCATCGTGGGTGACGGATTCCACAATTCCAAATGAGGAATGGTTGACACCGCCCCACTCAAACTTCGGGATCAAGATCTCCTGCCGCACTCGCACAATTTGCCCCGGTCGAATCCTGTTGGCTGCGAGATCCACCTGGATCTCATCAACTTTGCACCTCAATCGGACAGCATCAGGCAAGGGTTCTAACTTGTGGTGCCTATGCATTCAACATGCACGAAGCACTCGCCACGCCAAGCTGTCTTTCTAAGACTCCAAAGCTCACCCTACATCTAGAAAAGCTCACTGCAACAAGCTCAAGAAGCACTTTGGAACAATGGAACGCAACAACCGGCAGTCATCATCGACTTGGTCTTTGTATGTCTTTG
Organism: Symbiodinium natans; assembly: GCA_905221605.1. Classification (NCBI taxonomy): domain Eukaryota; class Dinophyceae; order Suessiales; family Symbiodiniaceae; genus Symbiodinium; species Symbiodinium natans. The sequence continues at coordinate 466,294 of CAJNDS010000336.1, forward strand.
TGTACTGTATCGAACTCAGCCTCAGACTTCCAGTCGTCCGCATCCGGAAAGTTCACCTTTATCTCCTCCTCCTCAATCTTGGCTACAACGCCAACGGCTTCGTGCATTTCGTGCTCCCCCCATCCATATCTAGGTACGCGGTCAGGGTCTTTGAGCCGGATGTGAGAGCCCACCTGCAAGCTGTCAGAGGGCTTGAATACCTGAAACTCGTCCAGCGTTCCATGCCACCTGCTGCTGTAACCCACATTCACGGACACAACGCACTTCTCCACCTTCTGAATGACTCCGATCACGTCGTCATGGGAAAGACCTCCCCATCCGAACCTTGGCTCCTGCACCGTTCGGCGGAGCTTCACGAGGGTGCCTGGCCTCAAAAGGTTGGCTTCCTCATCTTTCTGTAGCTCTTCAAGCTTTGCATGCCATGTACGCACCCGCTGCCCTGATTCTTCTAGCGAATCAACTCGAAAGACACCCCCTTCAATGTGTTTGACAATGCCAATGCAGCTTGTCTTGCCAACTGAGGAGGATCTGACCCGATCACCCGGTTTAATGCCACCGTGTTCGAGGCGCTTGACACTGTCTTCCCTGTTCAGGGTGGCTGAGCGCAAGCGCTTCTCCAACGGCTCCCTTTCTGGTCTGCGCCTTTTGTGTTTTACTGCCCTTTCCAACGCCTTCATGAACTTTGTTGTGCTGACGTCTGAACCCAGCAACCCCTTGATGTCTGCAATTGGCTCCTCTTCATCGCTGTCACATGCCTTGTCCCAGTCCAAGGTGCTCTCCATTGAAATGGTTGGCACATCTGCGGCACTTGGCAGCAGAGATGCAATTCCACCCACAATCGTCAAGCTGCGCACGCTGGAAGGCTTCTGGAACACGGTTGCTCCGACCTCGCCTTCGCGTTGAAACCAGACCTGTGGACGACCACGATGATAAGCTGCGCCGACAACTGAGAATGTTCTCCCATTTCGGTCTTGAACTTGCGCGCCGTGCTGGAGGCCTGGCACATTGGTAAGCTTGAAGCACACCTCGGGTCGGATGTCGAACATGCAGGCTCTCTGAAGATGGGAGCGCGTGCGAACTGGATAGGGGAAGGTGCAATCCAAAGATCCAAGCGGGCCAAGTTCTCTTGGTTCTGGACCCCGTCTGACAAAGCGGACATGACAGTCAACTCTGAGGGGCTGCGCTCCATTGCCACCAGATTGAAGAGCCCACAGGCGAGTACGATCCAACTTGCGCCACTGGCGACCTGCTGCTGGCCGACCGACACCAATGATGGTGTACACCTTCCCCTTCTTGTCCTCTACGATATCTCCAAACTGGAAGCCAAAGGCTGAGCAAGCTTGAGCTGATGCATCGAACTTCCGAACGACTGGGGCATCCTGATCAGCCATGAACTTGAAAGTAAAGTTGCTGGCTGACGGGGGACTGGATGATCCCAAGTGACGGCGAACCTCTTGAGGGTCAATTCGCTTCAGGACCTTCATGTCTGCTGGCAAGGGATCCAGAATGCCCGCACCTGACGCCCCGTCACGCCACAGCAGCAAAGCAGGCTTCCCTTCGGTGTCGCACACACCGATCACCACGAGCCACTTCGCTCCCGAGTCAGAGTCATACAATACCCAGTCCCCATGAGAGTAGCCAAAGCGCTGACACACATCTGGCCGGACGTCGCAAACCACCACCTCGGGACAACAAGACCAGGTAAGAACCGCCAACAACTTGACAACTTGACAACTTGGCAGGAATGCAACCGAAGCCTAGCGGACAACAAAATTCTCCATCATAATCCAAGCATGGCACTCTTTTGTTCCGCTGCAGCTTGACAGGGAAATCAGGCTGCAATTCGAGGTGGCCAGAGGGAGGATTACTTGTACTGCTGTGCTCTCCAGAGCCGTTTCGTTTTAGCAGCTGCCTCATCTCTGCGACCTTCTTGCGACCAGACAAGTCCAGCCTGCGTTTCTGAACAAGTCTTGTAAGCATCCGGTCCATCTGACTGAGCAAGTACTGCTCAGATGAGGCGGTCGACCTTGCCTCTGCTGGAGTCACTTTCAAAGTGCCCACCTTGCGAAATTGTGAAAAGTCACCTTCATGGAAAGCTGCTCCGGCATCTTCGTCCGCTTGGGTGTACATTCGCGGTCTGCCCTCTTCATTCAGCTTCACTCCAATGACCGTGAAGTACCGCCCATCGCGCTCCAAACGATCTCCGTGACGAAAATCAGTTATCTGTGCAAGTGCGACATCCCGAATATCAAAGAAAGAGACCTCACCATGCTTTATGCCATGGTGGTATGGGAAGTCGAAGCAATACTGAAAGCCTGGGGCGTCGCACGCTGCATCCATGTCAAGACCCTTGCTTTTGGAGATCTTCCTCAGCTGGCCATATCACAGCACGAACTCTTTGCACACAGCATATAAACAAAATTGAAGCACATTGACAAGTTTGACTAAGAGCTTTGTGCCAACAAGCGAACAACCACTCCATCGAGTCTTGACAGCAAGCGCATGGTGCATAAATAAGTTGAGGTCGGGAGAAGCGACTATATGTTGCAGTGTCTACACCCGAAACAAATGCAACCAGGGTTCTGATCATGGCATTCATTATCAGACCAATCCTCCAGCATGCTTGCTGTGTTGAATTTGGAGTGCGTGGAGAAATGGCTAAGCTCAGAGGTTGCGTCGCTGCCGTCGTCAGCATCATCATCCTTCGAAGTGAGCCTGGGTGAGTCAGGCTCGTCTTCACTTGGCTCCTCCATAATCGCAGGTAGCTCCTTGTCTTTGCCATCCGAGTCCTGGAGTTCTTCAATCCTGCACTGGCCAGCCAAACGTCCCATTGAGCCATCTGCCAGCGGCCGTCTCCGCGACGGCTTCAGAGGCAAGCAGGTCTGGTAGTGACATGGGCGCAGCCTAGGCAGTCGAAAATTCCTCACAAGTTGCAAACTGCATGGTGGTAGCCAGGCCTTTTGTCGAGGGCCACCTTGAACAAGCCACTTCCCAGAATCAGGGTTCCATTGCTTGAGCATCGCAATGCACCCCGAACCAGGGTGTGAGGGATCAATGATCATAGCGAACTGTCCAACCTGCAGCTGCGGCTCGGGTACCTGCAGATTTTCAGACGGACGGCCAGGACGGGCCAGCAAGGCCTGGGATTCTGGAAAGGTCATGAGCGACGCGCAGGTGGATGAAGAGGCCGCAGATCCAGAGGAGATCTCCAGACGCTGAGCATGGCTAGGGCAGGCACTTGAAGCAGTCGCTGAAGTACGAGCTGCAGGAACACATGGGTCCAGAGACTTCAGGGCAACAAGGATGTCAGAAGCAGAGGGCCGCTTCAACGGGGAATAGTCCGTGCATTGGTTCACCATCTCCTGCGCAGGTATAAATTCTGCAGGCCAGTCCTTGCGATCGAGATCGACTTTCATCTGCCCCTTGCTGAGCCACCGTAGGAGGTCGTGCCCCCCCATGCCAGTCACCAAACTCGCATAGTTCTGCAAAGTCAGTATCTCGAAAAGACACAAGCCCAAGCTGTAAATGTCTGATGCGAACCTGGCAGGCTTCCCTTGGGATACTTCAGGAGACATGTAAAGTACAGTGCCTCCACGAACTGCGAACGTATCCCTGCCCTCGGGAACGGATTGAGACAAGTTGAAGTCTGCCAACTTGCAAGTGTAATCCTCACTCACAAGGACGTTGGCAAGCTTTAGGTCACCATGATAAACCCTTTGGCCATGAAGGTAGCAAACCCCAGCTGCCACATCCACGGCCATTCTGCACCTTCGCCATACTCGCTGCGCAGCAGGCTCCTGCTTCAGCACCCCTTCCAAGGATCCTCGGGCACACAACTCAAGCACTTCAATGAGCCTGCCGTCTTTGGAGCAGGCACCATAAAACTGAACCACGTGGTCATGGCTCAAGTTCTGAAGAATGGCAATTTCTTTGCTGAGCTCCCTCTCACTTCTCCGGGCCATCTTGATCGCAACCGCGTGCCCGTCAAACTGCCCCGGACGTACGACTGTCCAGGCACCCTTGCCTAACTCCTTGGAGAAGTCCACGTGAACCTGGTCGGGGTTCACTTTCGAGTCATGCGGCGGATGAGCTCTGTCCTGGCAGATTATTTGCTAGTGACTTTGCCCACTTGCAGGCTACAAGCAGAAGCTCAGCAAAAGGCATTGGGGGTGAGGCTGCCAAGCACATGCCCACAATGCAACTAACATGGTCACATGTACCTGCACACACGCTAAGGTCGATTGAGCAAACTGATACTGAAAATTCTTTCAGCTTAAAAGCTCGCAACAGCATGCGCATGCTTGCGTCAACATATCAGCACACAAACCCGCTTAGCAGAAGCACCGAAACTGTCGGCACGAGCTAGCAAGCGGTTGCACTCCCCTGTCAGAAGTCCTCCATGCAAGTCTTCATGTTCATCAGTCTCTCAATGACCAGCCCACCAGACGCACCCAATCCATTGCAAAGCTCTGACTTGCAAGCATCTGATTCAGTGGCAAAGCGCACAAGAGCTTGCACAAATTCTGGGCCTTAATGTGTACACAAGCTGACGCAGCGATAGCAGATCCCCAAAAACACCAACAACATCTGCAAAAGACTGTAAGGCCCCCACCAAAAAGGGCAAGATGAGGTCTTTCCAGCTCTTCCAGCAGCTTGCCCACGTGATCCGGATTCTGCGTCGCGCCGGCAATCTTCGCACAAGTCTTGCGGCTAAACGTAAGTAAAGCCATCGCGTGGAAGTCCACATCCTTGGCAACACATGCATCGCACAAGTCGAAGTCGCACTTGGGACATCCATGTCCAACATCAAGCTGGCAGAAACAGCCGTCGCAGGAGCCAGCTTGAAGACGGCGCTCTTGCAACGGGTGCCCCCTTGGACAGCTCTTCTGATTCTTTGTTGCCTGACGACGGGTGAAAGCAACAAAAGCAACACACTGCCAATCTCTGACTAATCACCAGCAACAGAACAAGAGAACAAGAGAGCATCACGGAGCATGCGTGATTGGCACGCCACCTTCTGACGCAGGCAAACGTTCATCAGTCTCTCAATGACCAGCGCACCAGCCGCATCCAACCCAGCACAAAGCTCTGACTTGTCCAAGTCTGCTTCTGTGGCAAATCGCACCAGTGCTTGCACCAACTCTGGACCTCAGAGCCGCTAGTTTGGCTGCACGTGCCCACGGCTCCGAGACTGTCGAGCTACCTAGAAATTGCAGTTGCTAGACTACTAGACATTGAATTTCAAAGGCATCTGGAGCAGGCAGACCAGGATATCTGGCTCTACCCAACCCCCACGTACCCCTCCTGGGGAAAGCTGCAATTTTCAAAGTCGTGAGATGTCCGGGGAGTGAGTGGCAGGGGGGAGAGGGGGTCAGGGACGAGAGAACAAGCAACCCCCTCTAACAACTCCCTGGGACGACACGATTAGCCACGGCGGCATTGATTGCTCCGGTTGCTCAGTCTCCGGCCCACCATGTTCTGCAGCCGGTCATCCGTGAGCTCCCTCATGAGTTGTGGACAGAGCCCACCCTTTGCGCGCGCGACCTTCGCACAAGTCTTGCGGCTAAACGTAAGTAAAGCCATCGCGTGGAAGTCCACGTCCTTGGCAACACATGCATCGCACAAGTCGAAGTCGCACTTGGGACATCCATGTCCAACATCAAGCTGGCAGAAACAGCCGTCGCAGGAGTCAGCTTGAAGACGGCGCTCTTGCAACGGGTGCCCCCTTGGACAGCTCTTCTGATTCTTTGTTGCCTGACGACGGGTGAAAGCAACAAAAGCAACACACTGCCAATCTCTGACAAATCACCAGCAACAGAACAAGAGAACAAGAGAGCATCACGGAGCATGCGTGATTGTCACGCCACCTTCTGACGCAGGCAAACGTTCATCAGTCTCTCAATGACCAGCGCACCAGCCGCATCCAACCCAGCACAAAGCTCTGACTTGTGCAAGTCTGCTTCTGTGGCAAATCGCACCAGTGCTTGCACCAACTCTGGACCTCAGAGCCGCTAGTTTGGCTGCACGTGCCCACGGCTCCGAGACTGTCGAGCTACCTAGAAATTGCAGCCTCCCACATCTCAGGCTCCTGCCCAACCTTTTCTGCAGCCGTTCATCTGTTAGCTCCTTGATAAGTTGGGGCAAGAGCCCACGCCTTGCGCGCGCGACCTTCTCACAAGTCTTCAGGGTAAAAGTCAGCAAGGCCGGCACATGAAACCCCACGTCCATGGCCGCACATGCATCGCACAGGTGGAAGTCACACTTGGGACATCCATGTCCAGCATCAATTTTGCGGAAGCAGCCGTCGCAGGAGCCATCTTGAAGATGGCGCTTTTGCAATGGGTGGCCTTTTGGGCAGCTCTTCTGCTTCCTTGCCCCCTGATCAGATTGAATATGTTGAGAAAAAAACATGTCTGCATGCTACAGTAGACACTGCCACGGAAAACATCTAGCTGCCCATCTTGATGCAATCGGGACGCTGCTTCCGCGGGATGGCTCAAGTTCGGCTCGTCTGCACATGCTGCTTGAGATGAAGGCCTCACTGCACAAGCCAACTTCATCAAGTAATCGTTGTGGCATCTTTGCGTCGGGTGAGGGTTTCGGGTTCGCTGTGAGCTTCTTCCTTCTACCACTTCACATCTTATACAGCAGCCAGATTCAGCTAGAACACACGACACAACTGTTCCCGCCTTGAGGGTGCTGGCATCATTGTGGGACGCATGGGGTTGGGTGCAGCCGTGTCCGAACAAACTTGAAATTCTGTGCCATCTGGACAGGCATGAGATAGCACAGTACCAGAACCAAAGGTGTCCTGAAAGTGCAAGCATTCCTGGATCTGCAAGTTGTACACACATTTTACTGCGTACGCGATGTCTTCCACCGGCGTACCATTGTAGACCTTCAAAGATTTGCGTTCACCACCCCATACAAAGTGAAAAGTCTTGCTGCGAGCGTTCATCTCCCAGATGAGCTCGGTCCAGATTTTCCATGTACCACGGGACTCTTCGCAAGTAGAATCGTGGATCCACTAATCAAAGCATCTGATCAAACTTACATTGTTCAAGACTGTGGCATACTAGACAGTGCTTCCTCTACACCAAAGACACGCATAGCTGGGGAGCAACTGTTCAGCGCGATCCCTTCGAGTAAAACGGCTACAGACCCCCGGTTCGCGAAAGTCATGAATCGCGAAGACAGCAGGGCTGCTCGCCATGTCAATACAACCCTTGTCCAACCGTGCTGCCAGCACCATGAGCTTTTGCCTTCCTTTTGGCGCTGTCGCGTCCCCACCTAGCCAGCATCAACTTGGTTCTGACTACATCAGGTCTCCATCTCATGGAAATCTCCACCTCAGTGGCACCAGGAGCAGGTTTAGGGACTTGGGGCTTAAAGGGTTTAGCACCGGACGCAAAGGCGACTCTCATATCGAGGACGGCTGCTACCTCCAGTTGCCAGGTCCCAACACCCAACATGCCACAGTGACAAGAATCCGAAAACCTGCTTCTATGTCTAGGACGTTAGCATTGTGAAAGCAATGCGCTCAGCGGGCACACTGTGCACCGAAACCTGGTGTCCCATGGCAGTCGTGATCGAAACGCGGGAAAGACCTCTTCCAGTGGACACGTGTGTTCGAGGCACCTGATGCGCCGGCGTGCCTGGTAAAAGGGAAGTTCGAGCAGCATGTGCTAAGGACCGAGCACGTTTCTGAGACATGGATTTACGTAGCCATGAGTGTGCCCGAGACTGACAAGAATGGGAGCTCTAGTTTCTTCAGAGTGAGGTCGGTTTGTGGTCATGGTGGGTTGAGTGTGCTTCGTAAGGGCAAGCGCGCATAAATCGTTCAAGCCCTTCGAAGTCTCGAGAAGGCCGGATGTGCCAAAGCTTCCGAAGTCATGGACTCACTTGAAAACTTCCCACCCCTCCCGCCTCCAAGTGGGTTCCGCATTTCAACCCCCAGCCGAATCTTGAGACATGCATGAAGTAGCCACGCAGGTTACCAGGAAGGCTGCAAGCCGCTCAGCATTCATCGTGCCTCGTACGAATCTCATTGAACCTCCTCTCTCGGTCACGCATGAAGCAGAAGGGATCTTTGGCAGCACTTAGATCTCTTGATACTCTGCGACTGGGCATACGCCCGGTCCTCAGGCTAAGCCTGTTACAGGTCCTATTTTCGCCAAAATGCACGAAACCACCTTCTAAAAGAACATATCAAAAGCTCTGCCGCGGCCCTCTTCAAGGACCTCAAAGATATAACAGCTGAGGATTGACCCTAGAGTGCCTACCGCTGGAACGTTTTGCAAAGGGTTTCCTCTTGGAAGAAAGGCACCTGAAATTGCAAACGAGTACAAGCACGCTGCAAAGGCCTTCCGAATGTTCTAGCCCGTCGTTGTTAAGATTAGAACACGTGGGAAACCGGAAGAGATGTGTGGAAAGCTGATCAAACGAGATGGGCACGAAGTTCTGGCCAACAAAGGTCTCTCAGTCCTGCAAACAATGCTTACACACCCTTTGATTCGAAGCAGACCAGGTCGCCAGCTCAGAAAAAAAGTTTTAGGTTCGAGGGTTTAGAGTTGCCCTAAGCCCCAAACCCAAAACTCCAAACCTGAAACCCAAACCTGAAACCCCAAACCCTAACCCTTTGGAGATTAAAAGAGGATCTCCACAGCGGCAGCTTCGACCAATTCCCGCGAATGTTTATGGTGCAGTTTCCCCTCCAAAGGTATCCCCCCGGCCCCACCGGGATTTAGAGTGGGACTTTGGGTCAAGAATTTTTTGGGTTTGAGGATGTTAGAGTTGAGAGTTTTAAGGTGTTGTGGGCTTTGCGTAGGGCTTTGAGAGCTGAAAGGGTTTTAAGGGTTTGTTTGGGCTTGCAGGTTTTTTCGGGTTTTGGAGTCAACAGCATACATGCCTTGCGCAAGTTTTGGATTCAGGTGAGAGGGGGAGGGTGCTGCTGACACGGCGACACGGAACCATTTACTCAGGATTTAAGCAAAAAACACCGACAACGCAAAAACGCACAGACGATGCAACAAAAAGTGGCGCGCTTGCTGGTCGGGCTCGTAGGCTCAGCGACAAGACTGCCCTAAACCCTAGAGAGACAAGTGCGCCAACTGGGGAAGACGGAACTGGGAGTCACAAGATATCTTGTGCCGTTTGGGGTCTTGAAGCGGACTGTGGGCTTAAGGGTCTATAGGGTTTTTGGGCTTTGGGGTTTAGGGTTCAGGGCCAAGCCATGGTTGCAGCAACACTGGGTGCCCGGCTGCATGCTCACCAGAGCCGCAGAAGACACCCGGGTACTGCAGCACGGAGTAGGTTCCATTCGGGTGGCGATAGCACGTCAAAGGCACCAGGGAAATCGCGCTCATTGTCTCGAAACCGGTTTGAAGCACCTTGCCCACTATATTCCTGGTCTTGTGGGTCGTCCACCGAAACTTCAATGGCAGAGTCTTTGACACAAAGTGGCACAGCGCGAGCCAACAAACAGCCGATGGGAAGAATGAGGCGGAAATAGAATAGTACAGCTGATGTTGTTGCATACACAGACGTGGCCTTGTTGGTTCTTGACGACATCTTCGCCATCGCATAGTACGCAAGCGAGAGAAGCATGAAAGCGAGCAGAAGAGTGGAAGATCGTGGCTGATCATTGACGGTTTTGTCATGTTTTGAATCAGCTTGTAGAGAGTTGTTTTGCTTCGGAGTGATTGGGAATCTTTATGATCCCATCCTCGATGGTTTTTGCCTCGATGATTTCCCTAGGAAATCATACGAGTATGTTTTTGCCCAATACGCTACTTTGAGTGAGTATGCAGTGTGTAGGAACTTTGTTCTGAAGCTGAGTTTAAGCTCACATGTGAATTCGTTTAGTTTGCGCACTTCGTGACTTTTGGCTCAAGGCCTGCGAGTGAAAAAGCCCGCACTTGGTTGAGATAGTTTTGGGTTCGTGCTTTCAAGGGAACAGGTACCAGAGGGACCTTCGGTTTTTCACGTGGTAGCGGAGCTTGTGCCTTGTGGTGCGAGCCCGTGTATGGTCCTTGGTTGGCTGTCAGGACTCTGTGAGTGCCTAAAGGCAAGTTTGGGTTTGACCCCCAGACTCCCTGTGAACCGGAACCTTGTGTACTCAGACCGTGTGAGTGAGTTCAGAGAAGCCTACCCTGTGAGAAGGCGGATCCGGACTGTTAAGGCTTGGAAACAGTTGGTTCAAAGGCTTGTAAGGCACTGTGGAAGCCGGGCAAGGTTTGTCTGGAACTGGATTGGTTGTGACCGATCTTGGAGGAACACGGTGCTTGGAAGAGTGGAACTAAGGTTCTTCAGAGGTCTGGACCATCTGGTGCTGGTGAGAGAACCTTTGCCAGAAGAAGTTGTGGGAAGACTGCAGGGTGAAGCCTGAGTCTGTGGAGCGATGTTGAACACGCCCCCACGAGAAGTTAGTGAAGCTCACACGAGGAGTCCAAGAGGTGGACGTGAACGTGGAAGCTCGTTGCCTGTCATGAATGCGGAGACAAGGCGAAGGGTGGACCCTTTTCCGGGTTTGGGGCAGGCCAACCCACTTTGGAGACCAGGCATGGCTCAAGTGAACCAACCTGGATATGAGGTCGAGCTCTGGCAAGAACCCCTGAAGTTGCTGCCCATGGAATAGCCCAGCAAAAGATGGGAAACCCGTCGCCACCTCCTGGATTGCCTACGATGACATCCCAACCTGTGGGGGTGACGTTGCCTTCACCACCCGAGGTTCAAGAGCTGTCGAAGCAGGTGCATGCCTTGGAAGGCATGATGCAACAGCTTGTGCTTCAGCAACAACAGTTCACGCAGACGATGACATCGTCCCTGGTTCAGCAACAACAGCAACAGCATCAATGGATGGTGCAGCATCAGCAGCAGCGGATGGATATTCCCCTTCCACCTCAAATCCGTCCTGAGGAGAACACGCCCAGTGCGTCTTCGGGATGTATGGATGCATCACCAACGGGTGCCTCAGTGCAGGGGACCCAAGTGTTCCGGGTAGCGACCCCAAGTCCCCCACCTAGGCCTCCACCTGTGGAGAAAGATGGTGAAAGGGATGTGTTTGCACGATCAGACAAGTGGTTGCTCAGTTTGCCGACCATTGACTTTTCGTCATGGAAGGATCGCATTTCAGAAGCGCTTGGCTTCCTGACCTGGATGGAGAAGTTGACCAGTTGTGAAAGTTTTCCTCGATTTCAAACGCCTTCGGATATGACAGCATGATCGTGAGTGCACATGACGACCGTGAGGCAAAACAGGCATGCGAAAACTACGAAACTACAAACCAGTTTCAGGCTCCCAAAATGGGCCATAAAAGGAGTGAAATTTCAATCACCCCGCCAAAAGCTGCTCAGACAAAGATGAGCAGGTTTTCCCATTGAAAGCTTCACTCATGCCAAAAGTTTCGACTGCCTCACCCTTGGCCATCAAAAGTGCACCTAACACGACCACAGCACGTCACATCAGGCAATCTCGGTCTTCAGTTCATCTGTCGAGCGATGCTGCTAGAAGCAGTCCAAGCTCAAACTCAACGCACTGCTGGCGCCGAGAGAACTCTCGCTACACTGCAAAGTGGCACTGCTGTACACAAGCTACGTATGCTGCTTGAAAGACCCAAGCGCAGGTCGCAAGATTTGGAAGTTCACATTTGTGAAGAAAGATCTCACTTGATGCCACATGCAGCACTGAGCTGCTTCACAAAGATTGCGATGGCCTAGTTACCATCGGAAGGATCATTTCGAATCCCTCTGGTGTTCGGAGTCAAAGCCGCTCCACGGCTAAGGAATTCGTAGTCGGGTATGTGTTTGGAGATTGTCAGCAAATTGCTGAAATTGCCGAGTACATGATTGCCACAAGCTATGTACAAGTAGCTATGTACAGACGTCCAATGCGTCGCATCAAGAGCATTTCAAGAAAGTCTTCAGACGTGTCACCATGTCTGCAAAGTCGTCATGCAAATTTACATGACGATTTCTTCTCAAGATGTCTTGCTCTTAGGCCGCTCATAGCAGTACTTGCATGGCACATAGCCTCGGGATAACGCTTCTCGAAGTCTCAAGCGGATGATCTCTCCAGCTGGATTGAGGCCTGGGCAACACGTTTTGCATGATAGGACTTCCCACGTCTTGCTGAGCAGTACACATTGGCTTCAAGCTCGACTACAAGCCTACAAGCTGATTTACCCCACTCCTCCTACTGCTGGACGAAGGACCTGTCGCGGTTGCGGTGGCATCGGCATTGCAGCTGTCAGATTCCTTTTCTTCGGCTTCATCGCAAGCATGAGCATCAGACTCATCCGCGATCTCACACCCGTGAAGTCCACTCTGCTGCTCTTGTTGTTGCTCATCGGCGACCTGAGCTTCAGACTGTTCAGACAAAGTGCCATGGGCTGGCCATGCCGAGCTGCGCCAGCAACACTGCACTAAGACAACCAACCAGGGTACAACCACAGCTATCAACATGCCAGCTAGCCCTAAACCCGGGTTGTTCACAACCAGCTCGACGAGCTCGTTAGAACCACAACTCGGCGCACGCTTTCAGCATAGCATCCACCTTACAGCCTTGCAACAACATGCTGCACAGAAGCAGGCAGAAGATTGCGACAGCTGGGATGACATTCCAGCTCGGGCGAACAAAGTTGATTGGGCTCGAGTTAGAGCTCAAGGCGCTTGCGAGGTTCAGCTCACTGAGCACAACCGCAATCTTCAAGGCCTGATACATGATGTCTCGCTGCTGTGGGAGGCAAACACGCCTTTCCAGGCGTCGCACTTGCTGCTTGAGGGCCAACTTTTGCTCCATGTCGGCAAAGGCTGCCCCAACACGATTGTAGTTGTCATTGCAATCCACAACTCCCAGCATAAACAACAAGCACAGAACCCTTTCTTTTGGCAAAGCTTTGGTACCTATGTCTGCAACATTCCTATGGGTGCTGATGCCCAAAACAGTCAAATAGTCTTGCTTGGTTAAACTCTGAACCCATAGCAATTTTCCATCAAGATGCCTTGTGGTCCTACCCCCTGACGGGTGAGCAGAGACTTCGCGCTTGTGGAATCAATGAAACTGTTTCGACACCAAATTCACTTTCACAGCTGGATAGGAAAACACTCTTCTGTGTTCGGGATGCTGTGGCAAGCACATGCCCATTCCATGACAGGACCGATGCACTTACAGACCGTCTTGTAGCCTTGTCACCGCTCCAGTCAGCATCGGTGAACAACTCAAGAATGTCACGCGGGCTGCCTTGAACCACTATGCCATCCCCACACTTTGTCTCTCCAAAGCTCAATCCAGAGTGCGGAGACGCATTCCTTGTCTTGTTGGCTTCGACATCTGTTGGGCTGGAGCCTTGTCCCGTTCTGGCTTCAGGGATGTGTGGCCCCAAATACGGCGCTCCTGTTTGCAGAAGCCTCTGCCTTCGAGCCAACGAGGCTTGTGGGCATTGGCGTTGCCTTGTCACGCCGACTGCTCATGCCGAGCAGCGTGCACAAACGCTGCACGTTTTTTGGGTGAGGTTGAGCGTGTAAGAACGCTTGAGAAATGACACAGTGTCCTCCGCATCCTTCAACCAATGCACGCTGCGATTCGACTTCTCACCTTTTCCTCTATGCACTTCAACCGCTCACAGTGGCGGGTTGCAAAGACATCGTCAATGTGGAGAAGGAGGGCTGCGCAGGCACTGGCTCCATCTCTTTGCCCTGGCAAAAGCATAACCAGACGATAGAACCTCTCTACTCCATCTACGACGACTTGGAACGGCCGTCAGTGTGCTTTGCTTAATCGTCAGATTGGCATCTGTCACTCGCTGTCGCCAGCGCAGCTGCTCCTGACAAGCACTAGTGTTGACCTGGGGTGTTTTTGAACCTCAAGGCAGCATGTCGGTCGAGGCTTCGAGGCTTGGCGCCTGTTGGCACCCTAGAACGTTGACCTTTAAGCCCCACAAACTCCGGCTCCTGCGCCTCCATGGCTGGCCAAAGCCGCCTCAGCGGCCATCGTTGCCTCCTTCTGTGTGCGTGGTCCGGGCTTGGGGCAGTTTGCCGCCCGGAAGCTGCTAAAGAGCAACCCTCTCATGACATCGGCGCAATTCTAGATTGGAGGTCGCCCTGCGGGTAACTTTCAATAGTCAGGGTAGACGGGGCACGAGGAGGGGAGCCGAAATTACTGTGGAGGCCCTTTCAAGCGCAGGTGAGCTTGGTGCTGTGTTTTGCTTTGTAGCTGGGGCCTTAGCATTGCGCAGTTTCTTGCTAGCGCCCGCTGCAAGAAGAATCTGGATTTTTTAAATCTGGATTGCACCTTTTGACGACGGCTTGCAGCTAGCAACAAGCTTTCTTGTTATTGGGAACGCCCGCTCCCAACCTTTGCTCAGCCTTTTCTTTCTAGATATTGAGAACGCCCGTTCTCAATCGCATTTAATTCCTTAAAGGCTGGGAACACCCGTTCCTTGATGTTGAGAACGCCCGTTCTCTTCCGCCTTAATTTCTTACGTTGGGAGCGCCCGCTCCCTTCCGTTTAAGTCATTTTTGGTGTCTCTTGTACATTGTGCAGTACGGACAGCTTCGGCGTAAGGTATCTGCACGATGTTGCAAGTGCGAATTGGTTTTACCAAACCCTTTAACTTTGCGGTGCATGTGAAGATAGGAGCATGTTTTTGCCGCAGTTTGAGATCAATGTTTATCTTTTGAACGCCGTGCATCATTCTCGACTGGCCCAAACTGCACTCGTCAGGCCCACCCGGCCGAGGGCACTAAATGTTGCTTGTGTTGATTTTGCTGTTGTGGACGGGGAAGGTGGGTGATGTTTGTTTGTGCGCTTCCCTTGGTTAGTAAGAGCGAGAACGCCAAGGAAGTGCTTTGCGCATTGCGCTGGCCTTTGTCTGCTAGTAAGAGCGAGAACGCAGCAAAGGTTAGCTTTGAATAACTGCCCTACACCCAGCAGCAAGCCTGCCTCTCCCACCCGTGCAGCGTATCAACTCTTTGCAGCAGTGGAAAGTGCCACGCCCCCTAGCTAGTACGAGCCTTGCCGCCAGGTACCCGCACATGCGCAGACTGGTGTTGATTTGCCGTCGTGGACGGGGAAGGTGGGTGTTTGTTTGTTTGTGCGCTTCCCTTGGTTAGTAAGAGCGAGAACGCCAAGGAAGTGCTTTGCGCATTGCGCTGGCCTTTGTCTGCTAGTAAGAGCGAGAACGCAGCAAAGGTTAGGCCTTTGATGCATCCAGTTCGCGTGCGGTGGCTGTGCTGCTTGCTGTGTGGCTATACCAGCCACTGCATGCGTGAGGGCTGTGCTGCTCACTGTGTGGCTTACACCAGCCCTTTGCCTGTTGATGCGACTAACTGCCCTACACCCAGCAGCAAGCCTGCCTCTCCCACCCGTGCAGCGTATCAACTCTTTGCAACAGTGGAGTGCGCTTAGTGCAATTGCCACGCCCCCTAGCTAGCACGAGCCTTGCCACCAGGTGCCCGCACATGCACAGGCTCGAGGTGCACAGGCCCGTCCGGGGCAGGCGTGGCTGTAGGTGCCTGCACATGCGCAGGCTCAAGGTGCGCAGGCCCCTCCCGGTCAGGCGTGCTTGCAGGTGCCAGCACAAGCACAGGCTCAAGGTGCACAGACCCTTCCGGGTCAGGCGTGCTTGCAGGTGCCCGCACAGGCTCGAGGTGCACAGGCCCCTCCGGATCGGCGTGCTTGCAGGTGCCTGCAAATGCACAGGCTCAAGGTGCACAGGCCCTTCCGGGTCAGGCGTGCTTGCAGGTGCCCGCACATGCGCAGGCTCAAGGTGCACAGGCCCTTCCGGGTCAGGCGTGCTTACAGGTGCCAGCAAAGGCACAGGCTCAAGGGGCACAGGCCCTTCCGGGTCAGGCGTGCTCGCAGGTGCCAACACACTCAGGCCCTTCCGGGTCAGGCGTGCTCGCAAGTGTCCGCAAATGTACAGGTTCAAGCTGCGCAGGCCCTTCCTGGTCAGGCGTGTTTGCAGGTGCAGGTGCCCAGGTCCATGCCCAGGTCCACACACTGCGCAAACCTCATGCGTCTGTGTGAGTCGCAATTCATGCGGCTGTGTGAGACGCAACTCTACACGTTGTCCTGCGTTTTGGGTGTAGGAGGGCTCAGGATCGCACTGTTGAGGTCTGCTGGCCGCTCCCCAAACCAAAGGCGATTAACAACCGAACGGTCTGGCCAGTCGGTGCAAGCGTGCTGGGTGTAGTGTTAAACTGTCCTTTAGTAGCATTCCCTTTCCTCAAAATGCTCCCTTACATCCACTTGCCTATTATGCACCTAGCGCTGCGGGGCTCCGCGAAGGCGTCTTGTTGATCAGCCTGGCGGGCTCGTCTGTGTGCAGCTCTGTGCGTGGTGGCAGCCGGCGGGTGTGCAGGAGTCTGCATTTAGGGTTTGGTTTGCTGCTTAGGTTTCTGGTCTGCCCCTCACCCTTGTGACAGTGCTAGTCGCAGCATAGGGCGGAGGCATCGTCCGGTTTCTGCTGGAAAAGTGCCTGGAACAACCGGCAGGAACAAGCCTGTTCATGCTGGAGGGGTGCCTGGCGGGGGCACTCCTTGCCACAAGCGCGTCATCGCTGTAATCGGCCTGTAATCCGGCGCGGCCCTGTTAACAAACGCCATGGCTCATGGACAGCGCCACCCCCTTAGAGTGCCGGATACAACGGACATCTGTTGGTCTATCTTGCGCAGCACGATGGACACACCTTGCTCGTTACGGCTTCTGCGATAAGGGAGTAAGCTTCTCAAACTGATGCCTAGGTCTTCTCCAGAAGGCCCAGAATGATTAGGCGCCTCCGGAAGGCCCAGAAGTGCTTTGGCCTATCAAACTGTTGCCTAAACCCTCCCGGAAGGCTCAGAAGTGATTAGGCCTCTCAAACTGCTGCCTGAAACTTCTCCGGAAGGCCCAGCAGTGGGTCGGCCTCTCCAACTGCTGCCTAAAAATTTTCCTGAAGGCCCAGCAGTGAGTAGACCTCTCAAACTGATGCCTCAAACATCTTCTGAAGGCCCAGAAATGATTAGGCCTCTCAAACTGCTGTCCCAACAGTTGCCTGAAGGCCCAGAAGTGATTAGGCTTTTCAAACTGCTGCCTCAACCTTCCCTGGAAGGCTCTGCAGTGATTAGGCCTCTCAAACGGCTGCCTAAAACTTCTCCGGAAGGCCCAGCAGTGAGTAGACCTCTCAAACTGCTGCCTAAAACTTCTCCAGAAGGCCCAGAAGTGATTAGGCCCCGCAAGCGGCTGCCGGAGCCTTCGCCAGCAGGCCCAGAAGGGATGTGAAGAACTGCTGCTTCAACCTTCTCCAGCAGGCCCAGAAGTGACTAGGCCTAGCACTTTGCTGTGGGTCCCGCATCAGGTGTAGTCACGGGGTAAACCTGCTTGAAGTGCTCTCCACAAAAAATCGGCCGCTGCGCGGGGCTCCGAGTTTTAAGGCCCCTTGACTCTCACACTTGACGTGCGGTTGGCTGCAGACCGTTAAGCAGCCTTGGGGGCCTTAAACTGTCTTTGGGGCTCTTGTGCCGTCTCAAAAATCGGCCGCTGCGCGGGGCTGTAAGAATATGGCCTCTTGCAAGCAGCGCTTCAGGCCCGCCCTATGGCCATGATTTCGAGCCTCAAAACTTTCGGCGCAAACACAAGGAGCCTCCAAATAGGGTACTCCCCTAATAGCTATGTGAGGACGCCCGGACTCACACAGCGCCGACGGCAGCCTCGTGTAGCCACACCAGCCCCTTGCCAGCCCCCGCTCGCCGGGGGGGGAGGGGGCGCCTCTTCTGGCGCTCTGTGTGCATTGTGCCTGTTTTCAGTGTGCTTGCAACTTCCTTGCCAACCCAAAAAAGAGTCCTGAGTGCTATTGCTACGGCCCTGGCGCTTGTGTGGGGACTGTCTCTACGGACGCGTTGAGCAGTTTAGGTGACGGAGGTTCCTTGCCTTACGGCCTACCCATACTTTCGCTTAATGTCTGTTCCAGACGTGGCGCAGCATTGCTATGGGTGACGGGCAGCTGAGTGATTGGTGCCGGTAGGTTCATGTTTGCATTGGTCTCACCTCGCTGGCCTTGCGATAAGTTGTCTTGCAATAAGGGCCTCTGCGCTAGCGGTTGCTTCTTTGTAGTCACGACCTCTTTTTCGCTCGCTGGCTTGTACAGTTTGGCTCTCAAAGCAGATGTCCTTTCGACCCACAAGAACGGCCTACTGTGCTGCTGATGTAGTAAAGAGGCGTCAGTCCAAAAAAAAAAATTCTTAAAGATCAGGTTGGTGTGCAAGCTGGTGCAGCTTGCGGGCGTTCCAAACTTGAATTCTGCCGCAAGTTAACGCAGCAGTTCCATTTCTGGTTCTCGGCTTGCGGCAGGTTGTGACGCGTGTAGCTTTTCACTTCCACGGCGTCAAAAACAGATTTTAGGTTGGCTTGTGGCTGCTGGTTTGCTTTGATGTTGAAGTTAGTTGTTCTGTAAACCTGGTTAGCCACCAGCAGGACTTTGGATTTCAAACACAAGCCGCTTAGAGAAGCTTAAAATCCGGACTGCGGACTTTGGACTGCAACTCCGGTCTGGAATTTTGACTTGGTTTGGAATCAAGTCTGTAAACTGGCCAGGAAGCACAGATCTAAGAAGGTGGACAAAGAAGTGCAAGATAAATTGATTTAGCTTAACCTTTGTGGCAATGCCAGCAATCTGAAACGCTTCCGTAACCCCTTTGGCGGTTTGCCTTTGCTGGAAACCCTACTGGCAGGTAGCGGCCCCCTCTGGAAGCTGGACTGGAGGCGTAGAAGTGCTCTGTTTTGTGTTTGCTTTGTCGCTGAAGCTCCTTAGCACGCTTAGTTTTTGTTGTGTGCACTGACTATGGGTACGCCTGCTCCCAACTGCTCAAGGTGACGTCAAGAGCCTTCAGTTGTCCTGTTGCCTGTCTAATTTACTAGTCGAGATTGAGAACGCCCGTTCTCTTTCTCTGACGTTTCTCTTTCTTGCTCTACTAGCCGAGATTGAGAACGCCCGTTCTCACGTTTCCTTTACGTTCTTGTCCTTTCTTAAAGTTGGGAACGCCCGTTCCCTTCCTTTACTTTCAGATGAAGAACGCCCGTTCTCTTTCCTTTTTAATTCTTTAAGTTGGGAACGCCCGTTCCCTTCCTTTGCACCTTTAGCAATTTTGTCTGGCGTACTGTGCAGTACGGATAGCTTCGGCGTAAGGTATCTGCACCTTGTCGCAAGATCGAATTAGCAATATCGATGGAAGCGCATTTCAGTGTCTTGCTGACTTCATGTCAGGCCACCTCACTGAGTATGACGCTCTCTTTGCCAGAACACCACATTAAACTTTTGTTGGGAACGCCCGTTCCCTTCCGCAAGAACATAGTTTCTTTGGGTTTCTTGCGCGTCTGTGCAGTACGGATAGCTTCGGCGTAAGGTATCTGCACTATGCTGCAAGTGCGAATTAGTTTTACCTTACCAATAATAATATTGTTCTCTCTTCACATAATAATACTTCATGGGCGTACCTGTCAAGATAAGACGCAAAAGCCCACAATAAATTTAATATGGAAATCATGCGTCTTTCATCCTTATATTTCCATTATAAATTTATTGGGCTTTTAGTACTCTTTTCTCTTCTTAACGGGCGTGAATACAAGAATTATTGATGGACGCCCTAATAATATAATAAGAAGAGAAAAGACCATATAATTTAGTATTATTAACCGGGCAAAATAATAAGTCCTTATAAGCCCGGAAAAATAGTATTACTTCGTTCATATAATATTAGGGGGTTTTCACGCTTCATTGCATTACATTGTAAAACCCCCCACATATTATTATTCACTTCGTAGTTATATTAAGAGAGCGTAGAGAACGTAAGTACACTACCGCATACAATTCTGAGCACAAGTGCAAATTCCACTACGACTTCAAAGTACAATGTCGTATACGATTCTGAATACCAACGGTTTCGAAGTACAATATCGAGTCGGTTCTGGGTACAAGTGCATCTACGACTTCAACATGTAATCGGCTTGGAATCGTACCTGAAATCGTACTTTTGCAAGGGAAAGTACAATTTCAGGTACAACTCCGGGCGCGAGTCCAAGTGCGATTGCAAGTGCTGGAATCGTACTTGGAATCGTACCTGAAATCGTACTTTTGCAAGGGAAAATACAAATATCAGGTACGATTCCAAGCACGGTTCCAAGTACGATTCCAAGTACGATTTCAAACGTACTTGCAATCGTACTTGGAATCCTACCTGAAATCATACTTTTGCAAGGGAAAGTACAACTTCAGGTACGATTCCAAGTGCGAGTCCAAGTACGATTCCAAGTACGATTCCAAGTACTGGAATCGTACTTGGAACTGTACCTGAAATCGTACTTCTGCAAGGGGAAGAACACTTTCAGGCACAATTCCAAGTACGATTCCAAGTACGATTCCGGTTACGGTTCCAGCACGGTCTCCGAACCAGATCGTATGAAAAATGAACCCTACTTCAAGATCGTATATGAAACTGTAGTTTACTTTGGGATCGTATCCCGAACCCTAATTCAGGGGGGATCAGGGGGGTTCAGGGGGTTCAGGGGGGTTTAGGGGGTTTAGGGGGGTTTAGGGGGGTTTAGGGGGGTTTAGGGGTTTAGGGGGTTCAGCAGATGCCGCAGGTCCTCAGGTCCCCATTGCAGCGCAGACCGCCGTGGGTTTGTGCCAGGCGTCCCAGGTTCAGCAGGTGGCAGGTCCTCAGGTCCCTATTGCAGCATAGACCACTGCAGTACCCGTTGCTGCCAGGCGATTTGGTTCGTTGCCTCGGTGAGAGCCTATTGTGCTGCTGACGTGGTAAGAAGCACCCGTTTCAAAAAAAGCGCTGAGATGTTGCTTGCGTTGGTCGTGGGCGGGGGGTGTTTGTTTGTTTTCGCGCTTCCCTTGCTTAATAAGAGCGAGAACGCTGAGGAAGCGCTTTTGCGCAGAGCGCGGGCCTTTGCTTGCTTGCTTACTAAAAAGAGCGAGAACGCAGCAAAGGTGTGTGCCAGTTCGCGTACAGTGGCTGTGCTGCTGGAGCTTGGGACGCCTGGTACAAGACCCACAGGAATGAGAAGGACCTGGGCGAGGGTGGCATGGGGTGGTTTTGATTTAGCTAAATAGTTCGGCATTTTGCGAACCGCACTCTGTGCTGTTTTCAACACAGCAACTGCTGTGCTGGTCTACCTCGATTTTTTTGCGTTCTGACAGGGCCGTTTCACCGTAGGTTGCTTCGCTTTCTCTTGGGTGTGGTGTGTTGTTTTGTTTTGCTGTGTTGCTCCTCCAACGAGCAGTCTGACCATCTCACCTCGTCGCAATAGACCGGCCCACTGTGCTGCTGATGTGGAAAAGCGACGTCCGATTTGAGAAAAAGTTTTCTATTTGTGGTTTTCCTTGGTGTGCGCTTCTTTCCGCTGCAATTGCGTTTTCCTGAGGTCGCAGCTTGGAGTTGCCTCCTCACACGCCTTCCAGATGCATGATCCACCCTGGGCAGCCCTGGGGGCTTGGGGGGCTTGGGTCTCTGACGCTTCAGCCTAGGTCGAACTGCACCAAGAAAATTGCAATAGACTCCTAAACCCTAAACCCTAAACCCGAAACCCCCAAACCCCCAAACCCCCAAACCGTCTGGCAAAAGTCCGATCTTTGCGCCTCTTTGGGATTGCGTGAGGTTGAATAAACACTGAGAGCGACCGGGAGTCTAAGGGAGATGGGAGGCTGTCAAGCCACCATTCCCACCATTTCCCACCATGACCCGTCTTTGCCAAATTCCCACCATTCCCACCACCACCCTTGCCGACCATGACCCACGATTCCCCACCATCACACATCATTGTCCACCACTGCCCACCATCACTACCGACACCCACCATTTCCCACCATTCCCACCATTCCCCGCCATGTCAAGTATGCGACAGCTGACCCTTCGTAGGTCACAACCTGCTCACAGTGGAGGTTAGCTGTTCACACGTCGGTCCAAGAGGTAGCGTGGATTTGTCAGTTTTAGCTGTGGCGACAGGGAGATGCAAAAGCTGTTAAGTGTACAGCATGTATCCAGGTACAGTGAATGGGTGCAGTAGGAAAGACACCAAATGCCCTAAGGCATGTTGAGTCTGAGCAGAACGAGTTTGACACCGGAGGCTTAGGCTCAAGAGTCGAAAGCGAGAAAAGTTGTTTTGCCTTTAGAGCGTGGTAGGAAAAGTGAGCCATGATGTTTACCACGTTTTTCAACATGGTAGCGGAGCACCTGAGTCAGGGTGCGATGATGCTACAGCAAGCTGGATGGACGAAGATTTTTCCATGGAGCATGATGGTTTTCATGTCTGTGCGAGAAGTGTGTGCCAGCAACCTCCAGAACCTTCAGCATATGGCAGAGCAGACAGTTGCAGCAAGCAGTGGTGCCCTGGACGCTTTGAGTTCAGGAAGATGGCAGCAGGAATTGTTCCTGTTTGCAGTGCTGGTTTTCATGAGCAGCATTTTAGCAGGAATGGCGTGGTCGTTCTTGCGAGAGATTGCAACTGAAGAGCGAGAAATCGAGACTGTCGCCCATGAAGAGTTCATGCCTGATGTTTACATTGCAAAGTCAAGAACAGCAGTGCACAAGCATCGAGAATGCCGTGGCCTGGACAGTGCGGATCAGGCGCAAGTCGTACGTGCACCTGGATGTAGAGTTTGCTTTCCAGATGGCTATGTTTACATTCAAGGGCAGACAGAAGTAAAGAGAAGGAGGTTTACCCAGATGACTGGATATGGTTTCTGGATGAGAGTCCTTTGCAGTGCAGTTCTTCTACTTTGTGCAGGGCTCGTTACAGCAGAAGGTTGGTTGTTGATGATCAAGAATGTGAAAGCAAAGGCAGCAAGAAGCAGTACAGAGATATTGCTAGATGAAGCAGAGCTCGTTATGTCAAAGCCGCTGCCCAGGAATTCGATTTCCCTCCAGGATGACCTGAAGACTATTGCCTTGGAGGATGAGCATGCCGAGGTGCAGCATGCGACTCATGCACTTGGTGGAAGCAGCAAGAATGTGCATGTGAAAAGAGAGAGAGAAGAGACAGAACATGTGGAGCTCATGTCCTTCAGTTTGCAGCGTCGTCAAACCAAAGAAGCCCCAATACGCTATGAAGATCAAGACAACGAAGAAAACTACAACCTCGAGATTGTGAAGTACATGATCGCAGGATTTGAAGCATCAAGAAACTTCGACATCACGAATTTGAAGATTGAGGTGAAAAGATGGTATGAAGGTACAAGAAGATTCCTTCGAAGCCTTGAGTCGAGCTACGCCCCTGAGATCTCAGTCATGTTTCACAAGCAGAAAGAAATTATTTTCGTGTTGATGATCGTGATGTGCACCCCGATTGGTTTGGTTACTTGGATCAGCCTGTACAACATGTGTGCCATCCAAAGAAAAAGAAAAGAGTGTTTGAAGAGAAGAGTTTCGAGGAGAGCCAGGTATCAAGAAGTTCGTGCATGTGGTGTTCAGAAGAAGACGCTCATGTTCATTGTGTTGCTGTATACAAACACGCAAGCAGCTGAAGCCATGAATGCTCAGATGGAGCAAGCAATGCAATCTTTGGCCCAGCAGACAGCAACGAACACCCAACAGATAAACGACCTGGTTAGCGCAGTTCAGCAGCAAGCATCCCAGCAGCAGCAAGCAAGCACAGCAGCTCAAAGTGCAGCAGCAGCCAGTGAAGGCGAGATGAGAGAAATGTTTCGCAACATGCTTCAAGTGGCTACAAGAACGAGCACAGCGGTCCACGAGGCAGCAAGCATGATCAACAATATGGGTCAAATGCATCGAGATTTTCGTGAGCATCAAGAAGCACGAGAACAAGCACAAGCAGAAAGAGAAAAGAGAAGAGAGAAGGGAGATGTCGAGTTGCACAAGATGATCAAGACCCCCGACGTGTTCAACCCAAGCAGTTTCAAAGAAGAGCATGAAGGCTGGAGTGAATTCAGACACAAGATGCGAACCTGGATTGGAGCGTTGGACCCAGAGATGTTTGCAAGAATTGAAGCCGTTGAAGCAAAGAGAAGTGAAGCTGTTGAGTTTTCCACCTTGAGTGACGAGCACAAAGCCGTTAGCAAGAAGCTCTACACGATCCTCACTTCGTGCACGAAAGGTCGCCCATTGAGAACGATCAAGCAGATTACAGAGGAGAATGGTTTAGAAGCATGGAGAATTTTGCTCGAAGAACACGAACCCTACACTCGTGGTAGAAGTCTTCGTTTGCTGACTACCCTCACGAAGTACAAGTTTGAAAACAAGAAGACCACCATGGAGAACATCCTTGCATTCGAAGAAGCAATCGAGCAGTATGAAAAGGCATCAGGAGATGTGGTGCAAGATGATTTGAAGATTTCAATTATCCTCAATCAGCAAGATGGTCAACTTCGACAACACATGTTGCTCAATTTGAGAGATGATACAAAGTATTCAAGTCTTCGTCAGTTTCTCCTGTCCTATGAGCAAAACACGCGCTGGACCACAACTGACTTGATCAACGCCGGCAACGACCACGGTGGACAAGCAGACATGGATGTCAGCAACGTGAACAAAGATGATAGAAAAAGGCCCTGGAGATCCAAAGGAAAAGGAAAAGGAAAGTTCAGCAAAGGCAAAGGAAAGGGCAAAGGAAAATGGAGGAAAGGAAAGTCCAAAGGAAAAGGCAAGTATGGCAACGACTACGGCTACAACTCCAAAGGACGAGGAAGAGGAAAAGGTCGTGGTCGAGGTCGCGGTCGTTTTGGTCGTGGAAAAGGATTTGGTCGTGGATTTGGAAAAGGATGCGGAAAAGCAAGCTTTGGTCCTCAGTGTTGTCATTACTGTGGAAAGCCTGGTCACTTTGAAGCCCAATGCAGACAGAAGCAGAGAGATTTTGGTGATGTTCGAAACGTGAACGACGACCAGCAAAGTACCACAGCAGCCAGTTCTACTGCAGCACCAAGCACGTCAAGCGCCATGAACGTGACGAGCGTCAGCAGGAACCAAGCAAAGACCGTGCGTCAAATCTCCATGATCCACATTGGAGATCCTCCACAACAGTATCCAGAAGTTTTCGAAGTCGACACGGAGGCAGAAGAAGAACTTGAGATTGACTATTTTGGTCGTGTGCTACGTGTTGAAGAATTTCAGCTTAGCGATGCAGAGCAAGAAGAAGAAGAACACGAGCACCAAGAGGAAGATGATCCTTTGATGTTGTGGTGGAAAGATGGTTGTGAGCACGAAGAAGATTGCAACCTTTGTGTCCGTGCAGTCCAAGAATCATTTTATGAGAGCAGTCCTGTCTATGAGAAGATAGAAGTGATCTTGGACAGTGGCGCCGATGTCAGCCTCATTCCTCTGTGGCTTGGCAAAGAGGGAGTGCCTGTGAAGAAGAAGAACGATTCAGGCATCAGAGACGCACAAGGAAGAAAGATTCCTGTAAAAGGAAAGAGAGCAATCAACTTGACTATGTTCAGCTCGAAGCAAGAAGCAGTCAAGATGCAAGAATGCTTCATCGTTGCGAATGTGGTCAATCCTTTGTTGGCAGTCGGAAAGCTACTCAAGAATGGCTGGGAGATTGTCAAGAAGGATGATGGCTTGATGTTGTCAGACGGAATGTCAGACATCCCTGTTCACTACCACAAGAACTCGCTGGCTACTTATGCTTATTTGCAAGCAGGAAAGAGGTATGAGAGCGAAGCCTATGTGAACCTGGAGCAGGAACACGTTCGCACCGTCGTTCAGCTGAACTCCCACATAGCTGATGCAGCAAGAAAGCAAGAACCTGGCTGGCATGATACAGACAGCATTGTGGTTGTGCACTACTCCCCGGCGCAGTCGAAGTACAAAGATCCCACGGACATGTACCGTACGGAGGATTTTCCGTACAGAAGCACGATGATCAAGACAGAAGATGGTACATGGAAAGCCGTTGAAGTGTGCAAGAAATATGCGCAGAAGATGGACTCGTTTGAGGATATCAGCGCAGGCGGGGAATTTGAAGTGGTGACAGCATTGTCGTCACGAGTTATCCCGCTGAATGTCTTGGGTATCCCCTTGAAGAAGGATGAACGCCAAGAACAAGAAGCAAGAACCAGCGACACTTGGAGCATCGAGAAGGCTGGTACGGAACTCGTGAGGTACCACAACACGCCGCGCACCCACAAGTTCAACCCTGAGAACGTAGCTGGAATGCCCACGGACATTGAGAATTTGACGTCCTGGAGATACACTATTGGCGAGTGTGTCTATGCCACGAATTTGTATGAAGACGAAGATGATTGGAGCAGAGACACAGAACCTCCTGAAGAAGCATTCGCTTTGCCGTGGTATGGTCAGACCAGATTTCGTCTCAAAGAACCTGTTCGTGAAGATAGAAGAAGCAGTGCACAAGAGCAAGAGGCAAAGAGACAGAAGCTTGAAGAAGAAAAGAAAAGTTTCCTCCCAGAAGATGTGCAGATGGAAGAAGCCCCTCGAGGTGAAGTTGAACGAGATTCTCTTGTGTTCACCTACGATGGCTATGAGTACAGCAAGAATAGCAGCGTGCAGATTTTACGTCAACTTTGTCGTGAATTTGAAGTACCAAGCAGTGGCAGCAAAGAAAAGATGCTGAAGCGCTTGTCTCGCGCAGCTCAGGAGCGCGAAGCGGCAGACAGCCTAGCCCTCGGGCGCAGGCAGTATGAAGCGCAGGTCGCGCCGCTGATGAGGAAGCGCGAAGAACGCCCCAATGAGCAGGAAGTGATGCTACACAACCTGACGCACCTGCCATTTGCTGGCTGGTGTGAGCATTGCGTCGCCACTCGGGCGAAAGAAAATCAGCATCGGAAGAGCGAATTGACTCGCTCCCCCGCTGAAGAGAGCAGCAAGTCAACACTCTGTTTCGACTTTGCGTACACCTCAACGAGCAGCTCTGAGGCGCAGCCCATGGTCACGCCAATAGCGAATGATGCATGGTCCAAGTGGTTTGTCGCCGTGCCCGTAGCAAGAAGAGGAGGCGCAGATGCGCTGAGGCACATGACCGAAGCGTTGACTACAGCTACACTGCAGCTTGGGTACTCAGAAATCAATGTGAAGGCAGACAATGAAGGTGTTTGCAGAAGCTTGAAGATTGCACTCCAGAAAATGCGTGGAGCGCATGGTCTGAGCACTACACTTCTTTCAAGTGTACCCCATGATCACGAAAGCAATGGTTTGGCCGAGCGTGCAGTCCAAACAGTCAGAAGGCATGCGAATTGTATCCTGGATGAGGTCAGAGTGAAGACAGAACTTCCTCTTAGCCATGAACACCCACTGATGTCGTGAGCAATGCGACACTCTGCGTGGCTACTCAACCGTTTTCATCGGTCCTCAGCAACAGGAAAGACGCCGTATGAATTCATGACAGGCCAACCGTATCGAGGAGAACTCGTACCATTTGCAAGCACGATTATGGTGAAACGCTTGAGACCGAAGCGCAAAGGTGACCGTTTGTGGACGTTCGGAGTGTTCCTCGGCAAGACTGAATCTGGAATGTGGCTTACTTTCCAGAGCGATGGCATTCACGCATCAAGAAGTGCGAGACCAGTTGGTGAAGCTTACGACGCGAAGGCCATCAGCAGCGTGAACGTTTTCACTTGGTCGATCAAGAACAACACACTTGGCAGTCGAGTACTACCTCAGAAAAGATTGGTTTCTCCGCAGATTGTTCTTCCAGCAGTTGCAGCAGGTGAAGAACGAAAAAGCCTTGAAGATGAAGTTGCAGACGAAGCCGCCTCTGATCCTCCAACAAGTGATGAAGAGAAAGCAAGAAGAGATGCAGAAGAATTGCTTCAAGAATTTGAGCTTGTTCATGATGAGCATGATCCTCTGGCAGATATGGTTTCCGAGCACGAAGATGAAGGAGGAGAAGTTCCTGAAGAAGCAAAGATGGATCGAGAAAGCAGACCAGACTTTGAGTGTGTTGGTTCACCAAGCAAGATTCCAAGAACAAGAGTTGAGCTTCCCAGGTTTGGACCTGGAGCATCGTCTTCGGTGATGAGAGCAGAAAGAATGCCCGACAATGATGAGAGGTCGGACGAAGAAGAAGATTGCTTTGCAGGCAGTGAAGCTGGTGACTTTGAGACAGAAGATGAATGGAGCGACGAAGAGCAACAAGAAGAAGTTCAAGTCCTTCCAGAAAGTTTCTTCTCAGAGGAAGCAGGACCTCCTCAACTCGCAGAAGAAGACCTCGAGATCTTTGACGATGCCGCAGCAGGAAAAGAAGTTTCCAGATTGACAAAGATGGGTGTCATAGAAGAGGTGCCCATGGAGCAAGAAGAGAGCAAAGAAGTTGTTTGGTTGACAACAAAGCTGGTTTTCGACTGGAGATTTCGGGAGTCAGAAAACGTCATCTGCGAGAACGAGATCCCTGAAGGGCAACAAGAAGTTCTTCATGAAGCCCTGAAGCCACGAAGATGCTGGCAGAGAAGAGCAAGGCTGGTAGCAAGAGAGTATAACAACTCGAAGCGAGAAGATGTTTTCAGCCCAGCTACCTCTCCGTCGTTGACGAAGCTGATTCCAATTTTGGCATTGGCAAATCGATGGAGTATTTGGTCGCTTGACATCAAAGATGCATTTTTGCAGGTTCCCCAGAAGAGACCTGTACACTGCAAGATTCCACGAGGAAAAGGAAGTCAAGCAGTACACGGAATGGAAGCCAAATGCTGGCGTCTTGGTCGTGTCCTTCCTGGACAAAGAGATGCTAGTCTTCTGTGGAGCGAATTTTGTGCAGAACTTTTGCAACAAGAAGGCTATGAGAAAAGCATTGCGAACCCAGCGTTGTTTCGCTGGATCAAGAACGGCAAGGTCGTATCCGTTTGCATCGTACATGTCGATGACCTTCAAGTAGCAGGAAAAGCAGCAGTGGTGAAGCCCGTCCTCGAAGCTTTAGCGAAGAAGGTGAAGCTACAAGTAGAAGGACCTTTTCTGACAGAAGAAGATTATCGCAATGGATTTTCCAAGCAGTCTGTGCGTTTTCTCAAGAGAAGGTATAGCTATGAAGACGGAAAGTTGTTTGTCCGCCCTGACACCAAGTATGTCACCAAGCTCCTTGAAAAGCACCGCCTTGGATCGAGAAGAGAGAAAGCTACCCCTGCAGCAGGAAATGTGCAGAACACCGATGAGACAAAAGAGCTGGACGAGAACAAGAAGAATGTGTACCGAAGTTGTGTCGGTATACTGCTATATCTTGCCCAAGATCGTCCTGACATCCAGTATGCAGTCCGAAATTTGGCAACTGGAATGAAGGCTCCGACGCAGAAGAAGCAGAAAGAGCTTGAGCATTGCGCGTTGTATCTGAAGAAGACTGCAGGCTATGCGGTTTGCTACACAGCAGGGAGACCTGGAACGGCAACCTTGCAAAGAAACAAGAATTTGGAGCAAGATTCCGAGAATGAGAACGAGAAGAGCATCGAGAGTGGCAGTCACCTGGTCGAAGTATTTTCTGACGCCGACTGGGCCGGCAACAAGAGCAGCCGGAAATCTGTATCAGGAGGAGTCATCTTCCTGGACGGCCAGTATGCGTTTTCTTACTCAAGAACGCAGAAAACTGTGGCACTTTCCAGTGGCGAGTCCGAGTACTACGCACTCACTGGTGCTGTCGCAGAAGGAATTGGCATTCGAGAAGCCGTAGAGTTCCTTTCTGGCAAAGCAGCGGGAATGAAGGCGTACACAGACAGCAGTGCAGCACGCGGCATTGTGCATCGGCAAGGTGTTGGTCGTATCAAGCACTTAGCAACGAGAATGCTCTGGTTGCAAGAGGTTACCAGAAACGGCCTATGCAGCGTGAAGGCAGTGAGCACTGTTTTCAACCCTGCCGACTTAGGGACCAAGCCCCTCAACGCATCGAGAATGAAGCTACTTTTGAACATCCTTCAAGTCCATGATGATCGAGAAGCAATCGGTCGTGAAGAACGAATGGCCGCAGAGAGCACAGCTACAGTCAGAAGATTGACAAAGGTATCCGGAAGCAGACTTGGTTTGACGTTATTGTCAGCTTTTGGTTTTGCAGTTGAATCTGCAGGTCAGCAAGAAGGAGATTTTGTAGCACGAAGATATTTTTGCATGCAGTTGGTGAGTTTTGTGTTTGGTCCGTTTTCTACAGCTCAAGAGCCACCTCAAGAACTTCAAGAAGGTGAACAAGAAGTTTTACATGGTCACAGCAGCAACAGCAGCATGAAGTTTTCACATGTTTTCACGAGCATGCCTGAGCTTGAGATGTTGATGCCCGTGTGCATGGCTGTGATTGTTGTCCTGGTGACGATCATTGTCTACTTGGCAGTGAACCAGAAGAAAGAGAAGAAGGGTGAGAAAGAAGAGAAGCCCAAAGAAGAGAAGCCTGAAGGTGAAGTCACAAAGAAGAAAGAAGAAGAAGATAAAGAGAAGAGCTCGCAAGGTGTCCTCGAAGACGACGAGACCGTGAAGAAGAAGTTCGACGAGCTGATCGCGAAGATGGAGAAGCAAGAGCGTGCCTTGGAGAAAGAAAAGTTGAAGAGAGAAGAAGCAGAAGAGAAGGCGAAGGAAGCAGAAGAAGATCGTGACCAAGCATTTGTTATGAAGGCGAAGGTGGTTGCGAAGTTCAGTGAAGCTGAAGCAGAGAAGAAAGCTTTGGAGAAAGAGAAGGAAGAGTTAGAGAAGCAGAAAGAAGCGTACAAGCAAGATGCCAAAGAGGTGAGAGAGCAGTTGAAGAAGGACTACGACATGATCACGAAGCAGAAAGAAGCAGAGGAGAGAAAGAGAGAAGCAGAAGAGCTAGAAACAGCAGAACAAAGAAGAGAGGAGGAAGACAGGATCAATGCAGAGATCAGGAAAGCCAACGAAGAGAAGATTGAAGCAGCAGAACGACAAAGGAGGAAAGAGGAGACAGACAAGAAAGCCGAAGCAATGAGACAAAAGGAGCAGGCAAAGAAGGCCCAGGAGGAGGAAGACGCCCAGGAGAAGGCAGCACAAGAGAGGAAAGCACAAGAGGAAAAGGAAGCACAGGAAAGGAAAGCACAAGAGGAGAAGAAGAAGGCAAAGGAGAAGAAGGCACAAGAGGAGAAGGAAGCACAAGAAAGGAAGGCCCAAGAGGAGAAGGAAGCACAAGAGAGGAAAGCACAAGAGGAGAAGGAAGCACAAGAGAGGAAAGCACAAGAGGAGAAGGAAGCACAGGAAAGGAAAGCACAGGAGGAGAAGGAAGCACAGGAGAAGGAAGATGAAAGGAACGAGGCAATCGCGAAGGAGAAGGCGAAGAAGCAAAGAGCAAAGCTAGAGGCCTATGAGGAAATGAGAAGAAAGGAGCAGGAAGCCCAAGAAGCGACGAAGGAAGAGAAGGAGAAGGCAAAGAAGGAGTTGAAGGAAGCACAGGAGCGAAAGACCCAGGCGGAAATTCAGGCAGAGAAGGAACGAGAAGGAATGAAGGAGATTGAAGTCGTTGAAGTTGAAGATTCAGGATCTGAAGATGAAAAGCCCACACTAGGAGCAGAAGGAAAGAAGGATGCAGAAGGCAATGTGTGGCAGATCCACAAAGGAGCATTGTGGGTCAGGATCAAAGGCCAGTGGTATGATCCAAACTGGTGGACAAAGAAAGGATACAAACCACCGCCTGACTGTGCAGAGTCGAGCGAAGAAGGAAAAGAAGAAGGAGGAGCAGCAGGAACAGAAGAAAGAAGAGAGCAAGAAGAAGAGCAGCCCCGAGAACCACCGCAGAGAGGAGAGAAAGGTAGCAAGAACGCAAAGGGCAGATGGAATGTGGTCACGTTCACAGATTGTGGTTGGATCTGGGAGTATTGCAAAGACACGAATGAGTATCGAGCAGTTCGGCTCGATCAGAAAGGATCAGCGCAGGTGAAAGGAGCGCAGATCAAAGGTGCCGAAGACTGGAACCTCGTGACCAAGCACTTCAAGAAGACAGGAAGGTGGGAGAGCCCCACAGAAATAAGAAGAGAGAGAGATGAGCCTGAGGTGCAGCAAGAAGGAAAGCGAGGAAGAAGAAGTCGAGAGCAAGAAGACTGGCAGCAAGAAAGTTGGCACCAGCAGCAGGACTGGTACGCCGACGACAGTTGGAGCCAGAACTACTGGGACGCAGACTACGCCTACTACCACTACGCCCCGAAAGGGAAGTACCAAGGCAAAGGGAAATGGAAGTATGGTGGTGGTGGCAAGAAAGGCTGGTAAGAAGAAGAAGCCAGCAAGAAGCATCGAGAAGGGTGACGACTGAACGCAGCGTGAAGCATGTATAGATTTTCTGAAGCTGTGTACATAGAAGTTCGAGCACCCCGAACATTGCACGAAGTACAAAGTAGGTACAACGAATGTTTTTGAATAAGCAAGGACCCCAATACGCCTTGTGATATTCACACGAGTTTCACCAAGAAGAAAGTAGTTTCACGAAGAGTTTCACGAAGCAGGACTAGGAGTGTAAGGTGCAGCCAGGTAGAGGCAAGAACAGTTGAAGAAAGAAGATGGTTAGGTAAAAGAGAAGACCACACAAGAGCCATAGGCTGGCCACAGGGCTGAGACTCACAAGATGAGGACTCTAAGACAAGCCCGTGTAACTAGAAATTCGAGGTTAGGAGTTTATGCATGTTTCAAGAAACAAAGCAGAAAGAACTGGGTAAAAGACCTTGGACTAGAGGAGACGAATGTCCCCAGTTCAGTACACTTGAAGTCCGAAACAGCTCTTCGTCTTTTGGCACAGCAGTGAGAATCACTGCAGGAAAGAGAACGCCCTAAAGCCTTCGATCTGTTCCGAGGCGGGGTGTTAAGTGTACAGCATGTATCCAGGTACAGTGAATGGGTGCAGTAGGAAAGACACCAAATGCCCTAAGGCATGTTGAGTCTGAGCAGAACGAGTTTGACACCGGAGGCTTAGGCTCAAGAGTCGAAAGCGAGAAAAGTTGTTTTGCCTTTAGAGCGTGGTAGGAAAAGTGAGCCATGATGTTTACCACGTTTTTCAACAAAAGCGGTGCAAGTTTTTGGGCATGTTGGCTGTGTGCTGAACGTGCTGAGAACTCATGCTTGTGGACCCTTTGTTCAATATGCAGCCGTGCAACCGCATGATGGCACCATTGTTTTGATGATGTTGGTGTGCGTTGTGCGGCAAAGTGGCCTGAACCTTTAAACCTTGTTTGCTGTTGCCGGGCCGTGCCGGTTGCAAAGGTTAACCTTGTTTTTTTTTGTGGTTTTTGAGTGCCAAGTGTGCACACAGCTACACGAAATACCACATGGCCAATGTTTGCAGGCAACCCAACTGAACGAACCGCTCCCGAAAGATTTTGCATCAAGTTGCAGCGAATACTTACGTAAGGTGATAAAAGTCAAAGGTCGCTAGGCCCCTGAGCATGCCTTGAGTACGAACAACCCCATCTCCATGGGCACAGCTTCGCAACTTCCTGCCGCGTCTTTGGCCGGTATGCTTCGCGTCTGGAAGATGTCGGGCGAGGAGCTGGTCGCGTTGCGTCGGGAGGACTTCTCGGAATCTTATGACGTCGCCGACGAACTGAGGAGACTCTTGCGAAACAGGTATGGCTTCCCAGTATGCACTCAGACGCTGTTGCTCGACGGTGGCAAGTTGGAGCCGACCTGCCGGCTAAGCTTTCCTTCGGATCTTCAGTTGATTTTGTGTCTTGGGTCAGGTGTTGGAATCTTTTGGTTTAAAAGTTTAAAACCCAAGGCAGCCAGAGTTTGCTTTTTGCCAGTGTTTAGGTAATAGTCAAGTACATGGTACTCAAGTCTCAAGGACCCCGCTTCCGGAGGAGTGTTCAAGGTCGGCCGCTGTTGGTGACGAGCTGGTTTTGTACGCTGGCGATCAAGGGCATCCAGAGCATGTCTTTTTGGCAAGTGTGTCTCTTGTAACCGACATCCTAAGCCCTTCAACCCCTACAATACCCTCAACTTGAACCTCCTAAATTAGGGTTTTCCCAGAAAGGACAGAGGTGGACAGATCATTCGTATAGCTTCTAGCATGCAGACATGAGCCCACCTCCCCTGAAAGATTCCAGGCAGCTGCAGACCTTGCGCTTGTTGATCGAGGCCCGTGCCGACACGGACTTGAGGGACAGACACGCTGGCAAAACAGCTTTAATTGCGTCAGCTGCGCAGGGCCACGTTGAGGTCGTGCGCTTCCTTCTGGAGCGCAGGGCCAGTGTGAATGCCTCCATGTTTTCAGGCCGACGCAACACTGCCCTCGAATGTGCATTTGAACGGGGCCATGCTGATGTCGCCCGCTTGCTATTGGAAGCTGACGCCCGGAGAGGGAAGGAGTTCGGCCTTGCATGTGGCGAGGGCCATGCTGATCTGGTCAGGATGTTGCTAGAGGCAGGCAGGAGTGTAAATTCAGATGGAGGGCTGATTCGCGCAACGAATTCCGACCGAGCCAGCGTCGTGAGTTTGCTGTTGGAGGCACGTGCTGATGCGGACGTCACAGACGACCGTGGTAGGACACCACTTATGCATGGTGCTCACCGTGGTAATGTTGCCATGGTCCGTTTGCTGCTGGAAGCGAGTGCGGATGCATGCGTAGCTGACAACGGCGGGGATACTGCTTTGATTTCCGCGGCTATGCATGGACACGCGGACATCGTTCGCTTGCTGCTTCAAGCAAGATCTGATATCGAAACGCTTGGACCTTGCGTCGACAGCTGCACCGCCCTCATGGGCGCATGCGACAATGGTCATCTCGAAACTGCGAGTTTGCTGCTGGAAGCAGGAGCAGACAAAAACAAGCACGATCGCTTAGGTGGTACAGCGCTCACCCGAGCATCCGAGCGAGGCCAAGTTGACATTGTGGATCTGCTTCAGGACGCGTGAGGGGTAGCCAAAACAGGTCTTTAGGATTGCGGATTCGCATGACAATGCAACAAGACAACAAACCTATACTGCACAATTCAATAATATCATGGTGCTGTGACGAATGCTACAACCCGCTTCATGCCAACGTGC
The DNA here is from genome assembly GCA_905221605.1 of Symbiodinium natans. Lineage (NCBI taxonomy): Eukaryota > Dinophyceae > Suessiales > Symbiodiniaceae > Symbiodinium > Symbiodinium natans. The sequence continues at coordinate 501,186 of CAJNDS010000336.1, forward strand.
ATTCAAAGGTGCCTTATGCGCACAGTCTGCGTTCCCATGCAGGTAGGTGAGTCTGAAATGATAACTTCTTCATTCTACAGTGTTAGGTTTAGCTGCAAGTGAGGATCTCGGAATCCTAAACGTGCCATGGGAATCCTAAACCTTAAACCCTGAGCCCTGAACCCTAAACCCTAAACTTTATCGTAGTTGGGTAACATTTTACATTCTTAAGGGTACTTAAACCTAATAAGGAATAGAAATTTGGATTTTTAATATTATCCCAACAATGAACTAGTAAACCCTAAACCCTAAACCCTAAACCCTAAACCCTAACCCCTAAACCCTAAACCCTAAACCCTAAACCCTAAACCCTGAACCCTAAACCTGCTAACGCTTCCCGAGCCTCTCCGTCGAATGCCTCCTTCTAGAATGGCTCTTCGCAAAGGGCCCCAAATCGAGATGCGAGTTCGAAAGATTGGAGTTGCACCTATCCAGCAGTAGGGGTCACCCAACAGCATAGTAAGATGCCCCCCCCCAGATCCCATTCTTACCGAAGTGCTGCCGAAGATTTTCCAGCCATGCAGGTAATATCTCAGCTATCTCCTACTGCCATGATACGAGATCTTGAAGCTGATGTCCTCAAACCTAAAACCTAAACCCTAAACCCAAAACCTTAAGCCCTAAATCCTAAACCTTAAACCGATAAAGCCTAGAAGCCCTGAACCGTGGAAGTTTCCTTCAAGTTCGCCAGTCGCCCCCTTGCCCTGAACAAAAATGAGCCTTTTGCAGCCCAAAGCCCTCAGAGCTCAGGGTTTAGGGTTGTTTAGAGTTTAGGGACGTCAGGGTTTAGGGTTTAGGGGGGTTTAGGGACTCAGGATGCAGGGGTTTCATTTTGGGTAGGGTTTGAGGGTTTAGGGCTTTATGGCTGAAGGGGGTTGAGGGTTTAGGGGCCCCTGACATATGGGGAGCCCTGATCTTGCCCGACATGCCAAGAAACCTTTCAACCCCACAGTTTCCCAAAAGACCAAGAGCACTCAAGTCCCAAGCGCTCTGAGCCGGATGTGATTTGCACGTGGCAGTTTCATGATCACAACAGCAAGGCAATCGACACATTGCTCAGAAGTCGTGCCAATGCAAACACAGCGGATTTCACTGGCGCCACAGCCTTGCGTTGGGCCTTGTTGCCATGGCCAATACGAAGTTGCAGAGTTGCTTGGGCACAAAAGGGTTCAAGGGTTCAAGGGTTCAAGGGTTCAAGGGTTCAAGGGTTCAAGGGTTCGGGGGTTTGATCGTTTAATGGTTTAAGGGCTTGAGTGCTTAAAGATCTTTGTCTTTGCCGCGGGCGTTGTGCGCCATGAGCTGTGCGGCTCCGCCGGTTGGCGGGGCCAAACACTGCGGCCGCCCTTCTGGGCGAGCGCAGGCTAGGAAAGGGGAGATGGCCGTATTTCTCAGGTTTCTAGGGTTTAAGGTTCCGGGATTAGGGTTCAGGGTTTAGGGTTTAGGGTTTAGGGTTTAAGGTTCAGGGTTTAGGGTGCAGGGTTTCGGGCTTAGTTGGGCTAGTCACGAACTCGTGTTTAGCTTGCCCTTTTCGCAGTTTTCGGAGTTCACTCGCTGAGAGTTGGGGCACTGGTGAAGCTGCCTGCCCTTCTTGCAGAGTTTGCCAGGCCACACCTTAACTAAACCTCAAGAACACCCAAGCCTTTCAAGCCTTGTAAGCCTTGTAAGCCGATTGAGCTCTATAAACCTTCTACACTGTTTGAATTCTTGCCTACCCGAAACCCCAGGTCATGCGGGGTCTCGCGCGTTCTGCGTGGAATTTTTGACTAACAGCCCCAAACCCAAACCCTTACCCTAAACCCCATCCCTACCCTAAACCCCTAAACCCCTAAACCCCAAACCCAAAACCCAAAACCCTGGCTCCTTGCCGCGGGCCTTCCCGGGTCAGGAGGATCTTATGCTGCTTTGAGCGAGGACCACCTGCGTCACGTTCTGCGGTTTCGGTGGGGCCCTAAACCCTCAACCCTAAGCGCAAAGGCCTAAACCTAAACCCTAAACCCTAAACCCTAAACCCTAAATCCCAAACCCCAAACCCTTTAGTACCAGGTGTGAAAGAGCTGAGCGTGTAGGGTTACATGTTTAGGGTGTTCTTCAGCAACTGTGTACTTTATTTCTTACTTGTTTGAGTCAGGTCGCACGTCTCGTAGATAAGACGGGTGTGAGAATCACCCTGTTTTACTACCTCATGAAAAGCGCCGAGTCCGTGTGACCCTTTGTTTAAGTCTCTTAGTTCAGGATTCCATTCTTCTCACCTCTACAGTACGGAGAACTTGCAAGTCTTGCAGACGTCTTGAGCTCAATTGAAGCCGAAATGGAGGCTGCGTAGTAGGACCGGATAAACCCAGTCTCAAAACCTAACCCTAAACCCTCAATCCTAAACCCTAAACCCTAAACCCTAAACCCTCAACCCTCAAGACAAAATAAATAGAAATTGTATGTGATATCATTCGGAATTTCCCAAGCTATTTGTCTAAACTGGTAACGTGCCGAGTTTAAGTAAATTATGCCAAAACACCTCCCCCGAATACTAAGTTACGAAGCCGGGCCTCCCCCGAATACTAAATTACGAAGTCGGGCCTCCCCCGAATATTAAATTACGAAGCTTCACCCGAACACTAAATTACGAAGCCGGGCCTCCCCCGAATACTAAATTACGAAGCCGGGCCTCCCCCGAGTACTAAATTACGAAGCCGGGCCTCCCCCGAATACTAAATTACGAAGCCGGGTCTCCCCCTGAATACTAAATTACGAAGCCGGGCTTCCCCGAATACTTAGATTACGAAGCCGGGCCTCCCCCGAGTACTAAATTACGAAGCCGAGCCTCCCCCCAAATACTGAATACTGTACGAAGCCGGGCCTCCCCCGAATACTAAATTACGAAGCCGGCTTCCCCCGAATACTAAATTACAAAGCCGGGCCTCCCCCGAATACTAAATTACGAAGCCGGGCTTCCCCCGAATATTAAATTACGAAGCCAGGCCTCCCCCGAATACTAAAAAACAAAGCCGGCCTTCCCCCGAATACTAAATTACGAAGCCGGGCCTCCCCCGAATACTAAATTACGAAGCCGGGCCTCCCCCGAATACTAAATAGCCGGGCCTCCCTGGAATATTAATTACGCCACCCTCCACCCACCCACCCCCCCGCACGCCGACCCCGAAAACCTAATATCCAAAACACTTTCACTCAAAGCTTTCGCTCAAAACTTTCGCTCAAAACGTTTCGCTCAAAACGTTATTGGGTCCCAAACCCTATACAATTTCTCTAAACCCTAAACCCTAAACCCTAAACCCTAAACCCTAAACCCTAAACCCTAAACCCTCAATCCTAATTACTACCTGCGTCTCCACGTTGCTCCCTGCAAGGGCTACCAGGCTGGGAGTCGGCAAGATGCCAGGGCTCTCAGCATTCTTCTTACTGGGTCTTAGTAGGAAATGAGGGAACCCTTAAAGGGTATATATAGGGGATTGTATCAAATTCTGCTGTGCCGGCCCAGTGTTGTGAACAGATCCTGTTGGACCAGTTCGAGAACCAACACGCTTGCCAGGAGATAAACCATCCCCCCATGCGATGTTGTGGTTTTGCGAGCAGGGTGCGGCGGGCGTCGGGGCGACAGGTGGAAGGAGGTGGTGAAACTGGCGAGGATGTTGATTTCAGAAGAAGATAGAGCGTGCGCGGGACCGCAAGTAAAGTGCACGCTTGATATGGCGCTGACAGTGCTGAGATGCCCGCTGGCCAGGACGAGCGTTGGTGCTGTTTGGTAGCAGCGCTGCTGCTGGGAGCAGCGCGCTACCGTGGGTGGAGCGATAGTCTATGTGCCTCGGTATGAGCTTTTGTGCCAGTCAGGTAGGTGACAAGGGTGCGTTGCAAAGTTGCGGGGGCACGTGTCACACCGCTGCGCTGGATCGGGGCTGGCAAGACCATGATCCAGCGCTTGCTGAGAAGGGGTGCAATGAGCTGATATCAGTCGCTGGTGTGCCGGCAGGTCAGCAAGACCGTCGATGCAGTTGCGTTCTGCTTCGCCCCGCGGACGATGCCGATGCGCTGTCATTTATAGAGCGGCTGGCTTTCGGCGGGCAAGCGCTTCCGCCCTGGTAGTTGACGTGCTCCGTGAAATGTTGTGAGCCCTTAGTTCTTTTTTTTGAGCCAACATTGCCTGCGTGGCTCATGCCTTGGCAGACATGGCTGGCGTGCCGCCCGCCGGGCAGAGCCGTTTGCGCAACATGGCAGCAGCCATGCTGGGCGCAGTCGAGGCGGGTCAATTTTTCGTATCTTGGTTTAGTAAGGGGCGGTTGTTGAACATGTAGAACCCAGTGCAGCCATCTCTTCTGCTATGCCATGCTTCAACTTACGAACGCTGTGCAACGGTGCAGCGCGCTGTATTCAAGGACGTGTAAGAAGGCATGGACAAGGAGTTTGGCGCCGCCTCAGCTCCTGCTGGCAAGGCCTCGAGGACATGCGCCGGCTGTGCCTGACGATCCTTGCGTGAGGCTCAGCAAGGAGCCACAAAGCCTGAGCAGACCAGGTCGCTGTGAGCGCGGTGCGGGACGTTCTTCACGAGGTCCGCGACTTCAGGGGTAAGCGCTTCATTCAGAACAAGTTCACAGCTAAGTATGAAGCCGACACGCTGAGCTGCTGCAGGTGTTGCGCAGCGTGGAAAAAGAACGACTTCGCTTAGGGCGGTGTGTTGCAGAACAATGATTCGTCATGTGCATAGAGAAGCTGCTAAGTGAAGCATAAAGGCTTAGTCTATTTTTGTGTGAATTCTAGAACTTCCGGGATTTTTTTTTATTCAGAATACTTCACCTTCAAAACATCTCGTCTGCGTTGATTTATTGTACCCACAAAGCCAGGCCAGAGTGTTTGGCACCCTTATACTTTCTGAGCAGTCCTGCTGCTCACTATCAATACATCTCAGCTTTAGCTCAACGCATAGAGCTCCACAGCTTAACACGCAAAGTTCCACAGTTTGTCGGCTCGTAACTCTTCCGAACCATGCTGTGGATTGCCTGGCTGGCGCAAAAGACGGTCAGGTATGCAAATTCCAAACCCGATTGCGAAAGAAAAGTTCGTGTCGGAAAAAAAAAACTCTAAACCCTAAACCCTAAACCCCCTAAGCCCCCCAAAGAACCCTAAACCCGAATGAAACCCCCCTAAACCCGAAACCCATGGATGTGGGCATGTGGGTAATCTCAGGAGGCTACTTCCCAAAACTGGATTCCTCGTAGAGTTTGGGATTCAAGGTTTCAAGGAGGGGGTTCAGGTTACGTTCATAGATAACCATCTCTGGATCGCCCTGCCTAGTAATATGGGTTGATGATGCTCAGTCCACGCAACTACTCAATGGTCTCTCCGGGTGTCTCCAAGACCCTAAACCCTAAACCCTAAACCCCAAACCCTGGGCGTTGATAAACGCTGGTCGTCTCCAGGACAGCATCCTCGAGGTTGGCGAGTGCGTTGAGGCGCTTATGCATTTCTGCCTCTAGACCTTGGTACTTAAAAGGGGTTTAGGGTTTAGGGTTTTAGGTTCAGGGTTTAAAGCTTCGGGTACATGTACGTATAGCTGTACGTATAATCATATTAGGGCACTTACGGGGCTTGTAAGTGGGTTGTATGTGCAGTTATAATTGGTGAACAGCTGCTGTCCGTCACAGGGTTGAATTGAGCTTCTCTACAAAGACGTTGAAGCCAGTGTTGTTAAACTGACTCACCTGTTTGTCTGTACATATCGACACTGGTGCAGCCGCATGCCAGGCGAACTTGAGTGGCACGCTCAGGGGCCGAGCCTCAAACCCGTGTTGGGTGTGTATATGTGGAGTTCCAGGGTTGAGGGCTTGGGCTTGGGGGTGTGGGGCATCTTGGGGTTTGAAAGGTTTGCAGATTATGGACGGGTGTTGAGTCCAGGCAAGTTTAGGCTGTTTTTATAGGGTTTTGGATCCCGGGCCCCGTAAATCCACAAGTGGCTCCTAGAAGCCCGAATGCTGACCTGACCGTCGACCCGCAGACCAGCTGAGGGTTTACGGATTGATTGATCTCGCGACGAGCGAAAAAGATTGCCCGATTGCGGCGCTTGCAGCCACCTCTCTTTAGGTTTTCAAAGCTCCTATCCCCTAAGCCCTAAACCCCAAACCCTAAACCTATCCAGCAACAGGGTCGCTCGACAACATAGTAAGTGCCCCTGCCGGTCCCTGATCCCATTCTTCACGAAGTGTTGTCGAATATTTTCCAGCCACGCAGGTTCGAGTGATGATCTTGTAGTGTCTCAGCTGTCTCCCGACGCAGCAGACAAGCGTCCCACAAAAACCCTAAACCCTAAACCCTAAACCCTAAACCCTAAACCCTAAACCCTCAACCGATAAAGCATTTAAGCCCTGAACTGTGGAGGTTTCCTTCAAATTCGCGAAGTGCCGCCCAAACCCTGAACAAAGATGAGCCTTTTGCAGCCCAAAGCTCTCGGAGATGGATTTAGGATTTAGGAGTTTAACTTTCGGTAGGTTTGAGTGTTTAGGGCTTTAGGGCTTGGGGGTTGTAGGGTTTCGAGGCGCATCTTGCCCCACGTGCCAGCAAAGCTTTGAGCCCCAAGCTCCTTAAGTACCCAAGTCCCAAGCACTTGAGCATCAAGGGTTGAAGGGCTTAAGGGTTTAAGGGGCTTAGGGGCTTTAAGGGGCTTTAAGGGCTTTAAGGGCCTTAGAGCTCCCAAAGTTCCTTCAAGGCTCTTTGGGGTCTCGTGCGCCATGGACCGTGCAGCTCCTCGGTTGGCTGGGCCAAACACCGCGGCCGCCATTCTGGGCGAGCGCAGGCGGGGTAAGGGGAGATTGCCTTGTCGCAGGAAACTGTCAGGGGTTTTTAGGGTTTAGGGTTTAGGGTTTAGGGTTTAGGGTTTAGGGTTTAGGGTTTAGGGTTTAGGGTTTAGGGTTTAGGGTTTAGGGTTTAGGGCTTAGGGTTCAGCGTTCAGGTTTAGGGTTTGGGTTTGGGGTCTCGCGGAGGACTTCAGTTCTCCGAGTAAGCTCACTTGAGTGAGCTCCCTAAACCCTAAACCCTAAACCCTAAACCCTAAACCCTAAACCCTAAACCCTAAACCCTAAACCCTAAACCCTAAACCCTAAACCCTAAACCCTAAACCCTAAAGCCCAAGTGATACGTAGGCCCTCATGGGTTCTGCGTGGATTTTGGTGTATTCGTGGAGCCAGCGCCAAGAAGGTGTGGCTTTCGAAGAGGGTTGACAGTTTAAGGGGCATAGGGATCTTGGTTTCGAGGTACCCTAAACCCTCAACCCTTACCCTAAAAAGCAAGCGAGGTTTGAGTTTGAGTTTAGGTTTGAGGATTCACTTCTCTTATCGTGCCTAACCCTAAACCCAAAACTCTAAACCCTAAGCCCTAAACCCTAAACCCTAAACCTTAAACCCTAAGCCCTAAACCCTAAACCCTAAACCCTAAACCCTAAACCCTAAACCCTAAACCCTAAGCCCTAAACCCTAAACCCTAAACCCTAAGCCCTAAGCCCTCAGCTGGTCAGAGGCCAGCACCGCCCTGGGTCACACATGAGCAGCCCGTGGACCCCGTCGTGCCGGAGAGTGTGGCGCTGCAAAGGGTGGGCAAGGAGGGTTCAGGGTTTAGGGTTTAGGGTTTAGGGTTTAGGGTTTGGGTTTTTCAGGGGTTAAGGTTTTGGGTTTAGGGCTTAGGGTTCAAGATTTAGGGTTTGGGGTTCAGGGTTTTACGGTTAGGGTTTAGGGCTTAGGGTTCAAGATTTAGGGTTTTTAGGGGTTAAGGTTTAGGGTTTTGGGGTTTAGGGTTTAGGGTTTAAAGCTTCGGGTTTAGGGTTTAGGGTTTAGGGTTGAGGGTTGAGGGTTGAGGGTTGAGGGTTTAGGGTTTAGGGTTTAAGGTTTAGGGACGGTTTAGGGTTGAGGGCGTAGGGTTTAGGGTTTAGGCTTTAGGGTTTGGGGTTTTGGGTTTTAAGGTGTAGCGTTTAAGGTTCAGTGTTTGAGGTTTCGGGTTTGGGGTTTCAGGTGTTGGCGTTCAGGACTTAGGGACCCAATTTCTGAAGCTCAAATCCCCAACCTTCAGTTTCTAGTGCGGTCTGGTGTTTAGGGTTTAGGGTTCAAAATTGCCCGAAATCCAAAACCCTCAAGCCCCTCGACCCCAAACTGCTCGCCCCGCATCGGCAGCGAACATGTTCGAGGCTGGATTTGCGATTTTTTTGGGCTCTTGTGTGTGTGTGTGTGTGTGTGTGTGTGTGTGTGTGTGTGTGTGTGTGTGTGTGTGTGTGTGTGTGTGTGTGTGTGTGTGTGTGTGTGTGTGTGGGTGTGTGTGTGTGTGTGTGTGTGTGTGTGTGTGTGTGTGTGTGTGTGTGTGTGTGTGTGTGTGTGTGTGTGTGTGTGTGTGTGTGTGTGTGTGTGTGTGTGTGTGTGTGTGTGTGTGTGTGTGTGTGTGTGTGTGTGTGTGTGTGTGTGCTTTTAAGGCTTCGAGCGAGGGTGTTTTAAGACTTCCCAAGCCCCGAATCCTGAACTATGAAACCAAAACCCCGAAACCCGAAGCCTAAACACCAAGCCCCGAACCCTAAACCCTAAACCCCGAACCTTGAGCCCCGTACCCGGAACCCTAAACCCCAAGCCCCAAACTCGCACCCTAAACCCGAAACCCCGAACCCTAAACCCCAGACCCTGAACCCTAAGTCATAAACCCAGGTGTAGAGCTAAGGCCGTTTGGGTTTGGATGTAGGGTTTCGAAGAGCAACACCTAGGTTTAGGGTTGAAGGGGTTTTTAGGGTCCCTAAACCTTAAACCCAAAACCCTAAACCCTAAACCCTAAACCCTCAACCCTAAACCCTCAACCCTCAACCCTCAACCCTCAACCCTAAGCCCTAAACCCTAAACCTTAAACCCTAATTACGTGGGGTGGAGGATGGCCGGAAGCTGGACAAGGATGGCGACCCGATAGGCCTCTTCAGCTGGGGCGAGAGTGGAGGGAAACCCCCAAAACCCTAAAGGTTTAGGGTTTAGGGTTTAGGGTTTAGGGTTTAGGGTTTCGGGCTTAGGGTTTAGGGTTTAGGGTTTAGGGTTTGGCCCAAACCCTAAACCCTGAACCCTAAACACCCTAAGCACCTTCAACCTCAGACTCCCAAGCTCCCTTTAACTTTGAGCCTGCTTCTATGCTTACAGCCCAAGCTGTGAACTTTTCCCCAATGCTTTATGCACACTTGACGCCCCCCCCCAAGCGTGAACCGCCAGCCCACGGAAGCTTCAACCCAAGGGGCCCCGAAAAACCTAGGGTTTAGGATTTGGGGTTTAGGGTTTGGGGTTTAAACGCCCCCCCCCCCCCCCCCCCCCCCCCACAAGCCGAGACCGTGTGCCCTAAGCCTTCAACCCTGAACTTAAACCCCACCCCTAAAACCCCAAACTACCTTAAACCCTAAACCTTAAACCCAAAACCAGAACTACCCTAAACCATAAACCCTAAACCCTAAACCATACCCAAAACGCTAAACCCCCTCAACCCTAAAACCCCGAAGCCCTGAAAGGCATGTTCTTCGTCGACGAAAGCCGGAAGCCTCAGCCACCACAAAAGGCAGCCGATGGGGCTTTACGGGGTTATCGGCTTGCCGGGTATGGGGGGTTTAGGGTTTAGCATTTAAGGCTAGGGGTTTTTGGTTTTTGGTTTTGGGTTTAGGGTTTAGGGTCTCGGGTTTAGGGTTTCAGGGTTTTACGGGTTTAGGGTTTAGGGGTTAGGGAGTTCATGGCCTTCTTTAGGGGTTTTCAGGGTTCGAGGTTTTAGGGGTTCAAGGATGTTGGGTTTCCCCGTCTAAGTTCCCTCTCCCTTTCAACCTCAAGTCTTAAGCCCTAGAGGCTAGACCCTCTCCTAAACCCTCAACCCTAAACCCGAAACCCTAAACCCTAAACCCTAAACCCCTAAACCCTAAACCCGAAACCCCGGACTGCCTCCCAGGAAGCCTACATCAGCATCGAGGTGCGCTGTGAGACGCAGCCTGAGGCGGGCCTGTTTAGGGTTTAGGGTTTAGGGTTCAGGGTTTAGGAGGGCGGTGGAAGGTTCAGGGTTTTGGGGTTTAGGGCGTGGGGTTTAGGGTTTAGGGTCTAGGAGGGTCTGGCCGTGGAGTTTGCAAGGTTCAGGGTTTTGGGGTTTAGGGGTTTAGGGTCTAGGGGGGTTGTAGGGTTTAGAGATTTGGGGTTAGGGGTTTTAGGGCTTAGGGATTTAGGGTTTGGGTTTTAGGGTTTCTGGGGGTTTTAGGGTTGATGTCGGTTGTTTTGCGGGGTTTGTGAGTTCAGGGTTCTAGTCTGGAGAGTTTTGGGGCTTTCGGGGTTTCGGCTTGGGTTGTTTTAGTTGGGGGCGTAAACCTTAAACCCTAAACCCTAAACCCTAAACCCTAAACCCCAAACCTTTCTACCATACAAACCTAAGGGTTAAACACTAATTTTGCGATTTGATCAATGTTACCCCCCCATTGTTCAGCACGCATTCGGCGATTTGATCCATTTCCGGCCCCTCTGCCCCTTTAACCCCGCCATTGTTAAGGCCCCCATTGGGTGCGTCTGCACAGAAATTCATAAACTCATTATTTCCTTAATGTTATGGGATTCTTTGGGCGGGTTGGTTTTTTTTTGTTTGCTGAACCCTAAACCCTAGACCCTAAACCCTAAACCCTAAACCCTAAACCCTAAACCCTACACCCCCAAAATCCCTAGCTTCTGATCTGCCCCGCAGGAGCGCGTGGCCATCAGCGGATCCGACTGGCAGCTAGGCTCCTGGAATCCCAAGGAGTCTTGGTACCTCAACACCTCGCCCGAGACGCAGCTGGGTGTGGTTTGGGGTTTAGGGTTTAGGGTTTAGGGTTTAGGGTTTAGGGTTGAGGGTTTAGGGTTTAGGGTTTAGGGTTTAGGGGATTAGGGTTTAGGGGATTAGCGTTTGGGGGATTAGGGTTTAGGGTAGGTTTTAGGGTTGAGGTCTTGGGGCAGTGTTCCCATAAACCCTTCTCTCTAAGGGATCCAGCTCAAGCCCTAGGCCCTGCAATCTAAACCCCAGGCCCTAAACCCTAAACCCTAAACTCCTAAACCCTAAACCCTAAACCCCAGACCCTAAACCCCAAACCCTAGACCCTAAGCCCCAAACCCAAAGCACTCCCTCGAACTGCCCAGGTATCCTCTCTGGCGGGACCGTATCCCGATGCCATCGCCCGGGGGTCAGTTCAAGGTCCACCGGACCACAAACCCCTCAATGCTGTTTAGGGTTTAGGGTTTAGGGTTTGGGTGTTTGAGGTTTGGGGTTTAGGGTTCAGGGAACCACAAGTCCAAACGCCTTAAAGTCCTAGACTGCAAGTCCTAAACATTGAAGGCCCCAAACCCGATGCCTTCAAAGCCTACCCAACACCCCATGCCCTCACTCCGCGTGCTGAGGCGCGGGAGCCCCATCAACCCCTGAAGGCCCGAGCTCGGAATCCTGGATCCAGGCTCTTCCTAGGCCCTAAACCCTAGCCTCAACCCTAGGGTCTAGACCCAAAACCCTACACCCTACACCCAAAACCCTAAACCCTAAACCCAAACTTCCGCCTGCGAGCGTTTTCGGACAGCTGATCCCTGCTTGGAGGTTCTTTGAACTAGGGTGATAACTTGATTTTCCAAAGTTATTGGTGGTTAGAATTTAATGGTAACCTTCTTCGGGGTACGTCTACCCCTACTCCTAGCTACGCATGAACGCCAAGCCCTGAGGCCTAACCCTAAACCCTAAACCCTAAACCCTAAACCCTAAACCCTAAACCCTAAACCCTAAACCCTAAACCCTAAAACCCTGAACCCTTGTGAAGCCCCAAGGTCTTCATCAAAAACACCGTGGGCGACTTCGTTTGGGAGCCGCTGCCCTGCAACAGAACCTGGCCACGGGCAGGGTTGGCCCCGGACGCGCAAGTCAGGCTGGTGCCCCCCAGGCTCAGACTTCAGGAGCGTTTTGGGAGTTTAGGGTTTTAGGGTTTAGGGTTTAGGGTTTTGGGTTTAGGGACTTAGGGTGTGGGGTTTAGGTTTTGGGGTTTCAAGTTTGGTGTTTAGGGTTTAGGGTTTGGGTTTAGGCGCAAGTGCCTTCGGTCCCAAGCCAGTGCCCTCAGCCGTCAACACTTTCCTCGGGTTAAGTGAAAACCCCCAAACGCAGCTTTTGCCGCAGTTCCTACTTGGAGGTACAGGGTGCTTGTAACTGTGCTTCTCAACCCCCTAAGTCCTCTAAGTAGGTCATAAGTAGACTGATAACTGCTGTTATAAGCACCCTAAACCCTAAACCCTAAACCCTAAACCCTAAACCCTAAACCCTAAACCCTAAACCCTAAACCCTAAACCCTAAACCCTAATGGACCATGAACCTCCAAGTGGTCCAAGGTTTGGGGAGAGCGGCATTTCGACACTGACCATGGGCCGGTCGCGTGAGAAGCCCGTCGAGGTTCCAGAGGAGCCAAAGAGCTACTTGGAGGTTCATGGTCCATTAGGGTTTAGGGTTTAGGGTTTAGGGTTTAGGGTTTAGGGTTTAGGGTTTAGGGTTTAGGGTTTAGGGTACTTCTTAACCCATTATAACTGCACTTATAGCCCACGTATAAACCCTTAGGTGCCCTAATATGGTTATAAGTGCAGTTAGAAGTACAGTTATAGTTGGTTAGTAAGTACCAGGAACCTCCAAGTACGAGACCTACGCGAAGCCTGCGGAGGCTGCAGACGCGCCATTTACCTACAAGACCTACATGGCCTACCCATAGCAGCGAGCAGCATGGCCTGAAGAGGCTTGCTTGGGGTTTGGGGTTTGGGGTATAGGGTTTAGGGACTAGGGTTTAAGGCTAAGGTCAAACCACAAGCCCAAACCAATCTTTCTCAAGGCCCCACAAAAGCCATCCAATTCCATCCTGAACCTTCAACCCTGAACCCTCAACCCTTATCCCTCAACCCTCAACCCTCAACCCTAACTGTCGAAAACGGCACGTAAACCCAACGTGTGTGGAGGCATGCAGCTACTCGACCTGGCTCAAGGATGCTGGCTCGCAGCAGTGCGTGGATGGAAACAGGCCCGGTGAGTTTGTTCAGGGCGGTTGGTCTTTCTTGTGGTAGCGGAGCCCCGAACAGGGCGGGGCTCCAGGTTAGGGTTTGGAGCGGTGGTAGCTTTGGGTTTGAGCCTAGTCGGTGGATCTCGGTCGAGGGTTCCAGGATTGGGGGTGTGGGTTTTGTTTAAGGGTCAACTCCTTTGGGGCCTGGCCTCCTTGAGCCATGGACGAGCCACGCGTAGCTGCGAGCCTTGAGTTCGAGAGAGTGGAAGATGATTCCGACGACGGGTCACAGCCGACGGTGCTGAGATCCGGAGAAAGGTGTCCGAGGCCGTGGACCCCGTCAGTGGAAGGGTCACTGAGGAGGGAAGGGCCTCCGAATCCCCCGGCGCCCTCGAGGCGCTCCCCTTCGAACTGGTCTGTGACAGATGATGCTTCCAGTCACGGTGGATGGGAAGATGAGCTGGGGAATTGGGAATGGGCTTCTTGGAGCTCATGGACACCTTCGGGGTGGTCGTCGGATCCGTGGGGCCGCTACTTGGACTCAGCCCGGCCAGGCTGGCGCGGACGAACCACTTGGGAGGATGACCTCGCAAGCTCATCCTCGTCGCCGGAAGGCGACGCAGTGCCTTTGCCAAGGCTCCTGTCGAGAAGGGAGAATTCTCCGGCGCCCAAGGTGGAGGCAACGGCGGCTGATGGGGCGGCAGCTGGTGGGCAGCGGCGGCCAGTTCCTCGGTCCCTACAAGCCGATTTTGCCAGCGCTCTGCCTTATCCGCAAGAAGCCGGTGCTACCGATCCCCTTCGCAGGCCACAAGGTGAGTGTCAAGGGCAAGTCATTGCCGAGAACTTCGTTGTCCCTGTAACCGATGGTGCCGAGAAGGACAAGGGCCCAGGCCGCGAAGGACAGTCCTCGGGGCCGTTTGTGCGACTTCACAACAGCTTCCCTCCGGAGTTCAAGGCGAGACCGGGCGAGAGCTGGAAGGACTACTGGAGGGCGGTGGAGTTCTGGTTGGCCTCAGAGGGGGCTCACCTTCCGGCGGCTGTTCGAGGATCTCGCTTGATGCAGCAGCAGAAGGAGCGGGCGGCGAAGATTGTGGCGCACCTCACCGTTGAAGATGTGGCCAAGGAGGGCGGGGTCGAGTTGATCCGGTCCGAGATGGAGAAATCGCCGATCATACGCCTGTTGGAGCACAAGGAGGTGGATCGCAAGCGCCAGAAGTTCATGAAGCTCAGCCGAAGCCCTGGAGAATCCTTGGAAAGTTTCATCAACAGGGCATCGATCTACCGCCATGAGAATGACTCGTGCCAGAACTACAAGGTGGGGTCGCACTTCTACCTGGGCCACCTGTTGGATGCGGCGAAGCTCACGCGTAAGGACGAGGCCCTGGTGAAGACGGCGGCGGGCGGCTTGAAGGACGAGCGTCGAGTGGTGAATGCCTTGTTGGAGCTTGCAGATCAGCTCGAGGGACAACCGGGATGTCCGATTGGCCAAGGAGAACCTAACCTTCCTGATGAAGATCAGTTTTTGGTTCAAAAGGGCCGAGGCGACAACGGACGAGCCGATCGTGCGGGCCGGGGAGATCGACCAGGAGATCGACTTCGGGATCATCGTGGGCAACGGCGGGGGCATGATGGAAAGTTCCGACGCCGGTTTGGCAAGAAGTGGAAGCAAGTCTTCCACGCCATCCTTGAAGATGACAGTGAAGGGGATGGCTCCTCAAGCTCGGAACAGGGGCATTCGGGATCCGAGGTGCGAGACGACTCCGATGGCACTGAGGGGACGCTCTCGACTTCGGCTGGCAGCCCACCCGAGCACTCCGACAACCTGCCCGCCGAGGTCTATGCCCAGGAGTACAAGGCCAAGAAGAAGGTGAATGAGCTGAAGCAGATGAGGCAATTCTTCCAGAAGGGCACCAACTCCGAGAAGACCAAGGCCTGGGTGAAGGAGCAGCAGAAGAAGGAGCCGTGCTTTTTGTGCGGGAAGCTGGGGCATTGGAGCCAGGAATGCCCGTTGCGCAAGCAGCATGGACGCAATGCCCACGCTGTACATGTCACCTCGGCTGGCACAAGCTCCGAGCCGGACCAATGGGATCTCCTTCAGTCCATCGCGGGATACATGGAGCCAGGGGTTGCCGAGGGAGGTTTGATCGCCAATGGTTGCTTGATGATGGCCCAGGTCTATCAGAACTCCTTGTTAGACCATGAAGCCTTTTGGACATTGCGGGAATTACACAGTAGCCTCATTCTTGACATTGGCTGCATGAAGTCGGTGGCGGGCACTAAGTGGGTCAATCAGCACATCCAGCGTTTGAAGGCCCTAGGGAGGTGGATGAAGGCAACCAAGGAGAGGGAAAGTTTCCGTTTTGGCGATGGTCATGAAGTCTGGAGTGAGTTCTCGTTTGCTTTCGAGGCCACACTTCTGGGAGTTAGGGTTCTCCTTCGTTTGAGCGTGGTTCCAGGTGATTGCCCTCCCTTGTTGTCTAAGCCGGCATGCACTCAGCTGGGCATCATCATAGACACGGAGAACCACACTGTGTCCTCCCGCAAGCTCAAAATCCAGAAGTATGGACTTAGCCAGACGTTTGGGGGTCACTATGCCTTGCCCATTGCTGAGTTTGCAGACAATATGCTCCCTCTCGAGAGCCCCGAGATCTCCCCTCACACGGAAGCGATCCCAGTGTACTTTGCAAACCAGGCCGGAACAAGTACCCCGTCCAGCTCCCCCGAAACGTTGCTGCGCTCATGGGTCCGACATGATAGGCAGATGACTCACACTTTGGGCCCCGGTCGTAATGGTCCTCCATGGCATCTCGTCACACGCAGGATAGTGTTCAATGCTAGCGTTGCTAGTGGACGAGCGAGTTCATCCTGCTACTCCTGTGCGGCGTGCCTTGCCCCAAGTTTGTGATACCCGGACCGTCCTGTTCTATCGCGTTCCAGGCTCTGAGGAGTTAGAATGTGACAATTCGATGATCGCCTGCCCCGGCACCGTGATCTCCGATCCTCTCTTGCGAGCCCATGGTCCGGCGGAAGGACACCACGGACGAGGTGGAGGAGGAACGGCCGGCACCAACGGAAGGGGAGGGCACGGACAAGGAGCCCGAGAGTGCGCTCACAGAGTGGAGCCGAGTGGACAGCGCCCCAGAGGACCCAGACGAAGAAGCCCGAGCCACGACCAAGGGAATGAAGAAGCCCGCCATCAAGAGGCCACCGTCTATGGGGGGGCGCCTGAGGCACGCGGTGGGCACTCGGGTGAGATCCAAATCGTCGGAGAAGAAGTCGGGGTCCGCCAAGGGAAGGAGGACAGTCGAAGATCGGGATCGAGAGGGTCGCAGGTCTTCACCGTCGGCGACACGATCAGCAGCGCCGCCGAGCCGCCCCTCAAGATCGAGCCCTTCCACTCCAGGAGCGACGCTCAATGCCCTGAAGGCTCAGGTCGAGGAATTGGAGGAGAAGCTGGTGGACTACCTCGACCCCCGCAGCCTGGTGACAGAAGGTTCCCGAGCAACGAAGGCGTACTGGGTGAGCCGGATCCAGATGCTCGAAGAGGAATTGGAGATCTGTTTGGGAAATGGCCCTATGGAGACGGACGGGGAGCAGGACAAGCGGACTTCGAATGGCGAGAACGCCTTGGTGCCCAGGCTGGAGACTCCTCCGTTCTTGCCGGAGACGAGAAGATCGAGGAGCCAGGCATCGACGACTTCTACGACGCCCGCAGCCGGAGCACCGAAGGCGAAGCCCAAGACCTACATGAAGATTCACGCCTTGACGGACCGCGCGGCCCCGTTCCCGACGATGTCCAACAAGTTCTCCGACGACCTGGTGGTGAACGTGCTGATAAGCATCCAAGCCCAGCTCCTCACGTTCAAATGGAAGACCTTCGTGTGGATGCTTCGGGTGAGATCGGCCGTTTGGGCCGAGATGGGACATCGGGTCAGGTGGAAGCGCAATCCGAGATGGCTAATGCTCCTCATGGGCAAGCAGCTGGGCAGCTTGTGGGGTCACATAGGCTCAGCGAGGCAGCTGTGTCACGACCCGCGGATTGCGCATCTGATGAGAGGAAACGCCCCGGAGATGTCGAGTTCCGCAGCAGTACGAGACCTTCGAGAGGACTGACTCAGAAGCTTCGCAAGGGTGTAGCAGTTGGAAAACGCGCTCTCGGACTGCTCACGTTGGTCTCGTCATGGCAAGCGGGCTGGAATGTCACGGAGATTTTTCCTACTGGCATTGATTGGAGCGAGAGTTTGGACATGGGCCGATCATGGGTGCCTACGTCGCCATTGTGGGAATCTACCAAGCCCCCTTCACCCAAGGAATGCGTCCGCATCATGGACCGAGTGGAACAGCAGCAGCCCGACTTGTTGTTGGTGGTGCCGCCGGTGGGCCCCTGGTCGACATGGCAGAGGGATTCGCCGAAGGTGGAGATGCGACGGAAGGCCGGGTACTGGCCTATGTGGCACATGATCTGCCGCTTGTGGCACCAACAGACGGCGAAGAAGAGGCTGATGCTGATTCAGCTACCCGCTAAGGTGGGGCTGCCTCATGCGGACGAGATGCGAGAAATGCAGGAAGTGTATCGACAAATGCATCGAGGAGATCTTCCCAAGGAATGGCTAGACGATCATCACCTGCGAGATCGGGGCCGTGAAGACATAGAACGAGGAGATCTTCCCGAGGAATGTCGAGACGATCATCACCTGCGAGATCGGGGCCGTGCTTGGGTATCAGAAGTATATCCAGATCCAGTGTACCGAGCTCGAGTGGACTTGTGCGCTTTTGGACTATGTGCGGAAAATGGTCGTCCGTATAAACGAAGTATCCGGTGTCTGGTCAATGATCCTTGGTGGTGTGGCCGCCTAGAGGCCCAAGCACTATGTCATCACGAGGCCGGGAGTCACCAAGCTGTGGAAGGGCATGGAGCACTACCCAATGGACAATTGGTGCCGAGGGCCTGGGAAGCAGCATGTTGGCCTCCGAAGTGGACTCTGAGGGTGCTACAATCTGCCGCCTCCGTGCTATGCGAACGAGTGGCGACAGTGGAAAAGGGGATGCTCCACCAAGAATGCGATCCTCGCGGGGCATGGGAAGCGGTGCCAGTGGAACTGGAACAATCCCCCGAAGGACAACTACGCCAACGATTGGGAGAAGTGACCGGACAGCAGTACGATTACATCTACTTCGAAGGAAGCAGCGGGGCGCTTCCGCGCCAACTCCGGAGTACGCTGGCGAAGTTGCACGTTTCCTTGGGACACATATCGGCGGAGAAGTTGAAGCGGATGTTGCACCTCAATGGGGCCAAGGACCACATCTTGAAAGGGGTGTCGGATATGAGGTGCCAAGTTTGTCAAGCGGTGGCAGCTCCGACTTCGGCGCCCAAGGCTTCGTTTGACCGGCCTCAGCGCTTCAACGAGAGGGTGGTGTCGGATGTGTTCTACATCTGGGACAGCCGACAAGAGAAGTACGCTGTGGTGCACGCCGTGGATGCCTTCTCCTTGTACCAGGTGGCGACACTGATGGTCAAACCACAGGCCGAAATAGTGGCTCACTTCCTGAAGAACCATTGGATCAACATCTTTGGCCCCCCGGAGGTGTTCATGAGTGATGCGGGCACGGAATACGCTGCGGAGACGGAATCTTTGCTACGAGCCTATGATGTGCATCATGAGATGGTGCCTCCGTCTGCGAAGTGGCGTATGGGTCTAGCTGAGCGACATGGCGCGGTCTTGAAATTGCTGGTGATGAAGACCATCCAGGCCACGACCGCCAAGGGCTACGCAGAGACTAAGGAATGTGTGCTGGCGGCGGTAGCTGCTCGGAACCGACAGTCCCGGGTAGGCGGGTTCAGTCCCACCCAGATCGTGTTGGGCAAGGACGTGGCCATCCCTTCGTCGTTGTTGGAGCAGATTGGCACGGGACACTTCAAGTATGTGCTCAATCAGGACTTGGCTTTTGCTGAGGCTCGTCACCGCAACGAAGAGATTCGATACGCAGCATCTCAAGCTTTTATCTGGGCAGATAGTCATGAGACCCTCCGCAAGGCGCTGAACGCCAAGACCAGACATCCCCGACACGAGATGCTGTACGAGGGCGCTATGGTGTACTTCTACGATCCCCCAAGCTCACGGAAGGGCCTACCTCGACGGCTTCAGGATCAAGTTTCTTGGATGGGGCCGGGGACAGTGGTGGCCATAGAGCGACGAGAAGGAGCCATCAAGCGAGTCTGGATTCGCTACCGCAACAAGTTGAAGGGCCTACCCTTGGAATACGTTCGCCTCACCGCTCTGGAAGAGGTGGAAGCTTCCCAGGTCTGTACTGAAGCGTTGAAGGAGGTGGAAAAGGAGTTGGAGGGAGGCCGCCCAGAGATTGAGAACATGGTCGAGGCTGAGGTGGACGAGCCAGCCGCTGCCGTGATGGAGTTCAGCGACGATGAGCAGGAGGTGGTGGATCCGACGCCAGCCTCTGTCTTGGACGACCTCCCCATGCAGTTGCACCGAGATAAGAGGCCCCAACAACATCTGGCCCCCGTGTCTGGAGAAGAAGGGAGGCCCAAGAAAGTGAAGTTTGAAGAGGCCAAGCAAGCGACGACGGAACATCTAAGCAAGATGAAGGCGGTGCTACAAAGATACGAGCCAGGGTCCACTGCCGAGCAGCCGAACATGCAGGTCGGTGGATCGAGCTCTTCGAGGTCCCCATCATCGACGTCCCCATTGCCACCGACTACCAGCCATCGCGGATATGGAGTTCTACATGTATGCAGACGATGGCACCTGGAGGAAGCTACTCGAGGGCAGCGGAAGATGATCCGGCAGGCTCGACGATTGGGGTGGAACGTCATGGGAGTGGAGGTCGACACCGTCACCACAGAGCTGGCACCGGAGATGGAAGTGATGTCCACTCCCCTGAAATCAGTGGAACCCCCGGTGACCGGGAAACCTCGTCTCGAGTACAAGTGGAACAAATTGGCTCCGGAATGGCAAGCATCTTTCCTTGATCCCTTGAAGAAGGCCATCGACGTCTATGTGGACAATGATGCCTTGGAACCGGTCTTGCTGGGCATGCCGATCCCGCCCGACAAGATCCTTCCTTCGCGTTTCGTCCTGACCAACAAGAGCGACAAAGAGGACCTAGAAGAGGCCATCCTGAAGGCCAGATGGGTCTTGGCAGGCCATCTGGACAAGGAAGCGGGACAATGGGCCACTGAGGCTCCGACGGCGAGTCTAGTGGCTCACAATATGGTCTGCTTCGTTTGCGCCCAGTTTGGGTGGAAGATGCTGTACGCCGACATCTCGGCGGCTTTCTTGCAGGGCGAGACCTTGGACGATGAGAGGGTAGTCTACATTCGCCTCCCGAAGGGCTACCCCGACGCCGTGAATGAGCACCTCAGAAGCAGACTTCAAAGCAAAGCCAAAGGAACCCTGAGAGGAGACGTCGTCCGCCTGGTTAAGGGAGGCTTCGGACTGTCTGAGTCCCCTCGTTTATGGTACCAACGCCTGAAGAGGGGCCTGGAGGAGCTGGGGCTCAAGGAGCTCAAACTGTCGCCGGGCACGTTCGTGCTACATCTTCGAGGCCGCTTCATGGGGATCATGACGATTCACGTCGATGATCTGAGGATGGGATTTCACCCGAAGGCGGAGTATGTCCTGGTGGCCTTGAAGAAAACCTTCAGCTTCGGAGAGTGGAGATCGGCGACGAATGAGCTGGTGAAGTTCTGCGGGAGATGGGAAAAACAGTGCCCTCAGACCTTCAAGGTAACCATCACCATGGACGGTTACGCCCAGAAGTTGCAAGAGCCCCCTCGACGAGATCCCCAGGACAAAAGCCCGCTGACAGATGCCGAACGGAAGTGGGTGTCTTCGGTGGGTGGCCAGATCAACTGGATGGCCAGACAAGGTCGAGCGGACCTGGCCTTCGGCATCTCGAAGGTGCAACAAATGTCGGGGGCCCGAGATCCAGAAACACTGAAGTTCTTGGCGCAGCTGGTGAAGAAGGCAAAGGAGAGCTACGAGTGCTACTACCAAGCCCTCCCGGGCCCGCTGGATGAGATGGTGTTTCTGGCCGTCAGTGATGCTTCACATGGAAGTATGCCAAAAGGGAGGTCGCAAGGAGGCATGATGATCTTGGTGGCCCACGAGAGCGTCTTGGAAGGGCCTAGCCTTGTGAATTGCCTCCTGTACCACAGCTCGGTCATCAAGCGGGTGGTTCGATCTTCGTTGGCGGCGGAAACTTTGGAGCAATGCGACTTTGTGCGGGCGGTGATGGCGGAAGCCCTTGACCCTGGCTTCGTTTTGTCATCATGGCTGTGGAGCGCTGGCCGCTGGCGAGAGGTCCTAGTGATGGACTCGAAGACGGGCTACGACGTGCTCAACAGCATCTCTCATGGGGAGGATAAGCGTCTGGCGATCGACATCGCGATCTTGAAGGAGTCACTCTACGAGCCACAATCCAACCGATGGATTCGGTGGGTACCCGGCTTGTGCATGCCCTCCGATGGCCTGACCAAGGAGTATGGCAACGGCGTACGGGATCAAGTGATGCGAGGAGGTCCCTGGTCTCTGAAGGACACACCTGAAGCCCAACGCCTGAGGGAGCAAGCTGGTCATAGGAAGCGTTTGTGCAAAAGCCGTTTTAGGGATCGAGAGCAAGAGCTCGAAGGGATCCGACGAGCTAACCTAGAACCTTCCTCTTTTGATAAGACCTCCTGACACACGTTCCAAGGGGGGTTGGTGTCGAAAACGGCACGTAAACCCAACGTGTGTGGAGGCATGCAGCTACTCGACCTGGCTCAAGGATGCTGGCTCGCAGCAGTGCGTGGATGGAAACAGGCCCGGTGAGTTTGTTCAGGGCGGTTGGTCTTTCTTGTCTAACCCTCAAACCCTAAACCCTAAACCCCAAACCAAACCAGAACACCCCCTTGAACCCCATCCCCCCATCAAACCCTAAACCCTAAGCCCTAAACCCTAAACCCTAAACCCTAAATCCTAAACCCTAAACCCTAAACCCTAAACTAAGTGAGGGGTCGCTTCCGTCGAGCGACAGACCCCGAACGCTCGGCCGAGGGCCTTACAGCCCGAGCGCCCAAGCGAAAAGAGAAACGGAAAGGTGAGGGTTAAGCCTCACCGTCTGTCCTGGACAGGCCAACGGACATCGGCCTTTTTACGACAACGTCAGTACTCGGCCAAAGGATGGCAGGCACCCAGACCACCTTTAGCGTAGCTAAAGGCCCAAATCATAACCCTTTGCCTCTGGAGGTGGTTCAGGGTTTTGGGTTCAGGGTTTGCCGGGCCCCCCCCCCCCCGAACCCTGGCCCCTGGTAGCTGGATTCCTGGACCAGGAGGCTCCCTGACGTGCCGAAGGCCCGAAAAGGGCCGAGGCTACCCCGAACCCCAGCTTAAACCCTAACACCGCAAAACCCTGCAAAGGCCTTCAAGCAAATAAGGGCCTCTACGGGCCCTAACGTGCCGAAGGCCCGAAAAGGGCCGAGGCGACCCCGAACCCCAGCTTAAACCCTAGCGATTGAAATACTCATTGGCGAAAAAAAATTAACAGGTTCCCTGACCTTCAAATGAATAAAGCCTCTACGGCCCCTGACACGCCGAAGGTCCGAACAAGGCCCCGAGAGACCCCAAGAGCCACCAAAAGGCTTCAAAAGACTTCAAGAGGCCCCCTAAAAGAAGGGGGACCCCAGGATGCCCGTACCCGCAATGAAAAATGCGATGTTTTGTACTGAAATCGATGGTTTTGGGCACCCCTTCATTTTACCCCGGAAGGGCCAGGAAGGCCCCCAGGAAGCCCCCAAAAGGGGGCCCCAAGAGCCACCAAAAGGCTTGAGGCCCTTAAAGAAGGGGAATCCAGGAGCAGGCACAAAGGGTTTCCCTGATCTTCAAATAAATAAGGGCCTCTACGGGCCCTGACACGCCGAAGGCCCGAAAAGGGCCCAACCCCAGCTTAAACCCTAACAGCGCAACTTTAACAACATCAAAGCAAGCATCAGGGCACAAGAAAATAAATTCCATAAACCCTAAACCCTAATAGAGTATAGTTTGGGTGGCCGGGGTGGGTTGACGGGCAACGCGAGCGCGCGGCCCGGGGTGTTTCACACCCGAGCGCGCGCCCTCCCCTGACACACCCTAAACCCTAAACCCTAAACCCTAAACCCTAAACCCTAAACCCTAAACCCTAAACCCTAAACCCTTAAACCCGAAAAAAACCCTAACCCTAAACCCTAAACCCTCAACCCTAAACCCCTAAACCCTAAACCCTAAACCCTAAACCCTAAACCCTAAACCCTAAACCCTAAACCCGAAACCCTAAACCCTAAACCCTAAACCCTAAACCCTAAACCCTAAACCCTAAACCCTAAACCCTAAACCCTAAACCCTAAACCCTAAACCCTAAACCCTAAACCCTAAACCCTAAACCCTAAACCCTAAACCCTAAACCGAACCCTCCACAGCTCGAGGCCTCCGCCGCGCTGGGTGAGCCACTGCCGAGCTCCTGTGTGGGCTGGGCGGCTGGAAGCCAGCGTGGGAAGGGGCAACTCTCACCATCGCGCGAGGAAAGAGGTCTGAGGTTTAGGGTTTAGGGTTTCTAGGTGTTGGGGTTTATAGGGTTTATGGGGTTTCTAGTTTCAGGGTTTATAGGGTTCGTAGGATTGATAGGGTGGATAGGGTTGATAGGGTTTATGGGGTTTATAGGTGTTACAGGGTTTAGAGGGTTCAGGCTTCAGGGTTCAGTGTCTGGGTGCCCTTGGGGTTGAAGGTTTGGGGCTTCGGTTTGGGGTTTAGGCCCTTTGCGGCGAGGGCTTCGGGTTTAGGATTGAGGGTTTAGATGCAGACACCGCCCGAAAGCGCCAACACGCCACTAGCTCACAAAGCGCCATAGCCCAACTTTCAAGGAGGCCCGACAGAGCCCGAAATCACTGAAATGCACGAAGCCCTAAACCCTGAACCCGAAACCTTAAATCTTAAACCCTATACCCTAAACCCTACCCCCCACACTCCAGAAAGGTGTTGCCGAACCTTGTTGGTTCTTCTCGGGTTTAGGGTTTAGGGTCCAGGGTCTGCATGAAGCTGTTCGGTTTCGTGCGCTGTAAAGGGGCTGTCAATCAACATTAGAGTCGTGAAGAACATGTTCGTTTAAGGATCACAGGTTTGTTTCGGACCGAAGACTTATACGTAAGTTCCTATGTAGGTTGTTTTTCCTTTTGAGGTTTGTTTGAGGTTGCCTTTGGAGACAGCATGTTTCGTGTAAGTTCCTGCGTGCATCCGTTTGCGTCCTCAGCCATCCCTTTCGCGAGGCGCCAAGACGACTTTGGGTTCATGGCTTTCGGGTTGCATCATACACTCTAAACCCTAAACCCTAAACCCTAAACCCTAAACCCTAAACCCTAAACCCTAAACCCTAAATCCTAAGCCCTAAATTTCCTAAGGCCCCGAAACCCCAACAGTCAAGCCTTTTTGGGCCTCATTCTGTTGGCACCCGGGGCTAAATTGGGCTTAATGTAGCAGACACCCAGCCAAAAAATCCACGTCTAAGCCCTAAGGGGCCGAGAGGCTGGGTGTAACCCTGAACCCGGGAACTTCAACCCCTAAAGCCGCAAACCCTAAGGCCTGAAACCTAACAAAAAACCCTACCGACGCAGAGTTCCTCGGGCAATGCGACTTGCGCGCAGCACTATGATGGCTGCTGGCGAAAGGTGGGTTTAGGGTTTGGGGTTTAGCGTTTAGGGTTTAGGGTTGAGGGTTTCGGGCCTTGCAGGCAAGGTTTCAAATTCCAACAACCCCAAACCGCCCCAAACCCTAAAACCCTTCCCCCCCTAAACCCTAAACCCCCCTTCCATGTTTCTCTGGGACCCTGCTGGGACCCACCTTTGAACCTCTCAGACGCCCTGAACCTGCATCCCACCACCTCTCTGAGAACCCCTTCTGAGAGTTGAACCCCCCCGGCTGCCGGTTCAAGCAGGGTTTAGAGTTTAGGGTTTAGGGTTCAGCTATTTGCACGTAATTAGGGCTGCGACATGACTGGCCTTCTGGAAAGTTAAACGTGAATCGGGTTCAGCTATGCTGTTTAGGTTTTTACGGTTTGGGGGTTTTAGGGTTTCAGGGGTCTAGGGTTTGAGGCGCTTTGGGGTTGAGGGTTGAAGGCTTGGGGCTTAGCTTGATGGGCAACAGCGCGACGCACGCCCAGCCATGTCGCGCGCCCTGGACGACTTCCGCGCCGAGCTCGCGAGGCTGTGCCTCAGCAAGGGCCTGGAGCGGGACTTCAAGGCCTCCATCCAGAGGACGCTGCACAACCTTCGGCTCTCCTCCGAGCAGCTGCGCCAGGCCGGCGGGAATCGTCAGAAGCTCACCGTGGAGTTTCAGACGGAGTGGCAGAAGAGGGAGGCTGACTTGGCAATCCTGGACGCCAAGTTCGTGGCGGCCGCGAAGAAGCGCTTGGAGCTGAATGGGATCCTCTACGATCCCCTGACCCTGCTCAGGTGCACCCTAAACCCTAAACCCTAAGCCCTAAACCCTAAACCCTAAACCTAAACCCTAAACCCT
This sequence comes from Symbiodinium natans, assembly GCA_905221605.1. Lineage (NCBI taxonomy): Eukaryota > Dinophyceae > Suessiales > Symbiodiniaceae > Symbiodinium > Symbiodinium natans. The sequence continues at coordinate 526,785 of CAJNDS010000336.1, forward strand.
AAATATTAAACCCTAAACCTAAACCCCTGCTCAGGTGCAAGGCGTTCTATGGTGAGCTGCTGGAGATGCTAAGTGGGAAGCCCCTGGTGCTCACCATGGCCTCAGCCGACTTGGACCACTTCAAGGCAGGGAATGAGGGACTTAGGGCCCTTTAAAAACCCGTTAAACCCTAAACCCTAAACCCTAAACCCTAAACCCTAAACCCTAAACCCTAAACCCTAAACCCTAAACCCTAAACCCTAAACCCTAAACCCTAACCCTAAACCCTAAACCCTAACCCCAACAGTAAGAAGGTGGTGAACGACTGCTGGTCCCACGCGCACGGGGACTTTGCCATCATCCAGGTCGCCGAGGTCATTGCGGAGCAGTGCGAGGCCTGGAACAGTCCTTCATAGGGTTTAGGGTTTAGGGTTTAGGGTTTAGGGTTTAGGGTTTAGGGTTTAGGGTTTAGGATAATCCCGATTAAGGGCTGTTAGTATAAGGGGGAAGATCCCAAGGCATGGAACAGCCAGCAGCGCGAGGCCCTCTGCGTTCCCTTCCGCTTCGGGGGCGACGAGTTCGTCTTCGCCTTCGTGGCCCAGGAGGGCGCCAGCGCGGACCTCCGCGGCTTCCTGGACACCCTGCGGAGCCTCGTGGTGGCGCGGCTGCGCGAGGTCTTCGACTTCCGGAAGCTGCCCCGGGAGCAGTGCCGCCGCGACGGGGAGGAGATCAAGGCGCGGGGGCCGGCCATCAGCATCGCGGCCTCGGATTCTGGGAGCTGCGAGGTGGCCATCTGGGAGCTCCACCAGCTCTACCTGCAGGCGGAGAAGTTCCTCGAGGCCGCCAAGCTGGAGTTCAGGAAGGGGGAGGACCCCAAGGGCGGCGTGCAGGTGCAGGCCGACCGGGCTGCGCACCTGCGGCTTCCGGAGCTCAGGAAGCTGACAGATGACGACCGACATGGAGCCATGCTCCTTGGGGACCAAACGATCTCTCTAGAATTGGGATCATATGCCCTATACTACCATAAATAATCATAAATCCCTCTTAGGGTATAAGGCTGGTCCTGAAGGCTGGTGGAGCTCCTGAGCCACGGCACCCCAGTTGGGCAGGAGAACGCCGCGGTGGCGCTCGTGGCGCGGTCTGGGGCCATCCCCCCGCTGGTGGAGCTCCTCAGTCATGGGACGCCTGTGGCGCAGGAGAGGGCCGCGCTGGCACTGTCCAATCTGGCCGCAAATAATGCAAACCAGGTCGGGGGCTTGGCTTGGTTGTGGGTCCCTTTTTGTATTGAAAGCCTCTTTCATACACCCCTCTGTTCCATGTAGTTTAGGGGTTTGATTTCGGGCCCGTTCTGGGAGACTCTATTCTGACTTTCAGAAGTCCACCAGGTGCCCATCGCCGTGGCGGGAGCCATCCCTCCGCTGGTCGAGCTCCTGAGAGGGGGGACGCCCACTGGACAGGAGAATGCTGCTTTGGCGCTTTCGAACCTGGCCGTCAACGACACCAACAAGCTGTCCATCGCAGGGGCTGGGGGCATCCCTCCCCTCGTCGAGCTCCTGACGCGCGGGACGTTGGTGGGGCAGGAGGAAGCCGCCGCGGTGCTGCTGAGTCTGGCAGCCAACGTGGGCAACCAGTTGCCCATCGCCAGTGCTGGGGGCATCCCTCCCCTGGTTGAGCTCCTGACCCGCGGCACGCCCGTGGCGCAGGAGAACGCCGCTGGCGCGCTCTGGAACCTGGCAGCCAACGACGAGAACGAGGCCGAAATCGCCCGAGCTGGCGCTGTCCGCCCTCTCGTGGAGCTGCTGACCCACGGAACCTCCGTGGCGCAGGAGAGGGCTGCAGGGGCCCTCTGGAACCTCACCTTCCGCCCCGAGAACCTGGCCGAGGCCAAGACGGCGGGGGCTTTGGCCGCGGCCGCGGAGCTCTCGGTTTCCGGCAGCCCCACCGCCCAGGAGGAGGCGAAGAAGCTGGTGTCACAGCTGCAGCCCGGGCGCAGAGGCGCGGACTCTACGAGCTTTGCATAGGCCACGTCTGCTGCAACTTGCCGATCGATTCTGCAACGTGCTGAAGTATTTGGTAGCTTTGCCATCAGATTCTTCTGCTCTTGACCAGCTCCCAAGTAGTACATAGCCTGCTTGGCGATGTGCCCAGATGTACCCAGCGCCTCAGGAGGTTGCTTGATGCCAGGCCTTTTATTCCAGTGGCGAAGAGTCAGGGCGGCTTCCTCCGGTGAAGCCGGAAGGAAGCCTCCGAATCGGGAAAAGGACTGTTCGCGAGAGAAATCGCTTCGGGTAAGGGTGTTTTGCTTCCCAAAAGAACGCCTGTCCCCTCAATGTCGTAGAATCCTGATGTTAACAACCCCCAACATACGCACCGAAACCCGAAACCCGAAACCCGAAACCCGAAACCCTAAACCCTAAACCCTAAACCCTAAACCCTAAACCCTAAACCCTAAACCCTAAACCCTAAACCCTAAACCCTAAACCCTAAACCCCAAAACCCTAAACCCTAAACCCTAAACCCTAAACTGGCCCGCACAGGCTCGGAAAGGGACGCGCGCCTTGCAAGGCCCCGCCCGACATACGGAAACCAACGAATGCCCCCCCCATGCGTGGACTTCTGAAGGGGGGGGGGGAGTCTTAGGGTTTAGGGTTTTTCCGTTTAAAGCTCTGACACCAACGATGCTCCAGGCACACAGAGCTTGGCTGCCGGGGCACTCAGAATCACCGGAGGACGCGGTGACTTCAGGCTTCCTGGGCGGTGCAACTTCAAGTGGTTATAGCTCTAACTAAGGGTTTAGGGGCAGGGTTTAGGGTTTAGGGTTTAGGGTTTAGGGTTTAGGGTTTAGGGTTTAGGGTTTAGGGTTTAGGGTTTAGGGCTTGGGTTTAGGGTTTAGGGTTTAGCGTTTAAGGTTTAGGGGTTCAAAAAAATTGAGGTGTTTAGGGGTGTAGGGCCTTCCAGGCGAGCTTCGGCTTCCGCTTCTTTTCCGCATGCTGGGTGGGCCGGAAGTCTGTAGACAAAGGGTTTAGGGTTTAGGGTTGCATCGCTGAAGCTTACTGCTGGTTAGCAGGGGATGAGGGAATGAGGGCCCTGTATCTACCCTTTCAGGGATTATTTAGGGTACTTCATTCCCTTCATGCCCTACTAACCAACAGTAAGAAAAGCAGCAGCCCCTTCTTCTACCACGCGTTGCGCATTGAGGCGTGCCCGCGAATTCGCTGCGTGATCCGATGGCTGAGAGAACTGAGACCATCCGCGGGAAAAACGTGTGCAAAGAGGCCAAACCTTCCATGAAAAACTGAAGGAATGTTAGTCGTGTTGGTTGCAACTGGGGTGTGTTGGGCACACGCGTGTCGAGAACAGGGGGGGTGCGTGTTGGGAACAGCCCGCAGCTGTGTCGGGAACACGCCAGGCACGTGTCCGGAACACTCCCAGGCCAGCGTGTTGGGAACACGTGCCTTCACGGAGGAAGGGCCAAGACCCGAACATTCCAAACCTCAGCCTGGAACTCGGACCCAATTCTGGGTGGCAGCTGTTCCCGACTCAAATTCCGGGTGCGCCGTACACGTGGGCCATGTTCCCAACACGCCCCCCCCGTGTTGTTACCAAGAGCTTGAAACACCTAGAAGCTGAAGCAAGCTCGGGCCCAAGTTGCATGTCGGGCCTATGGGTGTTAAGCTCATTCAGGGAGGCCCCTGAACACACCTTTGTTTGAGCTTTGTAGTGCAAGTTCTCGGGTTAAGGGCTTAGGGTTTCGGTATTTAGGTTTAGGGGGGGTTTAGGGTTTAGGGGTGTTTAGAGTTTAGAATCCCCGGTTGAGTGTTGAGGTGTTTGGCTTGGGTGGTGCATCGCTGGTCTTGAGCCATACTCCAACCCTGAACTTCCCCCCTCAAATCTCCAAAACACTGAACCCTGCTGACCGGAGCCAGGCACCCTCACAAAAAACCCCCGACATGCGTTTGCTGAACAATCTCAGGTGTGAGACTTTTTTCACAGGTAGGTACTTAGGTCCCGCTGCGCAGGGACCTCAACGTACGGCAACCCCAAACCTGAAAGTGAACGCTACTTAAACGGTCAAAGGCCAAAAAGGCCAATGACCCTGAACCCTAAATCCTAAAGCGCTAAACCGCTGAACCCCCGAAACCAGCTTGGCTTTAGGGCTTGGGGTTTTTTTTTGGGAGAGGGTAGGAGGCCTGCGGACCTCCAAAAGATTCTGCATTCCAAGCCGAGGGATCCTAAGCCCTATAGGCCCCAGAGGGGCTCTATTCCCCGGCAAATTCTGGCTTAGAGCCTAAGAGCAATGATTCATGACCAACATCAAAGGCCCGTTCTGACCGAGCCAGGCCTTCGGACGAGGATCGGCGAGCTTTCTGTTCGACGGCGTCGGCGTTTCAGGCGGGCTTTGCGGGTCAGCCATGGCCCACCTCAGTAGGGTTATTCTAACATCCACACATGAAGAAGGTAACAACTTCTCTGTTGCAGGTAAGGTGAAATCATCTTATAGCCATAACGCAAAAGACTTGAAGATGAAGGTGTGTATCATGATGGCTGTGATGTTTCGCCAGACATCTGGAGAGCCGGGAGCGCACGTTTGAGAGATTGACATGCCGTTTCCGTCGCAGCCCGCAGGAAGCATTCACAAAAAATGAAGTGTCATGGTAGCTACTGTAGCAAGGCGTTTATGGGTTTCATTTCTCTAACGGCGGAAGAAGACAAAGCCTGACTGCATAGACTTGCTCAGTTTGACTTGGCCTGCCCATGCTATTGAGGCAGGGTGCCGCTCAATTCAACTGCTAGCTAGAAGGGTTCGAACACAGGTAATTTCCTCCGGAAGGCAATTTTCTGGCCCCATGAATCGTTGAACCGTGGCGGCTGTGGTGAGGGTGCGGACGAGATGAGGTTGCTTGGCGGAGTCTTGAGTCGTTTCCTATGTCCTATGGACTCTGAATGCGAGTGTAAAGCAGCAAGGAAGAGCATGCGACCAGCGAGAGACGATGATGAGGATGACCATGCCCTCAATCTTTGGCATCTAGACGCAGTGCGAACGTACTTCCTGAACGAGGTGTTTTCGTTCTACGCTCTTTGCGATTTTCTTCAGTTTGTGGTCCTGCTAGCTTCCGGGTGGGAACTCTGTGATGTCAGCCGCATGATTGCAGGGAGTGATCACAAGAAATATGCCGACTATGGGATGATAGCCTTGTCTGTACTTGGCATGTCCTTCGGGGTCACAGGAAGGAGGTGGATAGTTTTGTGTCCTGCTGGTGGCGTGTTCGCATACATGCTGTTCACCAACCTGATGGCCTTCGGCAGCTCTGAAACTTGTTCTGGGCAGCAGGACTACCTAAACCCTGCATATGTTGCGAACCAGGCCGTTGCTCTGTTGCTGGGGACGTTGCAGTACTGGTGGTACATCTGGACATCGCAGGCGCTGGATCGTCTTTTCGAAGGAGGAAGCTATAGATGGTTGATAATGAACTCAAGGAAGCAGGCGGCTGCACAGGATGTAAGCATTGCGGAGACCGGGGAGGAGCACTGCCCGGAGATGAAGCATATTTCTCTAGTCCGGGATGATGGGGGGGAACACGGGAGCGAGGAAGACGAATCCGATGTTGAGGAACCTTGTCCCAGCTCCAAGGCCATATTGATATATGATTCCCAAGGTGGACATGCCCAGGTAGAAGTGAAGTTTTGCGAGCCGTCAGAGCTCGAACAAGTCAACGTCCCGGGCGACAGCTATCAC
>CAJNDS010000336.1:535000-622500 GCA_905221605.1 Symbiodinium natans
CATCGGCTTACCCGGCTTTCTTTCAAGCACAGCTGGCGAATCATGCACCAGCCAGGATGTCATTGTTCTGGTGGTTTGCTACCCGAGCTGCAGTTCATGAAGACATTTGCTTCAACATTGAAAAAAGGAAGCCTATGGTGGTCTTTTGCTTCCTTGCAGAAGCTTGGTTGATTACGCTGACGCTCGCTGCTATTGTCATCCATGGCAAGGACTATGTGATCTTGTGCTATGCTGTCGCATATGGCATCATGTTGGGCTTTGCAACAGTTGTGTTTCTTTACATGGGTTCCGAAGTGAACGCCCTGCTGACAGAAGGTACCCAGCGGGTGCGTGACATGGTTGATGCACGTGATCCAACCACACCTGATTCATGCCCGGTGCGAACCCCGTGGGCGCCCTCGAGGCAGGACCATGAACTTCTTGACCATGCAAAAGTACATGAGCTTCGGCTGAGCTTTCTGGGCCTCAACATCGACGAGAACGTTTGGAAAGCTTGCGCCACACCACTGGGGGGCTTCGCGATAGCCATATTATATGGCATTTTGAAGCAGGCCCTTGGCCCAATAATGGGAAGCTTAGAATGAGCGTCGGAAAAAATTTGGGGGGCCGCCCTAGCTCCGGGTCTCCTTTCGTTCAGTTCCAAGCCTCCCGAAGGAAACTGTGGACGTTCATGTCTCTGTTTGAGGCTCAGCATCCGCAAAGCTATGAAAATTCAAGATGGCTGGAACCAGGGGGCAGGTGATCCGTGCAAGATGGGTCTTTGGCACTTTGTTTGGTGTCTTGGCGTCTAATTCCTGCTGCTGGCAATTCGAAGAATGACTCCCTGCTGACTGCGCAAGAAAAATCGCGCTCTGTGTGTGTGTGTGTGTGTGTGTGTGTGTGTGTGTGTGTGTGTGTGTTAACATGAAGCATGTAGACTTCTCTAAGAAATTCCTGGGCGAGTGAGTGGTTCCTTTATTGAGGAGAGGTTTATAGTTGAGTACCGGGCCTTTGTTATTTGTTTGAATTTGAGGGGGGCCTATGATAATGAGGTTAACAACAAGGCTTAGTACTTTGGCGTGCTTGGTCCCGTTTCAGAAGCCTGAAGCCCGAACCCTGATTTAAAGTTAAGCCCTACCCCCCAAGCCCCGAATCCAAAGCCTCATAAAAAAACTTAAATCCCTGCACCCGCACTGCGGCCTTCAACTGCTGCAACCCAGGACCCCTACTAGAGCTATCCAAATGCCACCGTGAACGCACCGTGCACCCCGCGCCCGCGCCAACAGCCCAAACAATAAGCCCTAAAGCCATACAAGATTCTCTAAACCCCTCTTGCTCTTCAGGGCGCTTCAAGCTTCCCCTTCCTCAGCGACCTTCCTGCCGAGGTGCCATCCCGAAGCAGGGTAAGGTTGAACGGATATGGTTTTCCCCTACATCACTGTGTCGGTTTTTGTTGTTAGCCCCTCCTCGTCCCGCCCTCACATCGCACACCTACGCCTTCACGCCGCACTCACACCGCACTCACACCGCGCACCGCGCACACACCGCACACCACGCACCACCCGCACACCCGCTCCCTTCACACCGCATCCCTACGCGGGTTCGGCGGTGGCGCCCTCACACCGCACTCACACACCTCACAAACAAAAGGTGCTGAAGCCGAAGGCGGTGATTTTTGAAAGTTTTCAGCAATGCCCGAGGTTCATGGCATCTTGGTGGCCCAGTGGTGCCCTTGACCCTTGGTTTGGTTCTGGGTTCCCTTAAAAAGCAACCAACCCCAAAAAGGGTGCCCTTTGATGATATGATTACTGGGCTACCAAGGCATGGCTTCGCCTCTCGAAGTGTACCCGGCGTTTGTAGCGTGCTCCGCCCCCAAGGCCTGATAATGGCTCATTAAGCCCGCCGCCGCGGGCGCTCCAAGCACCTGAGCCGTAACACCCTAAGCCCTAAGCCCAAAAGCCCTAAACCCAAAGCCCTAAGGCTTAAACCCTAAACCCTAAGCCCTAAACCCTGAACCCGAAGCCCTAAGCCCTAAACCCTAAACCCGAAACCCTAAGGTTAGCAACTCAGAGCCCCGAAGCTTGCACGAACGGGTTTTCGACCGCCTGCGAAGAAGCCTCTTGAGCCCGAGCCCAGTATAGCAGCGAATGCGCAGACACTCACAAGAGCTTTTCGCTGACTAGGAGGGTTTAGGGTTTAGGGTTTTCGGAAACCCCATAAACCCTTGTGCCTCCAAAAGTGTTCGTACACTACAACACTTGACCAGAAGCGTCGGCCGCTGAGCAGGAGCACTCGACTTGATTCAGATTCATTTTCTACATATTCTGCATACTGGTCCTTAGATAAGGAGTTTGGGGAACAGGGGTTCTAGTGCCGTTTGGATCCAAACAGCGAGCATCAGTGAAGGGACATCTGATCTGAAGCCCACAATGCCCGAATCCAGAAAGGCCCCCTGGTTCTTCATGGGGAATGAGGGATAGGGTTTAGGGTTTAGGGTTTAGGGTTTTGGGTTTAGGGTTTGGGGTTTGGGGTTTGGGGTTTAGGGTGTAGGGTGGAGGGTGGAGGGTGTACGGAGCACGTAGGGCCTTTGCGACCCAGCCATGGCGCAAGCCCTGGACGATTTCAGATCCGAGCTCTCCGGGCTGTGCCTCAGCCAGGACCTAGAGCAGAACTTCAGGGCCTCCATGCAGAGAGCGGCCCAGAACGTTCGGCTCGCATCGGAGCAGCTGCAGCATGTCGGAGGTGATCCCTCCAAGCTCACCCTGGAGTTTCGCGCCGAGTGGCGGAAGCACGAGGCCGCGCTGGCGACCCTGGACGCGGAGGTTGCGATGGCCGCCACTGAGAAGGGAGAGCTGAACGCGCTGTACTACGACCCGTTGACCCTGCTGAGACGGAAAGCGTTCTACGGCAAAGTCCTGAAAATGCTGGAAGGCAAGGCCTTGACTCTGACCGTGGCCTCCGCCGACATCGACAACCTCAAGGTCGTGAACGACGGCTGGTCCCACGCGCACGGCGACTTTGCCATCATGCAGGTGGCCGAGGTCGTGGCCGAGCAGGCGGAGGCCTGGAACGCGCAGCAGCGCGAGGCCGTTTGCGTCCCGTTCCGGTTCGGCGGCGGCGAGTTCGTCTTTGCCATCGTGGCCCAGCAGGGCGCCGGCGCAGACCTCGGCGGGTTCCTGGAGCAGCTTCGGAAGGCGGTGGTGGAGCGGCTCCGCGGGAACTTCGACTTCACCAAGCTGGACGCAGCAAAGCGGACGGGCCGCAACGGGCGGACGATCAGAGCACGGGGCCCATCCATCAGCATCGCCGCCTCCGCGTCGACGAGCTGCGAGCTGAAGGCCGTCCCGGAGCTCCACCAGCTCTACGTGGCGGCGGCCGCGAAGGCTTTGATCAAGAAGGGCGAGGACCCCCAAGGCGGCGTGCGGCTGCCGGTGGAGCGCCTCCAGCTCCAACAGCTGATTGCCGGACTCCGGGGCAGCGAGGAGCAGCAAGCGGAGGCGGCAGAAAAACTGATGAGGCTGTCTGCAAGGGCGGCCGCAAACCCGGTAGCGATCGTAGAGGCCGGTGCTATCCCGAAACTTGTGGAGCTCCTCAAACATGGGACTCCGAACGTTCTGGACAAGGCCGCGGCAGCGCTGCAAAATCTGGCAGCCTACACCGAGAACGAAGTGGCAATCACGAAGGCCCGGGCTATCCCTCCGCTCGTCGAGCTGCTGAGGGATGGCGCCCCCGTGGCGCAGGAGAAGGCAGCGGCAGCGCTGCAAAATCTGGCACGAAACGCCGGTGAGAACCAGGTGGCCATCACGAAGGCCGGGGCCATCCCTCCGCTCGTCGAGCTCCTGCGGGATGGCACCCCTGTGGCACAGGAGAAGGCCGCGGGAGCTCTGCAAAATCTGGCACAAAACGCCGAGAACCAGGTGGCCATCGCGAAGGCGGGGCCCATCCCTCGGCTTGTCGAGCTCCTGAGAGATGGCGCTCCCGTGGCGCAGGAGAAGGCAGCGGCAGCGCTGCGAAATCTGGCAGCAAACGCCGAGAACAAGGTGGCGATCGCAAAGGCCGGAGCCATCCCTCTGCTCGTCGAGCTCCTGAGGGATGGCACCCTCGTGGTGCAAGCGGCGGGGGCTCTGCGAAATCTGGCAGGCAACGCCGAGAACCAGGTGTCCATCGCGAAGGCTGGGGCCATCCCTCCGCTTGTTGAGCTCGTGAGGGATGGCACCCTCATGGTGCAGGAGATGGCCACGGGAGTGGTGCGAAATTTGGCATGCAATGCCGAGAACAAGGTGGCGATCGCAAAGGCCGGGGCCATCCCTCTGCTCGTCGAGCTCCTGAGAGATGGCGCCCCGGTGGCGCGGGAGGCCGCGGGAGCACTGGCAAATCTGGCAATCAACGCCGAGAACCGGGTGTCCATCGCGAAGGCGGGCGCCATCCCTCCGCTCGTCGAGCTCCTGAGGGATGGCAATTTTGTGGCACAGGACAATACCGCGTGGGCGCTGCAACATCTGGCACAAAACGCCGAGAACCAGGTGGCCATTGTGGAGGCCGGGGCCATCCCTCCGCTCGTCGAGCTCCTGCGGGGTGGCACCCCCGTGGCACAGGAGGATGCCGCGGGTGCGCTTCGTAATCTTACACAAAACGCTGAGAACCAGGTGGCCATCGTGGAGGCCGGGGCCATCCCTCCGCTCGTCGAGCTCCTGAGGGATGGCACGCCCATGGCACAGAAGGATGCGGCGGGAGCGCTGCGAAAGCTGTCAGGCAACGCTGAGAATAAGGTGGCCAAACAGAGAGAAGGCACCTCATGTGATTGCAAGAATGCCACGATGCAAGTACATTGTCTTTGCTGGCATAGTCTCCTTCTATGGGCTGAAGAACTTCGGCGAAGCCTGCGTGGCAGTCCAGGGCCACGCGAAGATTGGCACTAGCGTCGCCAAGGCCGTGTCGAAAACAGACCAGGGCGCCTCTGCAGAAGTCTTTTGTGGGCCACAGCTTTGCTTTGCTTTCCACGAATCTCCCACCCTGCGCCCGAGTTCACTTATATCCTCGCACAGGTTTTAGGGCCCTAAAGGGCCCTATAAACTGTAGGAGCCTTGTTTAGGCTTTAGGGTTCAGGGAGCTGTTTGGCTTAGTTGCTGCAGTTTCGTTTAGGTTGTGTCCCATCCTGAAGCCAACGCCCAACAAATCTCCTGGTGACGGGAGACTCAAGTCCGCTCCAACTGAAAATCCTTAACCCTTCCCTAAACCCTAAACCCTAAACCCTAAACCCTAAACCCTAAACCCTAAACCCTAAACCCTAAACCCTAAACCCTAAACCCTAAACCCTAAATCCCAAAAACCCTCTAAAGCTCTAGAGACAGAGGCCGGCGAGGCCTCCGGGCGCGGGTTTGCGCCGGCTGGGCGGGGCTCAAAAAGCCCGACCGCCCCCCCATCCTACGTGAGCCTGTAATAACCCTAAACCCTAAACCCTAAACCCTAAACCCTAAACCCTAAACCCTAAACCCTAAAAAGCTCAGGCCCGAAGCCCATCGAAACTCCGAAACGCCAAGCCCTCAAACCTCAGCCCTAAGCCCTAAGCCCTAAGCCCTAAACCCTAAGCCCTAAACCTTAAACCCTAAACCCTAAATCCTAAGCCGAGGGGGTATTGGAGTTACAAGTACTGGCTTTATCGGTTGTAGGTTCGCAGCCCCAAAAAGGTAAGAGCCTACCATGTGACAAGAAATGATGAGGGTTTAGGGTTCAGGGTTCAGGGTTTAGGAGCGGTTTAGGTTTACTGTAGGTCTGGAGTCTGCAGGGTTTGGAATTCAGCCTGTGGGTGCTGCGATGGACATCGGGCCTCATGCGCACATGCCCCCAAACATTGACATCCAAACCTGGAGCCCGGAACCTTCAGCCCCAAGCCCTAAACCCTAAACTCTAAACCCTAAACCCTGAACCCTAAACCCTAAACCCTAAACCCTAAACCCAACCGATAAGGGCGGCTCAGGGCCCCCAGGTTGAGGGCTTCAGGCTTACTGGATTTCGGGATCGCGGCTTTTGGGGCCCAGGGCTTAGGGTTTCGGGCTTCGGGCTTCGGGTTTAGGGTTTAGGGTTTAGGGTTTGGGGTTTAGGGGTTTGGGCTTAGGGCTTCAAGGGTCTGGAGGCCAGGGTTAGGGTTTACGGCTGAGGGATGGCTGCTTGGGGAACTAAGACCTAAACTCCCGAAACCCCAAACCCTAACCCCTAAACCCCCCAAGCCCCAATGCACCTTCAACTAAGCCCCAAGCCGCAAGAATCCCTCCCTTCCAAACCCTGCAGACTCCAGACCTACAGTAAACCTAAACCGCTCCTAAACCCTGAACCCTGAACCCTAAACCCTCATCATTTCTTGTCACATGGTATTTCGGCCCACACCCAAAGAGCCCTCGCCCGAGACTGCCACGCAAACCCTCAACCCTCAACCCTCAACCCTCAACCCTCAACCCTCAACCCTCAACCCTCAACCCTCAACCCTCAACCCTCAACCCTCAACCCTCTTAGCACAGTTCGCCAGCACCTGCGATTTTTCGGGGGGCCATGCATCTCACTTCTCTGATCTGAGGAGCCGGAGTCCCCAGACTTAAGTTTCGGGTTTAGGGTTTGGGGTTTGGGTTTCGGGTTTCGGGTTTAGGGTGTTTCGAGTTTGAGGTTTTAGGGCAAGTTTTCGGGTAAGTTAAGGGTTATACAGGTTTTAGCGGACTCAGCGCTGCGATGTACATGAAGTCAGGGATAGGATGAAACCTACCCGTTTTTCTGTTCTGCGTCTCTGTTTGGAGGCGGGCTTCGGATCTGTGGATCATGGGGTTTGAGTTTTCCGGGGGCGGGGTATAGGTTTCGGGTATAAGGTTTAGGGGTTATTCTCCCACCCTTGGCGTGGAGCTTTTGGCTTGTAACTCAGCTATTCTCCTCACCCGGGTCTCGTGTATTCCCTCAATTAATCCTGCAGAGTATCCCTGGCGTGCCCTGAACCAACTTACCCTAGCAGAGTAGCTGGGTCAAACCTTTATAGCGTGAACAGAAAGCCCTTAAGTCCCACACGAAGCCTTTCGGACCCCAAGCCCAGGGCGATGCGGCCACAGCTGCCGCCGGCGTCCGCTGGAAAAGACCAGGACACAGGGTTTAGGGTTTAGGGTTTAGGGTTTAGGGTTTAGGGTTTAGGGTTTAGGGTTTAGGGTTTAGGGTTTAGGGTAGTGCAGGGTTCAGGCCAAGGGCTGTTGGGGGTTATAGGGTTTGTGAGGGTTAGGGGTTTATTCGGGCTAAGAGGGGCAAACTAGAGGCTTGATAGCGGTTTCAGGGGTTTAACTGCGGGTTGAGGGTTTAGGGGTTTAATGAGGGTTTAAGCCCCAAAACCCACCAGCCCCTCAACCCTAAGCCCAAAAACCCTCACAAACCTCAAGCCCAAACCCCTCAACCCTTAAACCCCAAACCCCGGAACCCCTTAACCCCTCAACCCCTGAAACCCTCAACCCCTAACCTTAACCCCTCAACCCTTCAAACCCTTATCACCTCACAAGCCCGCAGGCCTTAGCCGGCAGACGATGAACTCCTGAGAGGCCGCGGGAGATGGGGGGCTGATGTTTGGGGCTCCTCGTCTGGCCTAATGCACCCTTGAAACCCTACACCTTCAGAAGCCCCCAAGCGTTCTTCTTGAAGGTGGCCGAAGAGAATCCTCTTGCGAATCTACAAAAAGCAGGCCTTGGAAGCCCTGAGGCCAAAAAATCCTAGGTCCTAAGCCGCAAACCCACGCACAGACAGTGGGGGCTCAGCTTAGGCTATAGGAGTCTAACCTGAACCCTCAAAGCCGAAGTGGAGTAAATACACCCCTCAACCAAGGCCAAAAAATGAAGTTTGAAGGTTTTCAGCCCTGCCCCGAGGTTCATGGCATGGCTTCGCCCCTCGAAGTGTACCCGGAAATGGGAGTGTGCTCAGCCCCGAGGCCGTACATAGAAGGCTCATAAAGCCCACCGCCGCGGGCGCTCCAAGCAGCTGAGCCGCAACGACCTAAACCCTCAACCCTAAACCCTAAAGCCTAAACCCTCAACCCTGAACCCTAAACCCTAAACCCTACGGTCTTAGCAACTCAGAGCCCCCAAAGCTTGCACGAACGCTCGGTTTTCGACCGCCTGCAAGGAAGCCACTTGAGCCCAAGCCCAGTATAGCAGCGAATGCGCAGCCGCTCGCAAGAGCTTTTCGCTGACTAGGAGGGTTTAGGGTTTAGGGTTTTTGAAAACCCCATAAACCCTTGTGCCTCTAAAAGTGTTCGTATTACAACACTTGTTTAGGGTTTAGGGTTTAGGGTTTAGGGTTTGGGGACCAGAAGCGTCGGCCGCTGAGCAGGAGCACTCGACTTGACTCAGATTCAATTCTACAGATTCTGCATGCCCTAAACCCGAAACCCAAGCCCTAAACCCTAAACCCTAAACCCTAATCCCTAAACCCTAAACCCTAAACCCTAATCCCTAAACCCTAAACCCTAAACCCTTAAACAAGGATTTTGGGGAACTGGGGTTCTAGTGCCGTTTGGGGCGTCCAACGGCGAGCATCAGTGAAGGGACATCTGATCTGAAGCCCACAATCCCCGAATTCTGTTCTTCATGGGAAATGAGGGGAAGGGTTGAAAGGGTTTAGGGTTTAGGGTTTTGGGTTTTGGGTTTGGGGTTTTGGGTTTAGGGTGTGTAGGGTGCATGGTGTAGGGTGTAGGGAGCACGTAGGGCGTTTGCGACCCAGCCATGGCACTTGCCCTAGACGAGATCAGATCCGAGCTCGCCGGGCTGTGCCTCAGCAAGGGCCTGGAGCAAAAGTGCAGGGCCTCCATGTCGGAGGTGATCCCTCCAAGCTCACCGTGGAGTTGCGCGCCGAGTGGCGGAAGCAGGAGGCCGCGCTGGCGACCCTAGAGGCGGAGGTTGCGATGGAGGCTGGCAAGGGAGGACGTTGAAAACCTGGTGGCCATCGCGAAGGCCGGCGCCCTCCCGAAGCTTGTGGAGCTCCTCAGCCATGGGACTCCGAAGGTGCAAGAGGGGGCTGCTGTGGTGCTGGGGAACCTGGCAGCCGGCAACGCCGAGAACAAGGTGGCGATCGCAGAGACCGGGGTCATCCCTCGGCTCGTCGAGCTCCTGAATACTGGCACGCCCACGGGGCAGGAGCGTGCCGCGGGAGCGCTGCAGAATCTGTCAGCCCACAACGACGAGATCAAGGTGCGGACCGCGAAGGCCAGGGCCATCCGTCTGCTCGTGGAGCTCCTGAGGCAAGGCACCCCGGTGGCGCAGGAGTTTGCTGCGGGAGTGCTGTGGAACCTCACCGGTCGGGCCGAGAACCTGGCGGAGGCCAAGGCCTGTGGAGCCCTCGACGCGGCCGCGGAGCTCTCCGTCTCCGGTACCCTTGCAGCCCAAGAGATCGCGAAGCAGCTGACGTCGCGGCTGCAGAGCGATGCCTCGTTCATGGACTTCTTGCGAATGGGTTTCGCAATGTTTGACGCACGTGGCACCTCGAGCAGTTAAGTACAGGCCTGCTCTGGTGTTCATTTTTCGGCGTCGGTCATCGTTGGAGAAGTGGTCTGCAAAGTGTGGAACCAGCCAAAGATGGATGACAAGCGCGCTGTTTGAGGCCAGGCGACGAAAGGGCTGACTGACGTGGACACTCATCGACAGCCAACAATCCCAGGCCAACCCCGAAGCCGAGAGCAGACGAAAGGTGTGTACCCTAAACACTAAACCCCTACGCACCCTAAACCCTGAGCCACCGAAGATATGTTTTGCCGTATCGTGGCTCTTGCTTCGGGAGGGTTCAGTGCCTTCGACGCCGTTCAGGACCTTAAGCAGTAGGGTTTAGGGTTTAGGCTCTAGGGTTCAGCATCCGAGAGCACGACTTTGGCTTCTTAGTCCTTAACATCCGCGTCCTTAGGTCACTGATTGAACCATCTGAGCCTGAAGCCCGTGAGTCTTAAGGGTTTTCAGGGTTTAGGGTTGAGGGGCTAGCTTGCGTACTTGCGCCAGCAGTGCCAGCAAAGTGTGGGATGGGCCGAGTTTAATTGAACTGACGCCCTCCCTCCTTAAGGCAAAAACCTTGCAAGGTCCATCTGTAGCCTATGCACTGAAGGAGGACATCTTCTCCCAGAACCTCAGAAGAACCCCCCAATGCTTTCCATAAACCCTCGGATGAAGCCCTCAGAGCCCTAAGCCCCAGAAGCCCTGGACCCTCTCAGGCCTAAACCGTATTGAAAAGCAAAACGCAGGTGGCAGCAGCAACCGAGTTGACTGAAGGTGGAACAGCCACTCATTCTGCTCTGCCTAATTTTAGAGACAACGCTTACCCCCCAGAAGAAAGTACAGACAGTAGGTCTTGGTTAACCAAAAAACTTCAATATCAATCTCCATCGCCCTGAACAAGTGGTTGCACTGGCATGCTGTCAAGGTTTTGATGTCTTGCTGCGATGTTTGGGGGGTTAATTAGGGCTTTTGGGATTTAGGGGTGGCTAGGGTTTCGGGATCTAGGGTTTCGATTTGTTTGGTCTGGGGGGTTTACCCTCAACCCTAAACCCTAAACCTAAACCCTAAACCCTTAAACCCAAAGCGTCCAGGCCCTGACTTCGGCAGCCTTTCCTACATGGGTAGTCATCTGAATCAGGGTCCTATATTCCTATATAAAGTACGCGATGCCAGATAGGGTTTAGGGTATAGGGTTTAGGGTTTAGGGTTTAGGGTAAACCTTAGTTGTGGAGTCGTCGAGTGGGGACTTTCGGTTCTTTGGACAAAGCCCTCCGCCCTCAACGTTGGGGGCTGCTTGGCAGGTGCCCGCACTTATATCCTCACCCTGAGGCTTTAGGGCCCTTTAGGGCCCTTTATGGCCTTTTAGGGCCCTTTTAAGATGGTGGTTCCGTGAAAGCTGTCTTCAGTTGCTGCAGTTTCGTGCGGGTTGTGTCCCATCCGCATCCCTCAGCCCCAATCCCCAATCCCCTGATGACCAGGAGCACCCCTGCAACTGACAATCCTTAACCCAACAAAAGCCCCAAATCCTGAAACTCGAAGCCCTGTACAACTTGGGATGTTCCCCCATATACTATCAGTCCTTAATCGGGATTATAGTACCCCATTTAGAATCCCCATTAAGGACTGCTAGTATAAGGGGAACACCTCCCAATGTACAGCCCTAAACCCGAAACCCGAAACCCGAAACCCCAAACCCTAACCCTAAACCCTAAACCCTACTGAACCTCCCAATGTACAACCCCAAAGCTCTGAAGTGACCAGGCCTGCGGGTGCAGGGCGCCTGGCACCCTGACGGAGCATCAAAGAAAAATTGCAGGGATTCCCAAACCCCAAACCCCAAACCCTAAACCCTAAACCCTAAACCCTAAACCCTAAACCCTAAACCCTAAACCCCGAAACCCTAAACCCCTAATAACCCTAAACCCTAAACCCCTAATAACCCTAAAGCCCCGAAACCCTAAACCCCAAACCTTAAACCCGAAACCCTAAACTTTCACAAGCCCGACAGCCCCTTGCCATCCTGCAACCCTGAAACCTCAGGCCCTTAGCCCACCGAGGCTCCTAAACACCAAACTGTCAACCCTCAACCCCCCCCAAAGGCCTCACTCTTCACCCTTCACCTTTCAACCCTAAACCCTAAACCCTAAACCCTAAACCCTAAACCCTAAACCCTAAACCCTAAACCCTCAACCCTAAACCCGAAACCCTAAACCCTAAACCCTAAACCCTAAACCCTAAACCCTAAACCCTAAACCCTAAACCCTAAGGGGGGGGTGGTTGTGGGTTCGCAGCCCTGTTTGTAGGGTTTAGGTCTGGGGGGTTTAGAAGGGTGGGATTCTACGGGGCGGGGCGGGGGGCTTCGGCTCGGGGCAAGTACAGGCTAGGGGGTCTGTCTACAAAACCGGCGCGGGCCGTTTTGGTGAGTTGCCCCGCAATCCATCCCTGCGCTACTGAAGCTGTTGCAACAGAGTCCCACTAGTAGAGTGATGAATTGTATAGCTGCCCAGTAGTACCCTTATTTCCTTATGGAGCGGGGGTTACGTTCCCTTATTACAAAAACCTTTTAGCACAAAAGGGCACCCATTTCAATCCTAGGTTATTATTAATTCCTGAAGAACCTCAAAAAAGGAAAACATATTCCTTACAAGGGAAATATGGGGATTATTGTTATTTTCCATTTCTTGGAGGTTGTTAAGCAAACAGTAAGTTACTGGGCAACCTAGAGAATGAGCCACTGTTGCTCATGTGCGCGCCGCCTCTGCTAATCGCCATGTCATGGTTCCCGCAGGGGGCAGCTTGCGAGGCCCCCCCACTAATTGGCTTAAGTCAACCCTAAACCCTAAACCTTAAACCCTAAACCCTAAACCCTAAACCCTGAACCCTAAACCCTAAACCCTAAACCCTAAATCAAAAGCCCCGGGAGGCCAGTGGAGTTCGGATTCATGCTTCCGGCCTCCGCCTACGGACTTTCAGCCGCTTGAAAGACAAATGGGGTGAAGAGCGTACATTCAATGTATCCAGGATCGTGCGAAGAATGCACTTTAGCAATAGCTTGGCGATCAATGGGCAAAGCCAAATGGCACGAGCAGAGGGTGCGCCGTAAGTGTTCAGAGCGTTTGTGCTATGAATGCCAGTAGGTCGGGCTATTTGTTAGGTGTTGTCATGGTCTCACTCAGGAATCTGCCGCGTTTTCCACTCTGATGTCATTTCGTCGCACGTATCACCTCCGCTGATCCTCCACTTTGCAATGCATGTCCGTTTCTGGTCATCAATGAGAAGGAATAGTGCCGCAAAGATGATTCTTGACCTGCACTAGTTGCCATTCTTGAAATGATGTTGTCTTACCATGCAATTTAGAACGATGTGTTGTGGCTCGTCTCAAGATTGAGCCCAAGAATATATCATCCTCTTTTGGCCGTTCGTGTGGAAAAACAAAGATCGCACCCTTACTTCGCCAACATACTTCCCTTATTTCACCCTAACTATTGCACTCTTCGTTTGACGCCGTTTGCACCCGGCACATTCCAAGGTTTTCCCATGGGAAAATGCACCTTCCCACGAGGAAAATGAACACGAGGGCACTTTTTTGTTACTCACCCGCCACATAAAATGCCGTTTCGTGTGGAAAATAAAGATCACAATTGGCTGCGCTCTGTGTTTTTCCAATAAATAGAGACTGCCTTCCCACGGTAGTCCCCTTTTCTAATTACACACCCTCAACGTGGAATGGCCATTTCGTGTGGAAAATCAGAGAGCAGCACGGAATCGCGACTCCGTGTGGACAAACACAGATAGCAACTGGTTGCGATCTGTGTTTTCCAGCTACTAGACCGACCGGGGCAGGGTTCGGGAGCGGGTTGGAATCTTGAAAGGAAGCACTGTCGGCTGTATGGGGGGCAGAGTGCGTGCTCGCATGAGTGAGTATGCAGCTTCAAAGCCACCATGCCCTTCCAGAACCCTTCAAGAAAAGCAATCCGGAAGAGCCCAACTCAAGCAGTCAGCGCCGGCCGGTTACAACTTCTAGCTGCTAATGGCTTCGGAGCGCGCGCTTGCCTTTGCGCGTTCTGCTTCTGTTCGGGATGCCTGCTGGGGTGATTTAAACTATAAGGGAGCTTAGGGGCCTCAAAATGTTTAGGGACTTAGGGGCCTCAAGAAGCTTAAGCTTTAAAGGTGTTTTTAAGGGGGCCTTAAGGGGACGTTAAGGCTGTAGGGGAGCCTAAATTGGGGGGGGGCCTTCAAAGAAAACTTCAGCTGGTGCTTGACGGGAGGGGTTGGGACAAGGGCGGGACACGGGCGGGCCAAGGGAAGGTTCCAAGCAATGCATGACCTAAGAATTCCCACGATGCTAGACAGACTTTGGAACGACAACCGCCCCCCTTCGGGATCGTCATGAAAAATGTTGCGAGTCAGTCAGGCACACCGGGCCCACAGGTAAAGATGGAGCGGAAGGCATCGGGACAAGGCAGAAGTGACAACATCGCACGTCCATTCTTCGTTAGTCATGTTGAACCAGGGTGCATTATTCTATGGGTTTGCTTGGCTCGCTAGGCAAGGACACAATGGTTTCGAAGTGTCCCCCATTCCCAATAAACGCAATATACGACGCGCCATACTTTCAATCCCTATTTGAACATGCTTCAAGTTATGAATACTCATAGTATCCTTAAACAATTGCATGCATTGTTCTGATACAAAATTATTCCAACGAATATCTGATTCATGATATATTTTTGTATTTTCTATGCGACACACATGTAATAACAGTTAATATTAATCTGAAATAAAAAAACAAATACTAGCATTGCATGCATAGGTTTCCATGCTGCGCAAGCTCTGTTTCGCGCTGGCGTGTTGGGAAGTTGATACGTCTGATCATCTCTCCAACCCCTAAACCCGAAGCCCCAAACCCTCAACCCTACCCTCAACCCTCTTGCTGGAGCAAGGCAAAGCAAGCTGCATGGCATCTCCGGCCAGGAGCCCAGCAGCGATAATGGACAATGTGGGGGTTCATGTAAATTATGGGCCCTTTTCGGTACCCTAAACTATAGGGATACAAGGGCCCATAGTTCTCAGCAACCCCCAGGTTTAGGATGTACAAATTGCGAGTGTTCAATTGGGGCTTTGAGGTCCAGGGGGAAGGGCCATTCACAGAAATCCATCGAGAGCACGACTCAGACTCGAGCACCAGCTGTGCCAAGTCTACAGAGAGGTTCAGCTTCGGACTTGCTTTGGGGAAGGTTCGTCAGGAAGAAGTGTGAACAAGGTACCAAGGTGTTGGGTGATCATACACTGAACTCGAAGCGACAAGCTGTGAGGATACGTCAGATAAGTACATGGGTTCCTTTTCTGGGAATAATGGTCCTTGAACTGCTGGTGGAGAGGTACTGGGAGTCTTCGTGCCCGCTTTGGTGGCCACTAAGCTCGGCATCCTGGGCAGTGCGATCTTCCCTGCAGCATTCCGTGCAACGTGCAATGGTGATGGTCATGTCAAGCATGACTTACTTGCGGCGAGTAGAGAATGGGGGAATGGATCCCTATAGTAGTCCCTATATACTCCCCAAAAGAATCCCAATAATCCATTCCCCCGTTCTGCACAGACTGGAAGCTCTAGCCTGGAGCCATGCGAGTTTTCAGATGACAGCATGGAAGGAGCTGCTCCAGCCTTCGTTGGACCCATCCGCATGAGCTGAGCTGAAGTTTGACTGGCACATGAAGTGTTCATAAGTATTTGCTGGCAATCTTCTTGTTTCTACCAGGAGCTGCATAATTGCGTAATGTGGTCTGCGCAGTATTAAGCCATTGCCTTGACATGGCCGCTACAGCAACAGTTGCTTGAGTCGGCGTGCTACCTAAGTTCATGGATCGCTTGCAGGGTCGCGCTTGCAAGGCAATCGAGTGCAAGGCAATCTACTGCAAGCGTGATCTTATGTTACAGCATGTTACAGCTTGCTCTGTGCAGCAAGTCAGTACCTGCGTGCATGCAGCAAATGCTGGCGCCACCGTAGATGCTGCTACCCTAGACATGTCATGCATCAGATCCGAGATAGACCCAGCATGTTAAGTGCTCAAACTGAAGTCCATGGATCGCTTGCAGGGTCAAGCTTGCAAGGCAATCGAGTGCAAGTGTCGTTCCGTCGAACGACAAGTCGCCCTTCAATTCTGACTACCAGTGTGCCGGGCTCCATGTGACGGCTTACTTTGTAGAGCCAGCCAGTGTGAATGTTTCTGGCAGGATTCCGGTTGCCCGAAACCCATGCAAGCTGGCCACCTTGTCAAGGGTACCACTGTCAATGACATCATCCTGACTTATGAACGTCAGGTAGCTGCGTCCGCGCCGCGCGTCCGCGCGTCCGCGCGTCCGCGCGTCCGCGCGTCCGCGCGTCCGCGCGTCCGCGCGTCGCGCGTGCGCGCGCCCGCGTGCCCGCGCGTCCGCGCCGCGCGTCCGCGCGTCCGCGGGGGTCCGCGCGTCCGCGCGTCCGCGGTCCGCGCGTCCGCGGGTCCGCGGGTCCGGTCCGCGCGTCCGCCGCGGTCCGCGTCCGCGCGTCCGCGCGTCCGCGCGCGCGTCCGCCGTCCGCGCGTCCGCGGGTCCGCGGGTCCGCGAGTCCACGTGTCCGCGCGTCCGCCTGTCCGTCCACGCGTACGAGTGTCTCTGCGCCGCGTCAGCGCGCTTGTGCCCACCCACACAGAGTGCAGTGCAAGTCCGACTTTTTTTTGAAAGGACAAGTGGAAACCCTGAAGCCCCAACACAAGACTAGAGATCCTGCCCCCGAATTGCAGAGCAGCGCAAGGTCACAGGAGTTATTCGGAAACCCACACGTAATTTCTTGAAAGGTACGAGCAGCACACGCCCCACACCCCTGAATCCGAAACAATGTTTCAGCGAAACAGCCCCAAACCGTTAAACCCAACCCCCCCATCTCGACCCCGACAAGGGGGGTTGGGTTGGCTTGTAACAGCCCCAAACCCCCAAACCCAACCCCCATCTTGACCGGGGTTTGCTTGAAATACAGCCCCAAACCCTTACACCCAAACCCCCGATCTGGATACTTGAAAAGGCTCAAACCCTTAAACTCAACCCCCCCCCCCCCCCCATCCTAGACCTTTGCTCGAAATACTGCCCCAAACGCCGAAACCCAACCCCTTCCATCGGTAACCCCGAGCTCAACCCCCCCATCTGCACCCCGGGAAGGGGGTTGGGCCAACCCATGGCAATACAGCCCCAAACCCCCAAACCCAAAACCCCCCCCCTCATCTGGACTGCGAGAAGGGGGTTTGCTTGAAACACAGCCCAAGCCCCCCTATCGCAAGGTTTGCTTGAACCCCAACCTAAACCCAACCCCCCGATCTGAGTACGGTTTGGGTTTGCTTGAAATACAGCCCCCTAAACCCAATCACCCCCATCAGGACCCCCTAAACCCAACCCCGACACCTGGACCGAGAAGGGGGGGTTGGGTTTGCTTATAAGACAGCCCCAAACCCTCAAACCCAACCCCCATGTCGACCCGAACCCCCCCAGCTGGACCCCGAGAGGGGGTTAAGGGTTAACCTTAAACCCAACCCCAAACAAAAGAAGGGTTGGGCCCCCTCGCCAAGGCCTCGAAACTGGCCCCAGTTTTCTAGGCACCTAAACCTCATTTAAAGTTTTCTGTAAGCCAGCTACAAAACAAAATTGCTCCACCCTGTGGAAACTTTTCCGACATATATGTCAGGAATGCATTCAAGCTGCAAGTGCCGCGCAAGAAGATTTCACATTCCGAAACCGAAAGTCTTAGATGAGGTTTTCCAGCGAAAGGCTTGCATACATCCGCCTATATGTTCGCGGGTCTGAGCGCTTTTAGTTTTGCGCGTCCGTGTGCGCGTCAGTGGTTCACCGTGCCCGCACGTCTGCATATCCGCGAGTCCGCGTGCGCGTCCGCATGTCCATGCGTCCGCGTGTCTGCGCCTCCGCGCCTCCGCGTGTCCGCGTGTCCGCACGTCCGTGGGTCCGCGTGTCCGCGCGTCCGTGGGTCCGCGCGTCCGCGCGTCCGCGCGTCCGCGGGTCCACGGGTCCGCGCGTCCGCGTGTCCGCGCGTCCGCGTGTCCGCGCGTCCGCGCGTTCGCGCGTCCGCGCGTCCATAAGTCCGCGCCGCGAGTCCGCACGTCCGCGTGTTCGCGCGTCCGCGCTGCGTGTTCGCGCCCGCGCGTCCGCGCGTCCGCGTGTCCGCGCGGGTTCCCTTGCGCCAAACTTTTGCAGCTATATAGTGTTCATGAGTGGGCAACCTGGGGAAGGCAGAGAGCATCTTTTGGCTGAGAAGTTCTTCTTGAAAGACGTCACCCTGGAGGTGTAGCTTCTGGGTCTCCGTTGCCACGTCTTCTGGCTGGGCATCGCAGACAGGACCGAAACGTCTGATGATCTGCGATACTCTTTCGCAAAGTGTTCCGAGCAGGGGCTGCCGCGATTGCATCCTCTTCAGCGGCTCCTGTCACAAGCGGAGCCTAAGCTAAGAAACCACTCTGCCTTCATTGGGCTTGCTTTGTTTCGCTGTGCTGCCACCGTCAGGTTGCTTTGGGAGTCATAGAACCCCGCAATGGAAGTCAGGAGCTGGCCCACTGCACTGCACCAGCCTAAGGGTGCTACTGTCATGTACCCGTTGCCAAGACCGATCTCTCGATTTTTAGTACCCAGAATTAGGAAGCAATTAAGAGCATCCCAATGAGCCTCCGCCTTGTTTGTGCCCGCGAGAGCGACATGACCTACCTACGACCCGGAGTTGAGAAGATCATCTGAGTTGTCATTCCCAGTTCCGAGATGCAGTTCATACCCCCATGTGCTCAACACCGCCCATTCTGGTTCCGATCAAGCAGTTCATTCCCTCATGAGCTCGCACCTGTCTTGGAGGTGTTGTCACGGGTCGGAGAGCTTCGGTCTGCCCACTTTTGCAACTGACACCATCCGGGTTGCATTGATTTGGTGCAAGCGCTAGCAGCCTGGAGCTAGCCACGGAGGTTTCAGATCTTCAGGAAACCTCTGCCTGCAAAAGGCCAGATGCCAGCGCAGACTCAAGTAGCCTCGACGGTGACTTGTGCGCTGGGCTCCTTGTGAGCGTAGCAGGAGGCCTGGCCAGGGCCTTGCTCCAGACTCGACGCAGTGCGCCTTCTCAACAGGGCCACCCCAACTCTAAGCCTAAAGCGTAAACCTAAACCCTAAACTCCCTAAACCCTAAAACCTAACACCCAAAAGCTTCCACGCCTTGGTCTGTGTGTGGGTCTTCCACTGCTGCTGAATCTTCGAGTCAAGGTGGGCTGAAGAGGGCCTGCGCAGTGGGGCGTTCGAAGCGAGCTGTGGCGCAGGCGCCAGTGCTTTGGCACGCAGCCAGTGTTCGGAGATCTTGATTAGGAGACCCAACACGGACTCCGGAACCTGGTGACGCGCTCGTGATCCGTGATTAGGCGACAAGCTCCAGAGCAATTCGGAGCTCGAAGCAGCCGGCCGAAAGCAAAAGCTGTCAGTACCGAGGGTACTCCAGGAGCTCTTCGTGAAGATTCGTAGGCATCAAGGATCAGATTGACTGGTGCCAATTCTCGGCAGCTTTTGTCGCAGCATGTGGTCAGAAATCTTCTACAACTGAATTCCCTGCTTGCGCCTCTGCACATCACTGGCATTTCGTTGCCAGTTCGGTGTACACGCAGGCTGCCACCCTGCGCGTGCGACATCCAGCCTTAACAATAAGAAGCGTCTGATGCAGGACCATGCGGGACACGTCGCAGTTCCCTCTACAAGTGTTTTCCGTGTACACACAGGCTGCCGTCCTGTGTGTTTGACATCGCGCCCAGTCACCAGAAGCGTTTGATGCAGGACAAAGTGGGACATGTGGCATTTCACACTACAAGGAGGTGCATTCCAGGGCATAGCGAGAAGGTCCGACGCTCTCCGAGTCAGTCTCGTGTCACCGCCCGCCACCGCCGCCCGAGCATTGCCCCGCATGCAGTCCGCTATAGTCCACGTGCATCGTTTGTGCAGTGTCTGAAGTCCGGCCCTGTGTGGAGAACTGGACGCTCTCTGAGGCAACACATCCTGGTGCACCTTTGCCCATTTCAGTGCCCGGGCATACAGCAGAACGAGCGAGTGCTGGCTCTTCCCAGCGCTCGTGGCTCAACTCACAAGGAGCCACGCCCGTGAGCGCCCCATGCAGGTTTCGGGTTCAGAAGGGTCAAGCGGTTAAGCTCGAAAGTTTCCGAAGTGACTACGTAAAGAAGCATGACAAAGCTCGTAGGCCTTAGGTACCCTACGGCTTTGGAACTGAAAGTGATGCTACTCTAAGGAGAGTTTTCTCTTTGAATGACCGCCGACCAACCCAACGTGCCTCATGCGTGCTTGTGTCGTCGCTTGGTTTACGGGGCAGACGTACCGACCGATTGTAAACTACGGCCGAAACCAAGCCACGAATCATCGGCGACTGCGATGACACCCGCGCGGTGGGCAGCGATTCTTCAGTGATTCTTCAAACCCTAGCCGGATCTTTGCGACATTGTTCTTCGGTATCGCAAGCTTCCTTCCACATGAGTGCCTACGAAACAGAGTCCAGTGTGGCTTATGCTCCTGCTTAGAACCAGCTTCCAGTACGTTACAGCTTCCCACACCTGGTGCAGCCAGCGCGTGAGGTTCCAGATCTCTCAGTGCCGTGCTGAAGCCACAAGAATTCCAGTCGAATGCCAGGAGCGTTCTGGACCTCCGTCCTAGAAATCGTGGCTCGAGCGTATTCTTCTTGATCCTGGACTCTGCTCATCCTGAAATGTCTTCATTCAGGAGGCTTTGGCGTTTCTTTCTTGAAGTTTCGAGGTCTCCTCAGTGTGCAGGGGTTGGTGCTGAACGAGTTCCCCCCGTGCCGTTCCTCTCGTCACAGCCCACTCCCACCAGCCTTTTCTGCACCGTGCGAGGAAGGCATATGGCCTTCGTCGTGCCAGGACTGCCAAGAGGCCTGCACAGATTTCCCGTACGTGCGCTTAGCAGGACTAGACATGTGCCCATGTTTCTGAGAAGAAGCCACCTCGCTCTTGTGAAGGAATCTCGTGCTCGCTTCTGCTTGCTGTCGCTGTGCCCCCCTTGCACCCGGCTTTAGACGTCCTGAGCATGCCCGACTGAGAGAGCTTGGTAGCAGGTCTCTGCATCTTGGCTTCAACCCTCAACGCACGTGGGCCGCCTGATAGCCTTGCCCGGATCACGGGCCAGGGGGCGCTATAGGAACAATGTGCCTTAAACCCGAAAGGACGCCCGGCCAGGGCCTTGTTCCAGACTCGATGCTGCAATGTGCCTTGTCAAGAGGGCCGCCCGCCAAGATGTTTCACGCCTTGTCTGTGTGTGGGTCTTCCACTGCTGCTGAATCTTCGAGTCAAGGTGGGCTGAAGAGGGCCTGCGCAGTGGGGCGTTCGAAGCGAGCTGTGGCGCAGGCGCCAGTGCTTTGGCACGCAGCCAGTGTTCGGAGATCTTGATTAGGAGACCCAACACAGACTCCGGAACCTGGTGACGCGCTCGTGATCCGTGATTAGGCGACAAGCTCCAGAGCAATTCGGAGCTCGAAGCAGCCGGCCGAAAGCAAAAGCTGTCAGTACCGAGGGTACTCCAGGAGCTCTTCGTGAAAATTCGTAGGCATCAAGGATCAGATTGACTGGTGCCAACTCTCGGCAGCTTTTGTCGCAGCATGTGGTCAGAAATCTTCTACAACTGAATTCCCTGCTTGCGCCTCTGCACATCACTGGCATTTCGTTGCCAGTTCGGTGTACACGCAGGCTGCCACCCTGCGCGTGTGACATCCAGCCTTAACAATAAGAAGCGTCTGATGCAGGACCATGCGGGACACGTCGCACTTCACAGTACAAGCAGGTGCACGCCAGAGCTCTCTTGTTTTCCGGAGATATGGCAGCCATGCCTCAACGCCTTTGAATCTGTGTGCTGTCTTGTTGCTTGGCATCTCAAGCTCCCACCTAGTGGCAGAGCCCTGACGCACTTCGTGGCGACTGTGTGGATTTGTCCGACATTCAGGGCATGGCAAGAAGGTCCGACGCTCTCCCCAAACCGTAGGCCGAGTGAGTCTCGTGTCACCGCCCGCCACTGCCCGGCTTTCCGTGCTCTGCAAGCAGAGTGGCGCCCGAGCATTGCCCCGCATGCAGTCCGCTATAGTCCACGTGCATCGTTTGTGCAGTGTCTGAAGTCCGGCCCTGTGTGGAGAACTGGACGCTCTCTGAGGCAACACATCCTGGTGCACCTTTGCCCATTTCAGTGCCCGGGCATACAGCAGAACGAGCGAGTGCTGGCTCTTCCCAGCGCTCGTGGCTCAACTCACAAGGAGCCACGCCCGTGAGCGCCCCATGCAGGTTTCGGGTTCAGAAGGGTCAAGCGGTTAAGCTCGAAAGTTTCCGAAGTGACTACATAAAGAAGCATGACAAAGCTCGTAGGCCTTAGGTACCCTACGGCTTTGGAACTGAAAGTGATGCTACTCTAACGAGAGGTTTCCCTTTGAATGAACGCCGACCAACCCAACGTGCCTCATGCGTGCTTGTGTCGTCGCGTGGTTTACGGGGCAGACGTACCGACCGATTGTAAACGACGGCCAAAACCAAGCCACGAATCATCGGCGACTGCGATGACACCCGCGCGGTGGGCAGCGATTCTTCAGTGATTCTTCAAACCCTAGCCGGATCTTTGCGACATTGTTCTTCGGTATCGCAAGCTTCCTTCCACATGAGTGCCTACGAAACAGAGTCCAGTGTGGCTTATGCTCCTGCTTAGAACCAGCTTCCAGTACGCTACAGCTTCCCACACCTGGTGCAGCCAGCGCGTGAGGTTCCAGATCTCTCTCAGTGCCGTGCTGAAGCCACAAGAATTCCAGTCGAATGCCAGTTGCGTTCTGGACCTCTGTCCTAGAAATCGTGGCTCGAGCGTAAGCTTCTTGATCCTGGACTCTGCTCATCCTGAAATGTCTTCATTCAGGAGGCTTTGGCGTTTCTTTCTTGACGTTTCGAGGTCTCCTCAGTGTGCAGGAGTTGGTGCTGAACGCGTTCCCCCCGTGCCGTTCCTCTCGTCACAGCCCACTCCCACCAGCCTTTTCTGCACCGTGCGAGGAAGGCATATGGCCTTATTCGTGCCAGGACTGCCAAGAGGCCTTCACAGATTTCCCGTACGTGCGCTTAGCAGGACTAGACATGTGCCCATGTTTCTGAGAAGAAGCCACCTCGCTCTTGTGAAGGAATCTCGTGCTCGCTTCTGCTTGCTGTCGCTGTGCCCCCCTTGCACCCGGCTTTAGACGTCCTGAGCATGCCCGACTGAGAGAGCCTGGTAGCAGGTCTCTGCATCTTGGCTTCAACCCTCAACGCACGTGGGCCGCCTGATAGCCTTGCCCGGATCACGGGCCAGGGGGCGCTATAGGAGTCTGTTCAGAAGTTTGCTTCTCAGAGGCCAGAAAGACCTACCTGACGTGTCAATGCTCCCTGCCGATGCCAGGAGTCATTCCACCATTCCGCATCCCTCGATAAATTTGATGTGTGAGCTATAGGGGAAAGCTTAAACTTTCGGTGATGGTTCGGGGTATCACTTGGCAGTCTCCTTCTGCTTACCGTCTGAAAGATGCTCCAGCGAGCCATAGCGAGGGTACCTCGTCACGGCATTGATTCTTTTCACGTCGTAGAGGTCAGCATGCCAGCTAGATGCAGGCAAGTAGCAGTCCTATAGTCTTCGCAGTGATGTCCCGATCACCACATGTATTCCGGCGCTTGCAAAAGCAGGTCTGTGGCAGCGCAGTGGCATTTCAATTGCTGAGACTCAGCGCTGCCTCGGCCGCAAACATGACATCAAAACGATCACTTGGGATCAGAGCAAACACGCCCAGGCTTGGTGTGTGCAGGGGCCGTGTTCATCATTTTCAGTCGCCATTTGGCGAGCAGCTCTGCTGGAGGTCTGTCTTTCATCGTGGTACGCTTCGTGTATAGATGCCTATGCTATCGGACATCTGCCTCGCTTGCCACATGCAAGTTGCATTGTTGCACTGCGGCACCGGAGCACTTCAAGCCACCACTCGGAGACATCCAGAAACCTATCCTAAACCCCAAGCCCTAAACCTTAAACCTATTCACAAAAGGATTCCCGCACATCGG
The DNA here is from genome assembly GCA_905221605.1 of Symbiodinium natans. Lineage (NCBI taxonomy): Eukaryota > Dinophyceae > Suessiales > Symbiodiniaceae > Symbiodinium > Symbiodinium natans. The sequence goes on from CAJNDS010000336.1 coordinate 558,601, forward strand.
CTCAACGGGTCGTGCAGGTTGCGAACAGGTTTTTGCAGGCCTCCGCCATGCTCTCTACGTCGATTGCTTCGCGTTGGTTTGGGGTTTAGGGTTTAGGGTTTAGGGGGTAGGCATCTAAAGCTTTGCCACCTTGTGTTTCTGTCCGTGCCACATGCCACCGGTTGGCCGATTGGCGATTCGGTGCCATCGTCGACTTGTGGGTCATTCCTGCAAAGGCGAAGCCGTAGTTATAAAATACATCTGAGCGCAAAGGCCTGTGCCCAGTTCTTTTGTTGGCTCTTTGAGCCCAGCCTTGCTTGAGGTTTCTGAGCTTTCACCTGGTCCGCTTCTTGTGGCAAGCGCCGCGACATCCACATAACTGTGCCGGCACTTATACAAGCATTGTGTCTCATCTGGTGCTGCCTCACAACTTGCTGCTTGCACCCAGCACGCCCTTGCTGACAATCAGCATGCGTGGCTTCTGTTCAGCAGAGAAACGTTTTAGACCTGTGCATTCCGAGACCACTGGGAGCATTTGACAGTGAAGCACAGCCCGTAACTTCGTCCACGATGCTTCCAGACCCTGTCAGGCCCGTCGGTGACTTAGGAGCATCACACTTGTCACTGCATCGCCAGTCTTCCAGAACATGAACGGTGTCAGACGCGTAGAACTGCAAACCTCGGTGTAGTCTCGGTTTTCTGTTGCAGCCTTTGAGGCCAGGCCTGGGGGCGTTGGCTCTGGGCCTTGCGGCGACTCCGATCGGAAGTGCAGGCGAGCGGCAGGTCTGCAGTATATCTTTGGCCTCAGACCGATACCGAGGCCTACGTGCAGCAACCCTGGCCGAAGCCGGGCCTCTGAGACTCTGAGGTGCCGCAAGCAGCTCTGAGGCGACGGCGCACCCAACTGTGCTGCTGGCGCTGCTGGCGCTGCTGGCGCTGCTCTATGTGCATCCGTACTTGCGCATTTTGCACGCCCATGCCCGGCCTCAGAGGCGCCCAAGCTCTCGACTTGACCAAGCGCGCGGAGCGTGCGAAGCGTGCGAAGCGTGCGGAGCGTGCGGAGTGTGCGAAGCAAGTCGTGAAGCCAACGTCAAGGCGGCGCTGCTGCGGCTTTGTGGGTGCGATCCGCGGGGGCTCCGAGTCCTTCGCAGCCTTGACCCGCATTGCCCCTCTGCAGATTCTTGGGCTGCTGGGGCTTGAATGTGTTGAGCTTCCTTGCCTACAGAGTGTGCGCAGAGGAACCGGGTTTCTGATTGGCTGGAGCTTTGGAGGCCGCTGTGCGCAGAAGGTGGCCTGGCAGATGCAGCAGGTCGGCTGCCAGCTTCCGGCCGTTCTCTTGTTGGACTACAGAGTTCACTTGCCGGCACCCTAGCAGATCCCTAGCAGCTTCAGACCCGCGAGACCTGCGGCGGTTGGATCTGAAATATCTTCAGTGTGTAGATTTCATGCCAGGCTTTCGTAGTCATGCGACGACGCTGCTTGCATGACGCGATAGGGCGCGACAGTCACTTGCGATTTTAGATTCGATCCAAGACCTAGCAAAAAGAACGCCGCTGGAGTCGGCTCGAGTAAGGTATGCCGATTTCCCGGACTCACTTCACGTGTGCCTGGGTGTTGACCACGCCTGGGACTTGTGCTGGGTCCTGCAGCATGCGAGTGCATGCCCAGTCCGACCGCCAGAGCAGACGCCCGTCAAGAGATGCCGGAGCGTGTGCAAGCTGTGCACGGCCCACAGTGAACTCCGACGCTGCAAGCGGCGCAGGCGCTGAGGCGGCCTGGCCCCCGCCCACCCAGCGACTCGAGTCTGGGACGGCATCTGATGGATCGAAGAGTAAACCCTAAACCCTAAACCCTAAACCCTAAACCCTAAACCCTAAACCCTAAACCCTAAACCCTAAACCCTAAACCCTAAACCCTAAACCCTAAATGCAACGAATCTCCCACTCCCAAACCAAAAGTCCAGCTATGTATATGCAAGCCTGGATGACAAGCAGTTCCTTGGAGTTTCTGCCTTCGCAACGTTTTGCTTCAGTTGCAGGGTATGCCAGGCCAAGCAGCGAAACGACTGGATCTGCTCGATGATGAATGAAGCATGAGGCTGTGAGCCACTATATTCATGCAAGTCGCGAAGCGGAGCGAGTCCGCCCGCAAGACGAGCATCAGCAGGACCAGCATGCAGCGTTGAGTTGACGGAGCTGACACATACAGCCTCAACAGCCTCAACATGTGTGCACCTCATAAGTTGTGACCTTATGCCACCTCTCTGATGATGCATTGATTCGGGTGCACCAGCCAGTACTCAAACGTTGTCACCATGCCGGCACCCTCCACCATCTTATCAGTGCGTTATAGGTCATGCTGGTAGAGGAGCTGATTGGCTGTGGTACGGCCATGAATGCAGACGCCTCTATGAACCAAGGTCGTGAGCATGATCCAAGCCTGAAAAGGGAACTGTTCTCTGCTGCCGAGCGTTTTGCAACCTGAAGCCGGGAGCATGCAAGCCACTAGGGTACAGTACGTACCCACCATCATCACCACTAACCGCTAAACTCCACTCGGCGCGTCGTCAGTCTGTAGGACCTCACAGTCCGGAGTTCTTCAATTCAAGCCTTAAATGACCATATGAGACATTCCTTGAGCAAGCCTGCTTTTTTTGGTGTCTCTGGGAACTTGCATTGCTTTCACATATATATATATATCTATCCATATATATATATATATACATTTTTTAATACTATTTTTATTCTTTGCTTTTTCTGTGCGCCTTGCTGTTGTTTCGGGCTTTGGTTTCGAAGCTTCATTGCTGGTTCTAACAAGCGGGTCCTTGGCTTCCAGCTCATGTCTTTATCGGAGGTTCGTCAGGTGATTCCAGGCACCAAGAGACGCCTGCTGTTCAAAGGGTTTAGGGTGTAGGGTTTAGGGTTTAGGGTTTAGGGTTTAGGGTTTAGGGGGGGCTTCTGACTGAGTGAGAACACACCTTTACTGTGCTTGCACGCCTAGTGAAGACAAGCCAAGGCGACGGCGACATGGGCATAGTGGGCACTTAGTGCGTACCACTTGTAGGCTGAGCCTAAACCCGAAACCCTAGTACATGACAAGTAGAGTTGGTGTGTTCGGGCTGGCGCTGGAGACTTGCAGCAGTCAAGGAGCAACAACAAGGACGTAAACCCCTCCCTCCCCCCCTAGACCCCGCAAACGGTTGAAAACGTGCAGAACCCAACTTCGGAAGAATCCGACTTTCAGTCTGGCTGAGAGCAACCCAACTTTATAGAGCAGAAGACGTCAGCGGCCTGTGCACTATGGCCAACATCGTAGAAGATCCTGGAACATTGGGCTTTTTGAAGCCCAAAAAGGCGCCCAATCGGGGCCATGGCGCGCCGGCCGACAGGCCCGGTGTCCTCGGAAAGGCCGGCTTCTAAGACTTGGAGTCTTAGAGTTCTAGGTGGTGCCGATGTTTGCAAAGTTGTCTGGGTGCGGGTTTTTAGGATTCTTACGCTTGGAATGACGGGATGACTCGTAAGTGTTTGGTTGGCATGGCGTGGCGGAGGAAAATGGATTGCAATGTAGGGTTAGAATCGTTTATGGCCAGGTTAAACCCTATAGGAGTTCAGGGCTGCCCTCTTTTGTGCCTAAGTTCTCAGCCCCGAACACCCCAAACCTCATCCCTACTCCCCAATCCCTAAACCCTAAACCCTCGTCCCGAAACCCTCATCCCTAAGCTCCAATGTCTCAATTTCGCGCGAGAGTTTTGGGGTCACAAGAGCCTGCAGAGTCCCTAAGGACAGAAACTCCATATCCGGAGCGCTTTGAGGTCTTGGCCCATGGGAAGCCCTAAACCCTAAACCCCAAACCCCAAACCCGAAACCCCAAACCCTAAACGCTAAACCCTAAAGCCCAAACCCATAGGTGGGCACATTACCTCGAATCCGACTCTGCAGTGCACGTGGAGGCGCTGCAAGGTCACATGGATACGGGTTTAGGGTTGAGGGTTTGGGGCACGGACAGCCCAAAACCCGTTAAATAAGGATCATGTTGGGGAGCCTAGGATGTACCTGAGTTGGCATATTGTTTGTTCTATTTTTTTCCTGGGCCCTGAACCAGAATCTGAAACTGAAGGGGGTCATTAGGGGTAGGGTTTAGGGCCTAGGGTTTGGGGCATAGGGTTTAGAGGCAGGGTTTGGGGCATAGGGTTTAAGGGCTCTTAGGGTCTAGGGTTTGGTGCATAGGGTTTATTCCTGGGGTGACCCTCACAGGGGCTCCTAAACCCTACTGGTAGGGCTTAGTGGTCTGGGGGATCGGGTTTAGGGCCCTCGGGTTTGGGCGGCTTGGGGCCTTTACTGGGAATGTATTGAGTGAGCTTATGTTTTCTTCATGTTATGGGATTCTTGGGTTTTCCAACGCTTGACAAGCTGCTTGACGAGTGAATGCTTGGACTTGAGATGCTGAACCCTAAGCCATAAACCCTAGACCCTAAACCCTGAACCCTAAACCCTAAACCCTATGCACCCGAAACCCTGAACCCTAAGCCCTAACCCTAAATCATAAGCCCGGGGAGGCCCGTGGAGGCAGCAGATCCTCTTGGAGCTCCAACCGCTTCGTCCGGGTCTTGTCAGACCAGGTACCTTGCTTGGCGGTTCATGGTACTTATTAACCAATTGGGTTTAGGGTTCAGGGTTTTGGATTTAGGGTCCAGTTCCAAGTGGCCTCAAGTGGCCTCAAGCAAGTGCCTTGTGGCGAATTGTTAGGCTGCAGAGGCTTTTTGAAATCTGATACATGTTTCTACGACTTCGGAAAAGCTAAACCCTAAACCCTAAACCCTAAACCCTAAACCCTAAACCCTAAACCCTAAACCCTAAACCCTAAACCCTAAACCCGATGGCCTCCCGAGAGTTTGCTTCTGTGCAAGACACTTGCCCAGACATCTCACGGGCCCTTTCGATTGATAGCGGCCAGTGACGCCAAGAGTGGGTTTTAGGGTTTAGGGTTTAGGGTTTAGGGTTTAGGGTTTAGGGTTCCATAAGACTGGTCCCAAGAGAGCGCCGGGCAAATATTATCGAAAAGCCCTACAGTCCTGCTGAACAGACCTCCTCAGGCACAAAGAGCATTGGTGGGAGAACTAGTCCGGCATGGCTGTTGCAAGAAGACTTGGCCTTGTTAGATTCAGAATGAGGCAAAATCAGAAATCATGAAGACCAATTCCCGAGAAGGATCAAGGATGACCTGGGTATTTCTGAAGGATAGCGTACCCGGAACAAGGACAATTGTAAACGCTTGCGCGCGCCGCCTCGGCAGAACCGTCCTCAGGCCCAAGAAATTCGAGAATCCTTTCGCGGGTCTGGCAGGCTCATAAGGTCTTAGGGGATGTGTTAGGGAGGGTCTCGACCGGGGGGGGGGTCCCGTGAGAATTTCCAGGAAGGTCCAAGGGGTCGCACAAGGAGGGCGGGGGGGCTGGGCGGGCACTAAAGTCAGCGTGGGGGAAGGGTCGGGAAGGGGGGAAGGAGACCGGGTGGTCTGCTAGTTCTAGACGCCTCTCGGCTAGAAGCCGTGGCGAATTCATATGACGACTCAAGGATGACAACGTCCTGTGGTATGGAAATGGGGAAAGGGGACCCTTCAAGGAAGAACCAGAAAAAAGAAATCTTCACGAACCATCAATAGAATTCATTCTCAGGCGGACGTGCCGCAGATGGGCATCCGCACGTTGCCCGCGGCTTCAAACCCTCTGTTCCAGAGGGTTTTGAGCCGAGAGTGCCCACGCCAGATAGCTGCCTCCGTACAGATCGTACAGAGCATCGTGGAGGCCGTTTAGCTTGGAAGCCCTGACGACTATGCCAGCCTCAGACATGTGTTTTGCCCATCTTTGCACAGCAGCCTTCGTTTCTGCAGCATTCAGCCAGTGCTGCCGACCGGGGCAATGTTGTTCGACTCACATAACCTGTGGCCCTGTGATTGGCTTGTTTTGGCCCCTGGCATCCAAGCAGAAACACACTGTGCAACGTGGGCAGAAGTCCTTCAGTGATCATGCCGGTCGGTTTGGCGGGCGCTGTGCCATATAAGAGAAGAGTAACGGTTGGTGACCATGCATGCTGCGTGATGCAGAGCTGTCAGCAGATGCCTATGACGTCAGTTGTTGCAGCAGTCGCCGAAATCGCAGCGCACGAGCACGCGCTGTATAATTTCACACCAAAAACACGGATGCTTTTTGCAGCTATCGGACAGTGCTGCGGATGGTAGCAACCTGGTTCGACTCAAGGCACCAAGCCCCCGCACAAATGGCCACACGGCCAGAGAAGAGTGTCGCTGCGCGATGCACAGTTGTCGGCAGATGCCCGTGACATCTGTTGCAGCAGTGGCCGATGTCGCCGCTTCGTGAGCACACGGACCGCTCACACCAACAAGCACAGATGGGGCGTTGCCTCACATCCTTTCTGATGCACACAGGTGTCTGAACAGGTTGTCTGGACGGACTCTGCACAGAGCAGTCGGCTGAAAGCCACCGCGTCGCCTCTGCAACGCAGGTCCCACATTGAAATTATTGAGCGTGTGTCGCCAATTTTGGTCAAGGGGCCGGTACCATCCTGCGCTCAAGTCACAATTTCGGGTCGGGTTTGCCCAGCCCCAAAGTATCCCTGGAGTGCCCAGAGTGTCCCTGGAGCGCCCAACCCCAAAGTGTCCTTCCCAACCCCAGCAGTGCCCAACCCCAAAGTGTATCTGGAGTGTCCAAACCCGACAGTGCCCCTGGAGTGCCCAACTACCCGGAGTATCTCTACCCAGAGAGGGTGGGGATGTTCGAAGCAAGTTCATACTTGCAAAATGTGCAACAGTCAGCGGTCCTTCAACCCTGAAAATTCCTCCCGAGCCGGTGCCCGTGTCCCTAAGAAGTTGTGGCGGCTTGTGAGGACTGCTGTCCACTGCAATTGGGACTCGGGGCTGTGCCAGACCGACCGCAGAGCCCCAAGCTGAGAGCCAGGCCTTAGGGTTTATGAGGGATAAGGGTTTAGGGTGTAGGGTGATGTGAGAGTGCACGTTGCCATGCCTGCCCACTCGCAAGGGTGGTGCGTGCGGTGATTGTGAAGCTATGAATCAGAGCTATCCCGCATTCTACACCCGTAGACCCCTACGCGGCCAGCATGTGCACCACCCCGCGGGCGACATTTGGTTGCTTTCACCCCTGCGAGGCGTGCTCGCGCACGCTTTGGGCTCCTCTCGGCTGAGGTGGGAGGTGGTATACTACGATTTCCGAGACGTGCAGAAGCGTGGCGCACACTTGGCGAACGCTCAGCTGCTGGCTCGTCTGTCCGGGCTTTCTCTTTGTGGGAATGCCGTCGGCTCTTTCCCAGTCCCCCTGTACCGTTTCTAGCCCTTAATCCAAGGATGATTGCCATCGCATTCCTCGCATTCCAGTGCGTAAGAGACCCAGGACAGAGGGTTTGTAGCAATGACAAAGCTGTGGTCTCTGCGACAAGCCCCCTTGTGCAGCAAGCTGGTCATTCAACAACATCCAGCCAGGCTGACCCAAGAGGCAGCTGCAAGCCATAGTTTCCGATCACTTGCCAGAAAGGTCCGTCGCCTGTAGACGCCGTGCAAGGTGGGCCGAAGCAAGTAAGCCTTTTGCCTCCCTTCGTGTTCGTAGGGTTCGTGAGGACCTCTAGAGTCTAGAGATTTGTCGCATGTCCCCTGCCTTCGTGCTCGCAGGGATTTGTCGTGTGTCCTTAGGGTTGTCAGGACGTCCCCTGTCATTGCGGGATCCCAAGAAATGCCGGTGATGTCCAGCCAGAGCGTCCCCCACTTTTGTAAATGGAGGGAGGCAGGGTCGCGGGTCCTGACGTGCCAATATCCGGCTCCATTTTTGAGTTTGTCTGGTTGTTGGCCGTGAGACTCCGGTTAAATGGCTGGCAGGACCCTCCACGCATGAAAATCCGTTTGCCTTTCTCGTCTGTCCTAGAGCCGAAACCCTAAACCGCCTAAACCCTATGAAGACCGTCGCACTTCTCTTGTGAGGCTGCTGCAGGACACGACTCTGCACGCAAGACGATCTTGGACCTTTTTGGTTGGGAAGGTCCCCCTTTTTTCAGGAGAAGCTTGCCGGCTCAAGAAGGCCCAGCCTCCTATTGGGAGTGCCGGGTTACGCCACGTGTTGTCAGCTCACGAAGCACAGAGCTGATTCAAAGGCAAGCTGCGCACCGTAAACCCTAAACCCAAGGAATTTCTCAAGAGCCCGATTTGCTTGGAGCTGGGCCTCTGCAAGGGCTCATCCCCCAATTGTTGACAGCAGACACCTTTGCGAGGCTACTTGTAGAGCCCTGTCAAAGCTCCACTTCCTAGCGCAAGGCCGCAGGCACCTGTGCGTCTGCTCCCCAGTCCCTAAACCCAAGACCCTAAACCGTGGCGGATCGCTGCAGGACGGATGCTTGGCTCTATGGTTCATTCTTCATCTTCATACCACACCAACAGAAGATTTTAATTTAATATTATCTATTGTGTATAACCATATATATGGTGCGCAATTTCTGAACTCCAGTAGATGTCTAGCCTCTTTGCCATGGTCTGTCTCAAATTCTGCAGGAGATCGGAAACCGAACTGCTCCCAGCTTTCCTTCCCAACTTAGACTGGGTGGGACATAGGTGCCGCCAGAGAGCCAGCATGCCGAGAGGAGAGCCCGAATCTCGCATGCTCTCTTTGCATCACTGGCAAAGCTTGGCTCAGGGACAAGTCGCCACGTGTTGTCAGCTTACGAAGCACAGAGCTGATTTCAAAGGCAAGCTGCGCACCCTAAACCCTAAACCCCCTCAAAAGGGCGACCCTTATTGTCACATGGTTATAGGGCAACCAAGGACCTCTCTCCTCCAGCCGAAGTTCGCTCTCCGAGCAGAGCAAGGAATTGACATTGCGTTTGTCTGTTACTTTTCGTGCAAGGACGACGTGGATGTCGCGAAGCACAACTTCATGTCTGCCCGCATCATCTGGGAGCCCCGCCCCGGAGCAGCAAGAGACATTGAGAGAAGAGGAGTTGCAATGCCGTTCCCAACTATCCGAGCTGCTTTCCTTAAGCTCATACAGCAAGCACAGGAAATCAATGAGATCTATGAGATCTCAGAAGCGCAGTGAACCGTTCGTTGACCCAGCTAATCTTCTGTGCACAGCGTATCTTCCGGACCACCTGGTCCTCTCCCTGTAGTTCGATGACCGCAATCTCGGATTTGTGTAGCTATTTTCCGGCTGTGCAAACAGAAATGTGCTAGTGTCTTGTGGGAGCTGGGCCTCTGCAAGGGCTCATCCCCCAATTGTTGACAGCAGACACCTTTGCGGGGCTAGAGCCCTGTCAAAGCTCCACTTCCTAGCGCAAGGCCGCAGGCACCTGTGCGTCTGCTCCCCAGTCCCTAAACGCAAAGCCCTGAACCGTGGCGGATCGCTGCAGGACGGATGCTTGACTCGCAGTAGATGTCTAGTCTCTTTGCCATCGCCGGGCTCGGAAACCGAACTTCTCAACTTAGACTGGGACATAGGTGCCAGAGAGCCAGCATGCCGAGAGGAGAGCCCGAATCTCGCATGCTCTCTTTGCATCACTGGCAAACCTTGGCTCAGGGACAAGTCGCCACGTGTTGTCAGCTCACGAAGCACGAGCTGATTCAAAGGCAAGCTGCGCACCGTAAACCCTAAACCCCCTCAAAAGGGCGACCCTTATTGTAACATGGTTACAAGGACGACGTGGATTTCGCGAAGCACAACTTCATGTCTGCCCGCATCATCTGGGAGCCCCGCCCCGGAGCAGCAAGAGACATTGAGAGAAGAGGAGTTGCAATGCCGTTCCCAACTATCCGAGCTGCTTTCCTTAAGCTCATACAGCAAGCACAGGAAATCAATGAGATCTATGAGATCTCAGAAGCGCAGTGAACCGTTCGTTGACCCAGCTAATCTTCTGTGCACAGCGTATCTTCCGGACCACCTGGTCCTCTCCCTGTAGTTCGATGACCGCAATCTCGGATTTGTGTAGCTATTTTCCGGCTGTGCAAACAGAAATGTGCTAGTGTCTTGTGGGAGCTGGGCCTCTGCAAGGGCTCATCCCCCAATTGTTGACAGCAGACACCTTTGCGGGGCTAGAGCCCTGTCAAAGCTCCACTTCCTAGCGCAAGGCCGCAGGCACCTGTGCGTCTGCTCCCCAGTCCCTAAACGCAAAGCCCTGAACCGTGGCGGATCGCTGCAGGACGGATGCTTGACTCGCAGTAGATGTCTAGTCTCTTTGCCATCGCCGGGCTCGGAAACCGAACTTCTCAACTTAGACTGGGACATAGGTGCCAGAGAGCCAGCATGCCGAGAGGAGAGCCCGAATCTCGCATGCTCTCTTTGCATCACTGGCAAACCTTGGCTCAGGGACAAGTCGCCACGTGTTGTCAGCTCACGAAGCACGAGCTGATTCAAAGGCAAGCTGCGCACCGTAAACCCTAAACCCCCTCAAAAGGGCGACCCTTATTGTAACATGGTTACAAGGACGACGTGGATTTCGCGAAGCACAACTTCATGTCTGCCCGCATCATCTGGGAGCCTCGCCCCGAAGCAGCAAGAGACATTGAGAGAAGAGGAGTTGCAATGCTGTTCCCAACTATCCGAGCTGCTTTCCTTAAGCTCATACAGCAAGCACAGGAAATCAATGAGATCTATGAGATCTCAGAAGCGCAGTGAACCGTTCGTTGACCCAGCTAATCTTCTGTGCACAGCGTATCTCCCGGACCACCTGGTCCTCTCCCTGTAGTTCGATGACCGCAACATCGGATTTGTGTAGCTAATTTTCCGGGTTGTTGACAGCAGACACCTTTGCGGGGCTAGAGCCCTGTCAAAGCTCCATTTCCTAGCACAAGGCCGCACCTGCGCATCTCCCCCAATCCCTAAACCCAAAACCCAAAACCCTAAACCGTAAACCCGTAAGTTGCTTGCGCCTGAAGGCCTCTGCACGGATCCGCATTCTGTGTGGCGGATCGCTGCAGGACGGGGGGGTGTCTTGGTGAATCTTGGTGAGTTCTCACGGGCCGCTCCAGATATGAGGCTTCTTTCTGAGACAGCAGTCTTCGACGACTTGACTCGCAGTAGATGTCCAGTCTCTTTTGCCATGGCCTGTCTCGCCAGAGCTTCTGCTGCTGATGTTTGCCTAGTCTCTCTGCCATGGCCTATCTCAAATTCTGCAGGAGAGCCTGGGCTCGGAAACCGAACTGCTCCCAGCTTTCCTTCTCAACTTAGACTGGGACATAGGTGCCAGAGAGCCAGCATGCCGAGAGGCCCGAGAACCCGAATCTCGCATGCCCTCTTTGCACCTTGGCTCAGGGACAAGTCGCCACGTGTTGTCAGCTCACGAAGCACAGAGCTGATTCAAAGGCAAGCTGCGCAGCGTAAACCCTAAACCCAAGGAATTTCTCAAGAGCCCGCTTTGCTTTCTTGTGTCCTTCTGGGAGCTGGGCCTCTGCAAGGGCTCATCCCCCAGTTGTTGACAGCAGACACCTTCGCGAGGCTACTTGTAGAGCCCTGCCAAAGCTCCACTTCCTAGCGCAAGGCCGCAGGCACCTGTGCGTCTGCTCCCCAGTCCCTAAACCCAGAACCCAAACAACCCTCACTTTGCTTGGTCTCTGCACGATTCTGCACGGATCCCCAATCTCATGGAGATGTTTGGGGGGGGTGGGTCGACGGGGGAGGGGGGGCCGAACTGGCCTTCGTAAGGCGGAGATGTGGGGAGGACCTCGAGGGAGGGCATTGGATCGGCATTCCAGAGGCTACCGAGCCCCAATTGCTCAGCGATTGCTTCGTGCTTACCAAGGGCCCACTATTTCCACGACGTCATGAAACTCGCGGGGGCTGGTCTTGAAAGGCCCCGGCAGGCCTACGCCAAGCACTTGCGAAGCTTGCCGAGCTCTGGGGCCGCTTGCCAAGCACTTGCTAAGCCCACTTGGGATGCCCTGCGCCGGGCTCACCCCCAACTTCCCTCTAACATCTTCATGACAGCGCATGTGGCGGCTCGCTGCAGGACGGGTGCGTTGGCGGATCTTCTTTGTGGGTTCTCACGGGTGCAATCTCGAGATGGCTTCTGAATAGAATTACCCTTTTCTAATGTTGCCCAGCTCACGAAGCACACTCATACCTGTTCCCGTGCACAACCTCTACTTAGGCCTCCCATGCTGGCCGCCGCTTGGGTCCGTCAAGCCCCTCTCTGTACATGCTGGCCCGTAGGCAACGGTGGAAGGGCTGTGCCCGCGACTTCGTCTTATTTCCAAGGACAGGAAGTCGCCCCCTGAATGGTGCCTCAAAGGTTCTCTCGCAACTAGCCCACGTCCGTGCCACGTGTGCGCCATAAAGTGGACAAGCTCGAAACACATGCTTCAGCCAAGTTTCACCGGCTCAATGGCCAGAACGTTGTCTGTTCAATGCGCTGTGGCTTCCCCGCCGACGCTTCTAGCCGACTGTGCACCGACACGTGCGGGACTGGAACGATCTTAAAGATGTGTTTGCGACAGCGTGATCGGAACTGAAACTCGTTCTTGCCCTTCAGTTTCCACCTATCCCTGTCTTGGCATTATCGCTCGGTGTTGCTGCTTGGCGCGGAGAACTCGTGCATGTCTACCGAAGACCGCCTCTTTCATGTCTGCAGCTGTTCTCCCAAGCCGCCAGGAATTGCAAGCTATCGAGCAGAGGTTATCATTGTCCGAGGTTTTTGACAAGTCTGATGCTGGTACTCTCAAGTATGCAGTGCCTGTTGAACTTTACCCCCTGTCTCGCTGACTGTGACCTAGAGATTCTTGATAGAGGACAAGCGCAAGCCACCCTAAACTCTGAACCCAAGAAAGTTCTCACACGCCCGATTTGCCGGCCTCCGAGGTCTCATCCCCAGTTGTTGACAGCAGACGCCCGGGGATAGAGCCCTGGTCACAGCTCTACTTCCCAGCCCAAGGCTGCACCCCTGCATCTTTCTCAAGCCTGGTGTCCAAGAAAACGGCCCAAAGAGCACTGAGCGGCGGACAGCAGCAGAGCTGTAGAGCTGCACTGTTGCCCACACAGTGACGTTCAAGCCCATGAACAGGCCGAGTTCCAGACGTGAGGTGCGGGAACGCGCGATGAGAAAGCGTCGCCGACGGCGAAAGCAGCCAAGATGAACCTAAACCCTAAACCCTAATCCCTAATCCCTAAACCCTAAACCCTAAACCCTAAACCCTAAACCCTGAACCCTGAACCCTGAACAGGATGGAGCACTCCCGTGCTCGAATGGGAGACAAAGCCGGGGTTTCTGTGGCCCCAACGCCCAGTCGTGGGCGGGTGATCGATCAGAGCTCGTTTGGCACGCCCAGCGAAATGGGGAGATGCATGGCCACGCTGTCCACGAAGTCTCTCCCGGTCGATATGGGTCATGGGTTTAGGGTGTAGGGCTTAAGGTTTAGGGCCCTCGCATATGGTCCCTTATCTTCTTTCACGAGCTCTGATGTATGGGCCCTTGGGTTGTATTGAGGGGTCCCCGTTGAAGGGCCCATTTTAGGGGACCTACCCTAAAATTTCAGGCCTCCACGCAACCTTCTGTTTAAATGTTAAAGCTAAAGCCCAAAAATCCGAGATCCCGAAATCCAAGAAGTCTGAAGCCCTAAACCTGCGGCCCCTGAACCCGAATCGGTTGGGTCTCAGGGTTTGGGTGTTTTGGGGTTTCGGGTTTAGGGGTTTAGGGGTTTAAGGTTTAGGGTTTAGGGTTCAGGGTTCAGGGTTCAGGGTTTAGGGTAGATTCCCAGCTTTTCAATTTTCAGGCATGTGCAGAGGATGCGAGGTCTTGGTGGCTGCGCTGAGTTGGGATATCCATCGCAGCACCTGCAGGCTGAATTCTACACCCCGGCCCCGATTTTCGGCCCCAGACCCAAAAGCCCAGACTAGGCCTTAAACCCAAACCCTACGCGCGCCCGAGACGGTCACGGAAACCCTCAGCCCAAAGCCCTCATCCCTAATCCCTAAACCCTAAGCCCTAAACCTAAACCTAAACCTAAACCCTAAACCCTAAACCCACAACCCTAGCACAGTTCGCCAGCACCTGCTCCCGCCATTTTTCGGGGCCATGCAACTCACTTCTCTGATCTGAGGAGCCGGAGTCCCCAGACTTGAGTTTTAGGGTTCAGGGTTCAGGGTTCAGGGTTTAGGGTTTAGGGTTTAGGGTTTAGGGTTTAGGGTTTAGGGTTTGGGGTTCAGGGCTTAGGGTTTCGGGCTTGAAGTTTTAGGGCAAGTTTTCGGGTAAGTTAAGGGTCTCATGGGTTTAGGAGTTTCAGGTTACAGGTTTGTATAGGGTTTAGAGGATTCAGCGGCGCTGCGATGTACAGGAAGTCTGGGATACAGGATGAATCCTCCCCGTTTTTCTGTTGTCTTTGTTTAGGGTTTAGGGTTTAGGGTTTAGGGTTTAGGGTTTAGGGTTTAGGGTTTAGGGTTTAGGGTTTAGGGTTTGGAGGTGGGCTTCGGATCTGTGGATCATAGGGTTTGAGTTTTCCGGGGTATAGGTTTTCGGGTGGAGGTTTAGGGGCTATTCTCCCCGCCCTTAGCGTGGAGCTCTTCGCTTCTAAACTCAGCTATTTTTAGGGTTTAGGGTTTAGGGTTTACGGTTTAGGGCTATTCCCTTTTTGCCCTGGCAGAGTAGCTGGGTCAAACCTTAATTAGCTTGGAGAGCATAAAGCCCTTCACTCCTAAATGCTCGACCCAAGCCCCCATCCCGCCAAACAAGAATCCCTAAACCCTAAGCTCTAAACCCTAAGCCCTGAACCCCAAACCCTTAACCCTTAACCCTAAGCCCTAAACCCTAAACCCCAAACCCCAAACCCTAAACCCCAAACCCCAAACCCTAAACCCCAAACCCCAAAACCCACACGAAGTATCTCGGACCCCAAGCCCAGGGCGATGCCGCCACAGCTGCCGCCGGCGTCCGCTGGAAAAGACCAGGACGCAGGGTTTCGGGTTTCGGGTTTCGGGTTTCGGGTTTAGGGTTTAGGGTTTAGGGTTTAGGCGCACCAGTGGGGTTCAGGGCTTTGGGGCTTGGAGGGTTTAGGGCTTTCGGGGCTGAGTGCGGGATCCCCCTCACTTCTCCGGGATGGAATCCAACCCCCACAGCCCGAAGTTCCCCAAACCCTGAACTTGTCAAGAATTAGGGTTTAGGGTTTAGGGTTTAGGGCCTCTTTGATCAGGAGAGTCTTGAAGTGCAGCACCAGTTCCACTTCAGATATGATCGGAGGCTCGCGGCAGTAGGGTTTGGCTTATAGGGTATGGCAGGCTTTGGGGCTAAGTTTCTGATAGAGTTGGGGTACGGATCGTGTGGGGATCAGGGTTCAGGGTTTTTTGGGCCTATGCCTAAACCCTAAACAGCCATCATTCGGGGGAAAGGAGCCACGGGACGCACCCCACCTGCAGCACTAAACCCCTCAAGCTCCCCCGTGAAGAAACAACCCTAAACCCTCAAGCATAAACCCCAAACCCTAGACCCTAACCCTAAACCCTCACCCTAAACCCTAAACCCTAAACCCTAAACCCTAACACCCGAAACTATTGAGTAGCAGGGGGGCGTCCCAGTTCATGCGCGGCTTATTGGGCTTACGCTGGCTTCAGCTTGTGGCTGTTACGTGGTCAGGGATTCCTGGGGGTAAGGAATGTTTTCTTGGCCTGGTGTGAACAAGTCAAGAGCAGTATTTATCTAAACAAGTAGATATGATCTATTGTAGCAGTAGTACGAATATTAGAAAGACTGTAGTCATACGAATAATCGTGATAGAAATAAGAGCACTGGTAATTGCAGCCCCAAGAAATCCTAAACCTTGAACGCCACTTCGTTCTTGGAGAGAGGCTATCGTGCTTCTCCAACGCCGTGTCGTGCATCACCTTCACTATGGATGGCCAGCCGCATGCCTGGACTTGGGGAGTTTGGGGCTTAGGGATCTGGGGTAGTTCTCCAAATCAATCAACGGTGCCGTACTACCTATAGGATTCACGCAAGGGAACGTGATTTTAGGGTTTTAGGGTATTAGGGTTTAGGGCTTTAGGGTTTTAGGGTTTTAGGGTTTTAGGGTTTTAGGGTTTTAGGGTTTTAGGGTTTTAGGGTTTTAGGGTTTTAGGGTTTTAGGGTTTTAGGGCTTTAGGGCTTTAGGGTTTTAGGTTAGGGTTTTAGGGTTTTAGGGTTTTAGGGTTTGGGGCATGGGCCTTTTGCTTCTTAGGCTTCAGGGGTTGAGGGCTTCACGGCGATGAGGGCCATCCCTTTCAAGGGTCAAGCTGATGAGTTGAGAGGCCCCCGGCAGCCGGAACCTTTAAAACCCTAAACCCTATACACTATAAACCCCAAACCCTAAACCCTAAACCCTAAACCCTAAACCCCAAACCCTAAACCCTAAACCCTAAACCCCAAACCCTAAAGAACCTAAACCCTAAACCCTAATTCATTTTCCAGAGAGCCCAAACCGAAACCCAAATCCTAATTCACCCGAAGCCCTAGACCCGGGTTCGCCATAGGGCCCACGGTTGACTCTTTAGGCGTGAGTTTTTTTGACTTAGTGATCAAGTCCAAAACTTTACAGTCTTCATTTAATCCGGGGGTGTTGGGCTCCTTGTTGGGCACATGGAATTCTGGGGTTAAGGCTTTAGGGCCTCAGCCGCGGGCAAGCCTGTTGCAGAAGCCCAAACCCAATCCTGAGCCACAAGACCCTAAGTCCTAAGCCTTGGGACGTGCCCCCTTCTACTCACAGTCCCTGCTAATGAATACAGTACAGTCCTTAATCCTTAAGAAGGATTTTATCCTTACTAGTGAATAAAGTACAGTCCTTAAGAGGGATTGTAGTACCCGTTACTATAGTCCTCCCTCTTGAGGACTGTTAGCATAAGGAGGAACATCCCAACCGAAGCCACTCAACCTTTAGTCCCGCATCCCCAAACCCCCAAGCCTTAAACTCTAAACCCCAAGCTCTAAACTCTAAACCCTAAACCCTAAACCCTAAACCCTAAACCCGAAACCCTAAACCCTAAACCCTAAACCCTAAACCCCAAGCCCTAAACCCGAAACCCCAAACCCTAAACCCCAAACCCTAAAGAGCCCCAGATTTTTTCTCAGAGAATGGCAAGGGTTTGGGGGTGTATAGGGTTTAGGGTTTAGGGTTTTGGGCTCATATATAGGAATAAAATGGAATTTCCTGGGGAAGCCCAGACGACAATCCTTTTTTAGACCCCACAAGCCTTCAACCCTCAACCCTGAACCCTAACCCTATCCCTAAACCCTCGAAACCCTGTAAACCCTAAAAACCCTAAAGGCCCTACAAACCCTTTAAACCCTATAAAGCGTATAAACCCTATAACTCCTCTAAACCCTATGCCCCATAAACCCCATAGACCCTAAGAAGGCCCTAAAGCCTACCCGAAAACCTTTCGGAGTGTCTCCCAGGTGTCCCAATCCTAAACCGTGAGCCCTAAACCCTAAACGCGAAACCCTAAACCCTAAACCCCAACCCCTTTTCGGAACATCTCCCAGGTATCTGGTCTCTGGTACCGGTTCAGGAGATATCAAGGCGTGGGCTCATTTTTTTCGTGCTGCTGCTGAACTCCAGCGGTTTTGGGTTTAGGGTTTAGGGTTTCTGGGATTATCTCGAAGCCATAAACTTTACACTTTACGCCATACTTTGGCCTGTCAGGTCTTATTTGGGTAAGGCCACCACAGAAACTTCCCCAATCCCTAAACCCTAAACCCTAAACCCTCCAAATGTCCGAAGCCCAAAGCCTCCCGCAACCCTACCCTCAACCCCAACCGCCGAGATTCCTAAACCCCAACCCCTAAACCCTAAACCCTAAACTATCTACCCCAAACCGCCCCAAACCCTAACCCCTAAACTCAGACCAGAACCTTAATCCCCAATCCCCAAAGCCCGAACCCTAAACCCCGCACCCTAAAGCCTGAAACCCTAAACACCGAAAACCCCAGACCCTACAAACAAGCCCGAACCCAAAACCCCAAGCCCTAAACCCCAAAACCCATACATCCCAAAACCACCCTGAAACCCTAAAGCCCCCAAACCTCCCCAAACCCAGAACCCTGAACCCTAAACCCTGAACCCTCAACCCTCAACCCTCAACTCTAAACCCTAAACCCTAAACCCTAAACCCTAAACCCTAAACCCTAAACCCTAAATCCTAAACCCCACACCCGACAAACGCGCAGGTCTGGGACAGCAACTCCTGGGCCGAAGCTGCCAAGCTCCGCGGCGCGCGGCGCGCCGAGCCGAAGGTGTGCACTCACACACTTTGGGTTTAGGGTCTAGGGTTTAGGGGTTTAGGGGTTTAGGGGTTTAGGGGTTTAGGGGTTTAGGGGTTTAGGGGTTTAGGGGTTTAGGGGTTTAGGGGTTTAGGGGTTTAGGGGTTTAGGGTTTGGGGTTTTGCGGTTTGGGGTTTAGGGATTGGGGCCCCTAAACCCTGGTTTGTTTTTTAGGGAGGGTCTGTGTGAGAGCCCCTCGGGTGCCCCGGCAAAGTAGCGAGACTTCCAGATGACGCGTTGGCTTTTTGGGCCTTGGGTTCAGGGGTTTAGGGGTGTAGGGTTTAGGGTTTCGGGCTTAGGGGTAGGGCCTAGGGTCCTGGGTTAAGGGTATTCCAGGCTGAGGGTTTAGGGTTTGTCATCTCTGCAGAACCTCTGCGGCCTGCGCGCAGGAAGTGGCCATAAGCCCATCCCAAAGGTGGGTGGTGGTGTGCTACAGCCACCCGGCGGAGCTTACTATACGGGCCTGAATAATTAGAACGGGGCGGGGGGGGGGGGGGTAATTATGGCATTCTTATATAGGAGCCATAAGGGAATGATGTTAGTAAGTTTTTCGACCCCTATATTACCCAGGATGGCTTCGTAGAGCGTTAAGGGGGGTTGGCTCGGAGCAGCCCTGGACCCTAACCTACACCCTAAAGCCTAAACCCTACATCAAGAAACCTAAGCAACTCCCCTATAAAAAACAAACACACCAGTAAGGGGCAACCACTCAAAGCCTCAAGCCCTAATTCAGGCCGTTAAGGGTCGCAAAGACGAGCGTTTAAGCAAAAGCCCGCAGCTCCAAAGACCTACGGGCCGCAACCTCTGACGCCCTTTCTTTTGCAAGCTGAGGCTTCAAGTATGTTGTGGAGCTGTAGCCTCCTAAGCCTTTAGCCAGGTGAAGGTCACAGGGGTTTGTGGTTGAAAGAGGGCTTCGGTTTTCTTAAGCCCTAAACCCTAAACCCTAAACCCTAAACCCCAAACCCTAAACCCTAAACCCTAAACCCTCAAGGTTTGGGCCTCCTCCGCCCCAAGGTTCCGTTCTGCACATCTTCCAGTGCGGGGCTCCATGGCAACTGGTTCACTCGCGACCCGTTGTCGTAGACGGCCTCAAGGTCGTCCAGGGTCTCTAGGGCTCCAGGATTTAGGGTTTAGGGTCTACAGGGCTCCAGGATTTCGAGTGGACGGTTCTAGGGTGTTGGGATTTAAGTTTTAGGGGTTTGAGGTGGACTATTTTGGGGATGTGGGGTTAAGGCTGTCGGGGAGTGTCCAACCACCCACGCTACACGCGATTAGGGAGGTCTCGGGGCCTTACTTGGTTGCTGGAACCTCGGATTTGTGTTTTGCATTGCTTAGGGTTTAAGGTGTAGGGTATTTGGGGTTTAGGTTTGAGGGTTTAGGGTCCTAAAAGCCAAGAGGAAGCCAACGACCGCTTTAGGGGTTGCAGACTTTGGATGTTGGGCCCTAAACCCTAAACCCAAAACCCTAAGCCCTAAGCCCTCAGCCGTAAGCCCTAACCCCTAAGCCCTAAACCCTAAACCCCAAACCCTAGTGGCTTTAGAGCTGTTTTTTTGGTTTTATAGCTGAGGGTGAAGGGTTTAGGGTTTTAGAGCTGAGGGTTTATTGTTTTAGGGTTTCGGGTTTCGGGTTTAGAGTCGAGGGTGTAGGGCTTAGGGTTTTAGAGCTGAGGGTTCAGGGGTTAAAGGGTTTAGTGTCGAGGGTGTAGGGCTTAGGTTTTTGGAGCTGAGGGTTTAGGGTTTACGCGTTTAGAGTCGGGGGTGGAGGGCTCAGGGTTTTAGAGCTAAGGGTTAAGGGGTTAAGGGTTAGAGTTGAGTGTGGAGGGCTTAGGTTTTTAGAGCTGATGGTTTAGGGTTTAAGGGTTTAGAGGCGAGGGTGTAGGGCTTAGGGTTTTAGAGCTGAGGGTTTAGGGTTTTGGTTCAGGGTACATTCAGGGTTTCGGGGGCCCTCCGAGCAGGAGCAGCCAGAGTGGTGCTGCGTGGCCTTTTCGCTCCTAGGCTAACTTACACCGCCTTCGGACATGGATGGTTTAGGGTTTAAGGTTTGATACTTAGGGTTCAGAATTTACGGGTTTTGGGTGTAGATTAGCTTGGTACTTTGGGTTCAGGATTAGCAGGTTTTGGGGTCTACGTAACTTTGGGTTTGAAGAAGGTTCTATGCTGAAATCCAAATTCAACAGGCTAAACAACCAAAGCCTTCAATTCCTACTCGCCACCCCTAAGTAAGTGCAATTCTTTGTACTCTTCGGGCTACTGCCTTCCTATCTGCCAGACCCCGTTCAAAGCCAAGCTACGATGTTCCAGCACATTTTTGTTTTCTATTTGACAGGGTTTAGGGTTCCAGGGTTTGCTGGGTTTAGGGTTCCAGGGTTTGCTTGACTACCAATGATTCCGTCTTCTCCTCCCCTCTGATCGTTCTTTCTCTGCATTCCGAAGCAGACAACCCTAGAAGCTCTTGCCCTGGCACCCTGGCTGACATGGGAGTTGCTGAACGCCAGGTCCTTCAGAACGCTCCTACAGCGAAGTAGTGCTTACAAGGAGATCCCCTTACTCAACCCCTCAACCTGAACCTTGATCCCCGCGCCAACAGCAGCGCCGTTCTTCCCAGGCCCATGTCAGAGGTAAACCACCCTGCGGGCCAAGCTGGTCAGGACCTTCTCGGAGCGTTTGGGGTTTGGAGTTTGGGTTTAGGCGCCCGTCTTCGGTTTTTGGCTGAGCATTTTTTGGAGGAGGTGGTCGAGGGATCTCTGGTTCAGTATATCCCAAACCCACGTCCCAAGCTCCAAGCCCTCGACGCGGGGGTCTCAACATTTAAAGCTTTCGCCCGAGGTGTGCAAAGGCCCCAAGGCCCAAGTCCTAGCTCCTAGCCCCAAAGCTCCCAACCCTATGCCACTTAAACCCCAAACCCCAGAACCTGAACCCCAACCCTCAGCCTAAGCCCCGCATAGGGAGAAACCCCAAAACCCTGAACCCTAAACCCCAAGAAACCCTAAACCCGAATCCGTAAATTGAGGACAACCACCTGGCGGCTTTCAGCAACTGCAACATCTGCCTCATGGACTACTCCGGAGGTTGGACGGACGACGCTCAGATCAGTGTTTTTTAGAGGGTTTAGGGTTGAGGATTTAGGGTTTAGGGTATGGGGGTCGGAAGCATGACTAAAAAAATTTATATCCCCTTAACGTCTCGACAAAACTAGACTACAATCACCCCCCCAAAAAACCCTGGAGTGTTGTAGAGCGCGGGGGTGGAAGGCGACTTCGGCGGGGGGGGGGGGGGGGTTTCGTTGCGGCCATTTAGAGTTTAGGGTTTAGGGTTCAGTTGGGCTGCGAGGTTTCGAGAGTTTGGGGTTTACCTACTTGGTATAGTTACGGTGTGCAGACGCCCGTGGTGTTTTCGCGACTTGTTGTCCAGCTGCGAGTTCGCAGTTAACGTTGGTATTTACCGTGGATTCGTTGTTTTCACAACAACTACGAACGAAGAACAGGGGGGCAAACATCGTGGGGAAAACTACTTGTGATTTTGCACAAGATATGTACTTGTATGACAGATGGATCATGTTTGAGTTTGGTGTTTGGGTGCTGGGCTTTGGTCTCAGCATGGTTTAAGTTTAGGCTTCAGGAGTTTAGGGCCAGCATTTGGGTTGAAGAGTTGGTTTGGTTTTAGGGTTCAGGGGTTAGGGTTTAGGGTGTAGCGTTGGTTTTATTGCTTTGGGGCGGGGCATGCATGCTCTGGCCATTCGCACGGACTGGTACATGGAAGGGTTCATGGTGCGGGCATGTGGCGTGCATGCTCAGGCCATTCGCACGCACGGGTCACGCGTACTCATGCTCCAAAACCTCGAAGAATGCAGATGAATACGCACCGGGTTCCAACTACTTGGTATAGGTATAGCTTCTAGCCTTGAATCCAGGGTTTAGCTACCTGCTTTAACTTTACCTAGGGATGAACTCGGCTTTCGCTGAAAGGCGTAGCTATGATCTGGTCGAGGTTTGGCTAACTGGGCCCTCAGCTCTAAACCCTCAACCCTCAACCCTCAACCCTCAACCCTCAACCCTCAACCCTCAACCCTCAACCCTCAACCCTCAACCCTCAACCCTCAACCCTCAACCCTCAACCCTCAACCCTCAACCCTCAACCCTCAACCCTCAACCCTCAACCCTCAACCCTCAACCCTCAACCCTCAACCCTCAACCCTCAACCCTAAACCCTAAACCCTAAACCCTAAACCCTAAACCTTAAACCCTAAACCCTAAACCCTAACATCTACTCCTCAGCCCAGGATGTCCCACAGAGGACGCGGTCGCTGATGCAGACCAGTTGGCCGGTCTGCCTCTCCTACACAGGGGATGGCTACTGGACGCCTGGCCTGTGGCTTAGGGTTTAGGGATTTAGGATTTAGGGTTTAGGGTTTAGGGTTTAGGGTTTAGGGTTTAGGGTTTAGGGGTGTATGGTTTAGAGGGAGGGCTACTGGATGCCTGGCCTGTTGCGGAGGTGTTGGCCTCGTGTCGGGGGTTTGAGGGAATCCTAAACCCTTAAACCGGAGCTTCTTAAACCCAAACCTTTAAACCCTAAAACACTAAAACCCTAACTTCTTAGAGCCTAAGCCCTTAGAACCCGGAACCCTTAAACCCTTACTTCTTAAACTCCAAACCCTTAAACCCTACCCATGTTGAGGGCTTATATGAAGCGCAGGTTCAGCAGATTGTGCACCGGCAGCTCCCATTGGAGTGCTGGCAAATTGTCAACCCACTATATAACCCCACGCTCTTGCGGAGTACGTGCTGGATCCTTTTCCATGGCAGGGCTCAGAGCTTAGATCTCTTCTACAGACTTTACAACAAGGCAACAACACGAAGCAACCGGCAACCACACTGGTGTCTAGCTACACCCTGTACACTATACAAGCTAGAAGACATCTATACATAGCTCAAGAAGGTTTTCTACGTAGCCTTCTCCTACAAAGCCAAACATGCAACGAAATGTACAAGTTCATACTGAACACCTCTAGTGAACCTGCAAACCCTGGGCACGCCGGAGGATTTCAACACTAAACCTTATAATCTGTTCACCCTGAATTATGTAAACCCTCGACCCTGCATCCTAACCCCTAAATCCTCAACCCTGAACCCTCCTAACCCCCGACACGCTGCCCTTTTTCCCTTTTTCCCTAAACCCTAAACCCTAAACCCTAAACCTTAAACCCTAAACCCTAAACCCTAAATCCTTCATATCTCAAAGCCATCCCAAGGATCATTTGCGGCTTCTCCGAAGGGCAGATGCAGGTTTGGAACGCCTTCTCCCTCACACTGGCTGCTCGCCTCCCTCAGTTTTGGGGGTTGTTGTGGGGGCTTAGGTTTCCGGGTGTAGCCCCTAAACCCTAAGCCCTAAACCCTAAACCCCAAGCCTTAAACCCTAGAGTTTAGGGTACCCTAAACCTTGGGGTTCAAGGGTTTGTGGCCCTCGGTTCCATTGAACCTAAAACCCTGAAAGATGGAAGGGTTCCTGGCTCTGAGACTTCCGGGGTGCACCGGTTTAGGGTTTAGGGTTCAAGGTTTAGGGTTTAGCTGATGGTATAAACCCTAAAGCGCAACAAGAAGCCTAGGAGAAGACCCTCAACGGCCACGACGCCTCCGTGAACTCCATCGCAGCCTCGCCCTTCGTTTGCAAGGTTTAGGGTTTAGGGTTTAGGGTTTAGGGTTTAGGGTTTAGGGTTTAGGGTTTAGGGTTTAGGGTATAGGGTTCAGGGGCCTCTCTTGTTCCCGTAGTTTAGTTTGGTGGGTTGCGCCACCAAGGGAACCCTCTATCTTTCTAGGCCAGGAGGGTTTGGGGTTTAGGGCTTGAAGAATTTCAGGGTCGTTAGTGTTTGGCTTGGAGGCTCAAGGTTTTAAGGGCTCAGCCGGGTTATTGAGGGTTAGGGGTTTCAGGGTTCAGGGAAAGGCCTTAGGCTTTAGAGTTTGGAGGCATGGGGGATCAGGGTTAGGGCGTAGGGTTTTGGGGCTACTGAGAAGAAACATGGACCCGATGCCTATCATGCGACTATGAGAGGTTCAGGTTGAGTGCCTGCTGGGTTTAGGGGTTGGGACTCAGGGATTTCCAACTCTGATTTCGGGTTCTGAGTCCAAACGCTCTAAACCCTAAACCCTATACCCCAAACCCCAAACCCTAAACCCTAAACCCTGAGGCCACCGACGGCGCCCTACGAGCCGCGGCTGGTGTCCTGCAGCAAGGCCGAGACGGGCATCAGTGGGTTGTCGTCCTTTGGGAAGTTTCTTAGGTAGGGTTTAGGGTTTAGGGTTTAGGGTTTAGGGTTTAGGGTTTAGGGTTTAGGGTTTAGGGTTTAGGGTTTAGGGTTTAGGGTTTAGGGTTTAGGGTTTAGGGTTTAGGGTTTGAGAGGGCTCTGCATGTGACTGAACGTCGCGCCTCAAGTTCGTCCTGCCGCGCTCTGTGCTGGGTTTAGGGTTTAGGGTTTAAGGTTTAGGGTTTAGGGTTTAGGGTTTAGGGTTTAGGGTATAGGGTATAGGGTTTAGGGTTTAGGGTTTAGGATTAGGGTTTAGCCCAAGAACTTGCCTCTCAAAGCAAGTCCCTGTACAGTGAGCCTCGACAATAGCACTCAGGGTTCCAAAAACGGCCTCCGAGTCCTGGCGCCCGACTATGTCTAGCGGGCAAGTGTAAAGGCCATATTCGGCAGCAACCACGCTTGTATTCTGTACCAAGGTGGCTCCTGAAAATTGCCTCATTTCCTCAAAGTCCCAATTAGGGTTTAGGGTTTAGGGTTTAGGGTTTAGGGTTTAGGTTTAGGGTTTAAGGTTCAAGCTTGAGGGTTTAGCGCTTAGCGCCTAGAAGAAAAGCACGACGCAGACGAAGCAATGAGGTCTTTTGGTGGGTTCAGGGTTTCGGAGTTCGGAATGTTTCTGCTTGCGCTCAGGGTTGCGGGCTTCGGGCTGAGTAGAGGGTTTAGGGTTTAGGGTTTAGGGTTTAGGGTTTAGGGTTAAGGGCAGATGAACATAGCAACTGTCGAAGCCTTGAAACTAAATGCGGGATCGATCCTCAACCTTAAACCTCTAAAACCGAAACAATAAACCCTAAGCCTGAAACCCATAGTTGGGGAAGCTACCCTAGATAGGCTGGGATCCCAAGCCGGCGGGCTTAGGATCCTCAGCCAGGAAGCCGGAAAAGTCCGATAGAACCTGCAGCAAGCAAGCCCTAAACCCTCACCCCTAAACGCTAAACCCTAACCCCTAACCCCCAAACCCCTGAACCCCAAAACCCCTAAACCCGCCAATCCTAAACCCCCCCCCCCCCCCGCCCCCATTCCTTGAGGTGCCCCAAACCCGAAGCCCTAAACCCTAAACCCGAAGCCCTAAACACTAAACCCTAAACCCTAAACCCTAAACCCTAAACCCTAAACCCGAAGCCCTAAGCCCTAAACCCCTAAACCCCTAAACCCCTAAACCCCTAAACCCCTAAGCCCCTAAACCCCTAAACCCCTAAACCCCTCAATGGCAGGACCAGACGCTGAGAGTTTGGCACGTGAACACCTGGCTCCTGGAGCAGCATGTGCATGAGCTGCCGGGGAGCTCAGACCCTAAGCCCTAAGCCCTAAGCCCTAAGCCCTAAGCCCTAAGCCCTAAGCCCTAAGCCCTAAGCCCTAAGCCCTAAGCCCTAGCCCTAAGCCCTAAGCCCTAAGCCCTAAGCCCTAAGCCCTAAGCCCTAAGCCCTAAGCCCTAAACCCTAAACCCTAAACCCTAAACTCTAAACTAAACCCTAAACGATCCTCTTGATCCCTAAGCCCTCAACCTGGAGTGCCTCCTCCTCGAAACCCCAAGGCCCCAAGACCCGAAGACCCTAAACCCTAAGTTGCCTTGAGAAGTTGGGAATTCCGTGAGATGCGGAACTCATGGTCCCGGTCAGTCTTGAGGTCGGGTTTAGGGCGTCAGACTCTACGTACTGTAGGCGCCTAAACAAGTAGAACAGGATTTTCCGGGATTTATTGTAGTATAATTACAAACGGGCCATAAGGGAATATAAATTAGTACTTTTTCCGACTCCTCTATTAGGGTTTCGGGCTGGGGGTGGCAATATTTTCGGAGGATTCTTCGGGTTTGGAGGTCTTAAGGTTTGGGATGTTAGGGTTTCAGGGTTGGCGGAGCTTCGTGTCCCGAGATTTTGGGGCCTTCGGGTCCTGTTGTAGAGGGTCGTAGGGCCTTTGAGGGTGTTAGGGTTCCTCTGGGGTTTGGGGGCAAAAAAGCTTTAGGGTCTTGGGGGTTCAGTTCGCTGCCTCCCATTCCCATGCTACCAGCTGCAGGGGTCCGGAAAAGGGGAGGGGTCCCCGACTTGCTCAGCTTGTGGTAGTTTTGGGTTTAGGGTTTAGGGTTTAGGGTTTTGGGCCAGGTGTTCCGCACTGAGTAGGCCATTTATGCTGCAGCAGAAGACCTCGCCGGCTCCATTGATCTGGTTTTGCACGATGCCCACAGATCAGGAGTACCTTCTCGTGGGTTGGAAGAGGAGCGAGAAGCTTTCTGAATGATGCATCAGCTTGGCAAGATCCTGCGCTATCCTGTTGGAGGAATGTGCCGGGTTGCCAAGTCGAACATTACAGACTTCAGCTCAATATTTACAAGTGGATATTGGAGACATACAATGTCGTGGCCAGTCCTCATTCATCCAATTACAGCTCTGCTGGCTTTGTAGATTGCGTGCCTGGCATGCAGGAAGCTATCCCCAAACCCTAAACCCCGAACCCGAACCCCCACGAACCCTGAACCCCAAACCCAGACCTTACACCCTGAACCTGAAGCCCTGAAGCTGAACCGCTGAGCACTTTTGAAGCCCTAAACCCTCAAGCTCAAGCCCAAGACCTGAATGAAGCCCCGAACCCGGAACCTAAACTCTACACTCCCCTTCGAAGCCCAAAGTCCTAAACCCCGAAATTCAACTCCAAAGCTTCCACTCCGCCATCTAAGCCCACCCAAGTTCCTTAGCTTTCTCCTCCAACTCGAACCGTAGATCCCAAACCCAACACAAAGCCCCAATGCCTCCAAACTCGACAACCCTACCGAAGACCCAAGCCCGGAACACAGAGTTTAGGGTTTACCCCAAACCCTAAACCCTAAATCCTAAACCCTAAGCCCTAAACCCTAAACCCTAAACCCTAAACCCTAAACCCTAAACCCTAAACCTTAAGCCCTAAGCCCTAAACCCTAAACCCTAAACCCTAAACCCTCCTCCCCCCACAAGCTCCCCCCTAAAGCCCTGCCGCCCCAGACGCTGCGACCGGGCGGGGCTCCGGCGCTGCGCGTTTTCGGCTCTGGGCACCTGGTACCTCGGCGCTTCGGTTTGGGGTTTAGGGTTTAGGGTTTAGGGTTTAGGGTTTAGGGTTTAGGGTTTAGGGTTTAGGGTTTAGGGTTTAGGGTTTAGGGTTCAGGGTTCAGGGTTCAGGGTTTAGGGTTTGAAGTTTGAAGGGTTCAAGGTTGAGGGTTGAGGGTGCCAAGAGTTTAGGGCTGAGGATTCAGGGTTAAGGGTTTCGGGTTTTAGGGTTAAGGGTTCAAGGGCTGAGGGCTTAGGGCGTTGGCTTTCTGGGCTTCCCTTGGTGCTTTTCAGCTTTAGGGTTTGGCGTTTAGGGCTTAGGGCTGAGGGTTGAGAGCTTAGGATTGAGGGCTTAGGGTTTCATGGGTTTATGGCGTAGTCTCTGGGATGATGGTTACGGGAGTATGATTCAGCGGCAAGAGCATAGGGCTTTCAGGACTCCAGGATTTGGGGTTTTCTATTCTTTGGGGTTGCAGGTGAGGATTTTCTTGGAGCTTTACTTGGGCTGCTTGCTCCAGGGCACCTAGGGTTTTGGGGCTTATTGGATTTAGGTCTGGAAATGTCTCCGCGGGATTTCAGGTTTTCGGGTCGAGGCAGAGGGTTTGGGGCTGTTGGGAGCTTGTAGGGGTGGAAACCCCTAGATTTTTAAGCGCAAACCCTAAACACCTAAGCCCTCATGAGCCCCAATACCCTAAACCCTAAACCCTAAACCCTAAACCCTAAACCCTAAACCCTAAACCCTAAACCCTAAACCCTAAACCCTAAACCCTAAACCCTAAACCCCCTAAACCCTGAACCCCCCCTGAACCCTGAAACCCTAAACCCTAAACCCTAAACCCTAAACCCTAAACCCTAAACCCTAAACCCTAAACCCTAAACCCTAAACCCTAAACCCTAAACCCCGAACCCCAAAACCGCGTGCCAGGCTCGTGTCAGTTGGCTCGGAGCTGACGGTGTGGCGCGTCTGCGTGACTTCGAGGAGCCACGGGCTCGAAAACACGACGGTTCTGCTCTTTGGGGTTTAGGGTTTAGGGTTTGGGGTTTAGGGTTTGGGGTTTAGGGCTAGGGTTTAGGGCCGTTTATGTTTTAGGGGTTGGGCTTTAGGGTTTAGGGCTTTGGGGTTATTGCCTTAGCAGAACCCGAGGGGATCGTACTGAGGCTTGGAACATAAGTACTTAGGTTCTGGGGTAACCCTCTGAACGTCTAGATTCTGGGGGAAAACGGGTTTTCCCCATGGTTTGGTAGTCTCAACCTGTCTGAACCTTCTTGAGCCTCTTCACCCTCTGAACCCTACGCAGTCTGCAAATCCCATAAACCGCAGAAGCCCTACAAGCCCGTTAAACCCCTGCACCTGTAAACCCTATCAACCCCAAAGCTGCCCCATAAGTCCTAAACCCTACTAGCCCTGTAAACCCTACAAGCCAAGCCCTGAACGTCCCATAAACCCTGCAAAGAACCCTAAGCCCTGAGCCCTGCAAAGCTTAGGGCAAACCCTTACCCTACAGGCCGAAACCCTAAACCCCAAGCCCTAAACCCCAAACCCTAAATCCCTCAAGCCCTAACCCTAAGCCCTAGACCCTAAAATCCTAAACCCTCAAACCCTAAACCCTAAACCCTAAACCCTAAACCCTAAACCCTAGGACAACCGTGAGTTTTCCGTTCCCACCAGGACGAAGAAGTTCGACCTTCAGTTGCACCAGCGCTTGCAGGCCCTGGGGCGCCTTGCAGGTTTTAGGGTTAGGGTTTAGGGTTTAGGGTTTCGGGTTTAGGGTTTAGGGTTTAGGGTTTAGGGTTTAGGGCTCAGGGTTTGCCATGCGAAGAGGCTTCCGCAGGGCTTGTGCTTGTAGGCTTGGTAGGGATGAAGCGCGTGTGGAGGGTTTTGTGGCTTTCTTGCGACGGCTTACGCGCAGACAGTTCAGGGGTTAAGGTTTCAAGGTTTCAGGGTTTCAGGTTTAGGGTCTAAGTAGATTATAAGTAGAGTTATATTTGGGGTCATAAGTATCCATTTTCAGAGTGTCAGGTTTCAGGGCTTAAGAGGCTGTCTTGTTGGGGGTTTTCTGAGGTTTACGCAGGGAGCTCAGGGCTTCGGGGCAGTTCAGTGTTCAGGAAATGGGGCCTGCGGTCTCGCAATGTTTGGGGTTTAGGGTTTCGAAGTTTGGTTCAGGGTTTAGGGTTTTAGGGTTTAGGGTTTAGGGTTTAGGGGTGAGGGTTTAGGGTTTAGGGTTCAGGGTTTTGGAGCCCTAGATGTCCCAACTCAGGATGTCCAGCAGTGCCCTTAATGCCTTTGGAACGGGTCAGGTTCCCTGATAAACCTCATTAGGCAAAGACTTTCGAGTCTTAGGTTACATGTCAGAATAGAAACCCCCAAGCCCTAAACCCTAAACCCTAAACCCGAAACCCTAAACCCTAAACCCTAAACCCTAAACCCTACACCCTAAACCCTAAACCCTAAACCCTAAACCCTAAACCCTAAACCCTAAACCCTAAACCCTAAGCCCTACCATCTGGGGAGTGCGGCTTTTGGATTTTGGCTTTGGGGGTTTAGGGTATAGGGTTTAGGGTTTAGGGTTTAGGGTTTGGGGGGTGAGGGGTATATGAGGGCCAAAGACCAAAACCCTCGCAACCAAATCGAAACATCGAAACCCTAAACCCTAAACTCCAAAACCCAAGGCCTTGAACCCGAAAAGCCTAAACCCTAAACCCTAAACCCTAAACCCTAAACCCGAAACCCTAAACCCTAAACCCTAAACCCTAAACCCTACATCCGAACTGGCTCTTCATCTTCCAGGCTGTCTGCGGCACGGAGGGGGTCCGCACCGCCACCTTCAGCAAGGGCCTTGCTCGCTCCACGGGGCGAATGAGGTTTCCGGGTTTAGGGTTTAGGGTTTAGGGTTTAGGGTTTGGGGTTTGGGGGTTTAGGGTTTAGGGTTTCGGGTTTAGGGTTTAGGGTTTAGGGTTTAGGGTTTAGGGTTTAGGGTTTGGGCTGAGAGCTGAGAGTTTGGGGTTTAGGGTTCAGGGTTGAGGGAGTTCAGGGCTTAGGGAGTTTAGGGCTGAGGGAGTGTAGGGTTGAGGGTTTTGGGGGGTTCAGGGAGTTTTAGGGAGTTTAGCGAGTTTAGGAGTTTGGGAGTTTAGGGAGTGTAGGGCCTGGGCTCCAGGGCGTTTTGGAGTTTCAGCTTCGGTCCTAGTGCACCTCTGTATACGCAATCCCTGACCGGCGTACGAAACTTGGAACAGTGCCTCAATTTCCCGGGCTACTTGTAAGCAACCTAGACCCTAAGACCCAAATCTCAAACAACAACTTAAAACCCTAGTCCTAAGGATAGTTTCGGTGGTGGTTTGCAAGGTATGCTGCCCCCCTCACCCTAGGCCGGGGAGTTGCAGAGGCTTGACCCAAAGCCCCAAGCCCAGTATACCCTAAACCCCAAACCCCAAACCCTAAACCCTAAACCCTAAACCCTAAACCCCAAACCCCAAACCCTAAACCCTAAACCTATCAGGCAATCAGTCTGATGTCATCGCTGTGGGCTCCCACGATGGGGTCCTGGGCCTCTGGACCAAGCCTTGCCCTCGGCGCTGCTTTGCGTCATAGGGACTGTGAACCTTCCACCCGAGTAGGTGTGGGCCTGCAACCCTGAACCCCTAAACCCTTGAACCCAAGGCCCAAACCCCCTAAATCCCTAAACCCTGACTAAACCCTAAACCCCTAGACCCTGAACCCCAGAACCCCTAAACCCTAAACCCCTAAACCCTGAACCCCTAAACCCTGAACCCCGAAACCCATGAACCCCTAAACCCCTGAACCCAAAGCCCTAAACGCTGAGTCTTGAAGCCGCTCATCGAAAGGGGTCTCTGGGCTGGTTTTTTACGTGGGATGGCAGGGGATCAAGTATATTTAAAGCCGATATAGCTCGTAGCCCAAACCCTAAACCCCACCCAAGCCCCAGATCCCAGAACCTATGACCTACAGCCCTAAACCCTAAACCCTTAAACCCTAAACCCTGAACCCTAAACCCCAAACCCCAAGCTCCGAACCCCAAACCCCGAACCCTAAACGCCCCGACCCGGCAATCCTTGGGAGCAACCACCTCCCGGAGCCTTCTGGCACTGACATGGGCCTTAGTAGGGGATAGGATTAGGGGGACCCTTAAAAATATAGACCCTCTCAATAAGGTCCCTGTTTAAGAGAGCCAGAAAAGGGTTAAGAAGGGTTCCCTTTTAAGGGTCCTCCTACCTAGGACACTTAGGATCAGGGTTGTAGGGTTCAGGGTTTATAGTGTTACTGTCTCACGGACGGGTTTTTTGTGGCTTGGAAACAGAGGTTGGGTCTCAAGGTGTGACAGGGAGATTCCGGAAGGTTAGACAGGCGGTTGGGGTCCTGATGAGTGTGAAGGTTATAGAACTAGCCCGGTGATGAAGGTTTACAGGAGCTAGACAGTTAGGTCCATAGCACACAGGCCGTTCACTTCTATAATCTTATTTGCGGCCCGTAAGCATCCCTTAACCCTAAGCCCTAAATCCTAAACCTCGCGAGTTGTACATATCCTTCGGCAGAAGAGGGCTATTGGTCGGCAGAGATGCTTCGTGAAGAAGGCTTGCGTCCCGGAGGCAGGACTACTGCCGGACTGTGCTGAGCCCCCTCAGCCTGTCCACTACGAAGCTGGGGTTCCTTGCGTCCACGACTCGGTTTAGGGTTTAGGGTTTAGGGTTTAGGGTTTAGGGTTTAGGGTTTAGGGTTTAGCGTTTAGGGCTAGCAGCTAGCAGGCTCCCTGGCTCGGACTCGCGAAGTGCGCGCACCAGCTCGCGCCATTGCGGGCACGCTGCTTGCCACCAAATCGCGTCATGACCAACCCAAAACCCACAACCCTGAGCCCTAAACCCTACATCCTAAACCCTAAGCCCTAAACCCTCATTCCCTACCCCCCCCCTTCTTTCTGCCGAGGATCCCGGGCATCCCGCCACCCATTGAGCTCCTCGAGCGGAAGGAGGCACAGAAATGTGGAAGTTGGAGGTTTGCCGCCCAAGAAGCCCGAGAACCATCCCGCGGCCCAAGATAAACCCTAAACCCGAACCCCAAACCCCCAAGCCGCTCGGTGCTTCCGAACCTTTCGGAATGGGCAGATAGACGTGGCATGCTGTTGTGGCCCCAGAACCCCTAGACCCCAAAACCCCAAAATCCCCAACACCCCCAACACCTTCAACACGCGCAAACCCTCGAAAACCCCCAAAAACCCCAGATCCCTCAAACCCCAAAACCCTAACCCCCCAGAACCACCAAAACCCGAAACTCATTTGGAAGATTTGGGGGTTTACGAATTAAGTGGAAAAAGAGACCCCTCAAATAGTAGGATTCCCGAACAGTGAGGACCCAATTTCGGAAACCACCATGTGGGGATCATGGGCCTTAAGCCCTAAACCCTCAGCCCTCAACTCTAAACCCTAAACCCTAAACCCTAAACCCCAAACCCCAAACCCCAAACCCTAAACCCTAAACCCTATTCTAATTGCTCAAGGCCCCCAAAATTGGGGGGGTTTGGGGGGGCCAAGTCTGGGCATGGCGGGTGCCAGGCTCTGCCTGCAGCTCAGGATCGAGGCCGAGGCACGGTGGCTTTGCCGCCCTAACTTACCACCCTAACTTCCTAAGCCGTGTTGGGTTCAGGGTTCAGGGTTTAGGGTTTAGGGTTTAGGGTTTAGGGTTTAGGGTTTAGGGTTTAGGGTTTAGGGTTTAGGGTTTAGATAAGGTCAGGGTTTATGCCGCCCCGAGGGTTGCTGTTTGGGTTTGGGAGAGTTCATAAGGGTTTTATGGGGTTTACAGGGTCTGTAGGGTTAAGGGTTATGTAGGGTTCGAGGTTTAGGGTTTAGGGTTTAGAGTTTAGGGTTTGGGGTTTGGGGCTTTTGTCAGGGTTTAGGGCTTTTGTCAGGGTTAGGGTCTAGAGGGTTTGGGGCTTACGGGGTTTAGGCTGTTTAGGGTTCATATTTGGGGTTGCAGGGAAACAAAATGAATTTTCTATGCATACATCATACATATGGTTGCATTTAGTTTTTCGGTTTTTGGACAGCAACCAAGGAAGACCTGAGACCCTGAACTGTTCGTCGTTTTGGGGGTTTAGGCTTGAGGCGTTCAGGGTTTGGCGGGGGGCTTAGTTGAGGCGGTTTAGTTTGAGGGGGTTGGGCGAAACCCGAAGCC
The DNA here is from genome assembly GCA_905221605.1 of Symbiodinium natans. Taxonomy (NCBI): domain Eukaryota; class Dinophyceae; order Suessiales; family Symbiodiniaceae; genus Symbiodinium; species Symbiodinium natans. The sequence continues at coordinate 592,350 of CAJNDS010000336.1, forward strand.
CTAAACCCTACACCCTAAACCCCAAACCCGAAACCCTAAACCCGAAACCCTAAACCCTAAACCCTAAAGTGTTTGGGGTGAAGGCCGCCGGGGATGAAGCCTTAGGGCCCTAGAACAATCAAAGTACTCTTCTTGGCTCAAGTGCGCCCTTCACCCTGACTACTACGAGGAGAGCCTAGGCTTAGCAAAGAATCCCTCAAAAAGCCCTAAACCCTAAAGCCTGAAAGCGGCCTTAGGAAAAGGTGCTCAAAATTCACTACGCGCCCTGGAAAACCGGAAAAAGTCTTAAATATCCCTAAAAACCCGAACAAATCCAAAAAAACGCAAATCTCCCAAGAATCCCTTAAGATTCCCCAAAACTCCTAACCACCCTAGACTCTTCAAGAATCCTCGCCGGTCAGCAATTTCCTTTGCTGTGCCAGGGGACGCAGCTCAACCCTAAGTCCCAAACCCTAAACCCCAAACCCTAAACCCTAAACCCCAAACCCTAAACCCTAAACCCTGAACCCCAAACCCTAAACCCTAAACCCCAAACCCTAAACCCTGAACCCCAAACCCTAAACCCTGAACCCCAAACCCTAAACCCTAAACCCAAACCCTAAACCCTAAACCCCGAACCTGCTGTCCCTGAACAAGTGCACCCAAAAGGCGCCGCTGCGCCAGAGAATCCCCTCAGCCTCTCGCGCGGGCCCCCGGTGGCTTGAGGGAGAACGTTTAGGGTTTAGGGTTTAGGGTTTAGGGTTTAGGGTTTAGGGTTTAGGGTTTAGGGTTTAGGGTTTAGGGTTTAGGGTTTAGGGTTTAGGGTTCAGCATCTCAAGTTCGAGCATTTACTAGGCCAGTAGTGTGTTCAGGCAACGGAAAAAAACCCACCCGCCCAAAGAATCCCATAACATTAAGAAAATATAAGGTTTTCATCCTACCCCAAAGAGTTTTACCTACCCAAGTCAGACACGTTTTCAACTGACCAACACCCGTTGCGGAGGGGGGGAAGGAAGGGGGGTGCAGGAGGGAGGGTGGGGTGGGGGTGGTGGGGGGGTTGCGGGTTGGGGGGGGGGGGTGGGGGGGTGGGGGGTGGGGGGGGGGGGGGGTGGGGGGGGGGGTGGGGGGGGGGGGGTGCGGGTGGGGGGCGGGGGGTGTGGGGGGGGGGGGGGGGGGGGGGGGGGGGGTGGGGGGGTGGGGGCAAGGACCCTGCCCACTAATTTTCGGACCTTGCCCGCTAATTTTCGGACCTTGCCCGCTAATTCGGACCTTGCCCACTAATTTTCGGACCTTGCCCACTGATTTTCGGACCTTGCCCGCTAATTTTCGGACCTTGCCTGCTAATTTTGGGACCTTGCCTAATTTTCGGACCTTGCCCGCTAATTTTCGGACCTTGCCCGTTAATTCTCGGGCCTTTCCCGGGTCCGAAAATTAGTGGGCAAGGTCCGAAAATTAGCGGGCAAGGTCCGAAAATTAGTGGGCAAGGTCCGAAAATCAGTGGGCAAGGTGGTGGGTCAGCAGGCAAGGTCCGAAAATTAGTGGGCAAGGTCGTGGGGCAGCCAATGGACCTTGCCCACTGATTTTCGGACCTTGCCCGCTGATTTTCGGACCTTGCCCGCTAATTTTCGGACCTTGCCCGCTAATTTTCGGACCTTGCCCACTAATTTTCGGACCTTGCCCGCAAAGCCATTAACATTTATATTATATATGAAAGAGTGGTTTAGGGTTTAGGGTTTAGGGTTTAGGGTTGGAGGTTCATGGTGCTTCTTAACCAGTCATAACTGTACTGAGCTGTAGTTATAGCCATATTAGGGCACTTAAGGGTCTTATAAGTGGGTGAGAAGTACATTGGCTAACTCGTACCCCTAAACCCTAAACCTTAAACCCTAAACCCTAAACCCTAAACCCTAAGCCCTAAACCCTATACCCTAAGCCCTAAACCCTAAGCCCTAAACCCCAAACCCTAAACCCTAAACCCTAAACCCTAAATCGATCCGGTTATGATTGGCTAATAAGTACCATGAACCTCCAAGCACTCGAGTCGGGAGGAGCGGCTATAGGGCCTCCCACTCTTGACAGTTTTCGGCCTTCAGTTTTTTTTTTTTTCGCACTTAAGGGTTTTAGGATATGTGTTTGGGGGTATATTTTGGTTTTAGGGCTCCAGGGTTTTCAGGGATTCCGGGCTTTCCAGGTTTTTAGGGGTTTAGGGTGGGCTTTGGGGTGGCTCAGGGCGTCATGAGTGCCCTTAAACCCTAGAACCCTAAAACCCTGAAACCCTAAAACCCTAAAGCACTCCAACCCTCAAACCCTAAAAACCCTAACATCCCTAAAAACCCTAAAAACGCCAAAATCCCTGAACGCCCTAAAAGCCCTAAAGCCCTGGAACCCTGAAACCCTAAACCCTCGAACCCCAGAACTTGAGGTCCAAGGTTGCATTTTTGGGGCCTAGCCTTAGGGCTGAGGATTTAGGGTTTAGGTTTAGGATTTCGGGTTTCGGGTCGGGTTTCGGATTTAGGGTTAGGGTTTAGGGTTTAGGGTTTAGGGTTCAGGGTTCAGGGTTCAGGGTTTAGGGTTTAGGGTTTAGGGTTTCGCTCCGAGGATTCAGGAGTTGGGGCTTCGGGCGTTGGGGGAGAGGCTCGCCTGTACCCTCAGCCCTGCTAAAACTGTAAAAGGTTTAGGGTTTAGGGTTTGGGGTTTAGGGTTTAGGGTTTAGGGTTTCGGGCTTAGGGTTTAGGGGCCCTGACACTCTTGCTTAGAACCCAACACCTTACACCCCAAACCCCCCCCCCCCCCCCCCCCCAAAAAAAAAAAAAAAAACAACCCGAAACCCAACAACCCTACAGCCCTAAACCCTAAACCCTAAACCCTAAACCCTAAACCCTAAACCCTAAACCCTAAACCCTAAACCCTAAACCCTATACCCTAAACCCTAAACCCTCAACCTTTTGACCAGGCAGCTGGCTCGGCCTATGCAGAAGATTACGCCCCAGGCAGCTGGTTCGGGTTTTGGGTTTTGGGTTTTGGGTTTTGGGTTTTGTGTTTTGGGTTTCGGGTTTAGGGTTTAGGGTTTAGGGTTAAGGGTTTGGCGACTCATGCGTAATGAGCTCGTGAGTCATGCGGAGAGGAGGGTGGGGGGTCGGGGAGCATGCTGAGGCTCTAAGTGGCTCGGCCCGCCCTAAGGCTTAAAGGTTCCGCGACACTCCACCCTAAACCCTGAATCCTAAACCCTAAACTCTCAACCCTAAACCCTAAACCCTAAACCCTAAACCCTAAACCCTAAACTCTAGACCCTAAACCCTAAACCCTAAATCCTAAGGCCAACCCCACAAGCCCCCAGTCAAAAGTAGGGTTATGGGTACCGCAAAAGAAAGAAATCTTCAGATCCGTTTTGCCCTGAACCCTAAACCTGTTCCGACTTATACAAACAGTCCCTAACCGGGATTCTAGTACACCCCATAGTAGTCCCTACTAAGGGCTGTTCGTAAACGGGGGAACGTCCCAACCTAAAGCCTTCATCCCAACCCAAGTGAACCCCAAACCCCGAACCCTTGACACCCCAAAGCCCCCGAACCCCCACCCCCCAGCGCCCCAAACCCCAAACCCCCCCCCCCCCCCCCCCCCCCCCCCCCCCCCCCCCGCCCCCAAAGCAGCGCTGGCCAGGGCCTGCGGCCTGCGACTGGGCTTTGAATTCGCCGTGTCCTTCTTGCCTCTTTTGTCCTCCATATGGTAACTGTACTTGTAGGTTTCAGGGGTTTCGGGTTTCGGGTTTAGGGTAACCGCCTTATCATCAAGACCAACCCTGAACCCTGAACCCTGAACCCTAAACCCTAAACCCTAAACCCTAAACCCTTAACCCTTAACCCTAAACCCTAAACCCTAAACCCTAAACATATTGTAGAGAAGTGACCTTCTGAACCCTGAACCTTGACTTGGAAAGCCAAACTGCAAACCCCGAAGCCCTAACACCTAAACCCTAAACCCTAAACCCTAAACCCTAAACCCTAAACCCTACACCCTACACCCTAAACCATAAACCCTAAACCCTACACCCTAAACCCTAAACCCTAAACCCTAAACCCTAAACCCCAAACCCTAGACCCTAAACCCTAAACCCTAAACCCTAAACCCTAAACCCCTGAACCCTAAGTCCTCAGCCGGCCTAGGTGAAGAGTCAACCCCGGGCCTCGGAAGGTCTGCAGAAGATCATCAGGCGCCTGCGCAGTGGCTTTGGGGGCCAATATGGGGGGTAGCTGCTTAGGGTTTAGGGTTTAGGGTTTAGGGTTTAGGGTTTAGGGTTTAGGGTTTAGGGTTTAGGGTTTAGGGTTTAGGGTTTAGGGTTTAGGGTTTTAGTGTTTAGGGTTTAGGGTTTAGGGTTTAGGGTTTAGGGTTTAGGGTTTAGGGTTTAGGGTTTAGGGTTTAGGGTTTAGGGTTTAGGGTTTAGGGTTTAGGAATAGCTGCTAATGGTATTCCCTGATGGTTGCTTTGTAAATATACTAGAAGAGCCCCCCAACACCTTCATCTATTTATTCAGGTCCCTGTATTATCTGGCTTAGGGATTTAGGGGGTAATGGTTTAGGGGCTTTGGGGGTTTAGGGGGTTTGGGGTTAGGCTTTTTTTTGCCTAATGTAGGGGTTTAGAGGTTGAGGATCTAGGGTTGATTTGGTGCTTGGCTCGTTTCAGGTTTACACCTTCAACACTCAACCCTCGAGGCTCTAAACCCCAATGTTCCCCACTACTTTTGGTCGTCGATTCTTGGTGGCCCCGCTTGGGGAATCGTGGGGGCAGCTAAACCCTAACCAAACCAAACTCTAAACCCCAAACCCCAAACTCTAAACCCCAAACCCTAACAAATCCTAAACCATAAGCCCCAAACCCTAAACCCTAAGCCCCAAACCTTAGAGCCCGTGAGTACAGGCCCGGGGCGGGCTTGATGGCGCCCGTGAGTCGGACCAGGTCCGTGGGAGGCGGCCAAGGGTTCAGGGTTTAGGGTTTAGGGTTTGGGGTTTAGGGTTTCGGGTTTAGGGTTTAGAGTTTAGGGTTTAGGGTTGATTTCTGGTTTTGGGGGTTTGTGGGCGTTTGGGCTTCAGTGTGGTTGAGGGTGGCCTGGGTTGGTGGGCTCACGGTTTAGGCCGCTTTGAAAGCTTGGGGGGTTGAAAGTTGTCCAGGATGTTCAGGCGAGGGGTTTAGGGTTTAGGGTTTAGGGTTTAGGTTTTAGGCTTTAGGCTTTAGGCTTTAGGCTTTAGGGTTTAGGGTTTTGGAGCCCATGGTTTGCTTCTGGGGCCTTGGTAGGGTTCTCTCCTAAACCCTAAGCCCTAATTCCCAACTCCTTAACCATCGACTCTTACAACCTTCAGCCCGAACTGAGCCCTAGACCCAACTCTAAAATCCCTAAACATTCAAAACCTTCTAAAGCCCCTAACACCTACAGTCTAAACCCTAAACCCTACAACTTACGTAAAGGGCTTAGAGTTCCGAATCCCGAAGCCCTACGCCCCACGCGCCCAGGCTTGAGCCCCGTGTCCGCGGGCGCCCGGCTGTCGCTTGGAACCAACGCCAGGGCCCTAAGGGACTCCACTTCAAAGCTCGACAACTGAACCCAACACTTCGGGTTTAGGGTTTAGGGTTTAGGGTTTAGGGCTTAGGGTTTAGGGTTTAGGGTTTAGAGTTTAGGGTTTAGGGTTTAGGGTTTAACTGGTTTTGTTTGTGGGTCCTCACTAGCAAGCCTCATATAGGATAATCGGGTAACCTACACATTGCACCAGCGAACACCCCAAACAGCTAAGAGTGGAACGGGATGTTCAAAGACTGCAGCGCATATTGGCTTTACCCGGCAAGAAACAACCCCGAGACTTCCAAGGTATTAAAAATTTCCGCGAATGACAAAGACTCCTGGCTTTTGCTTGGAATAGATATGCTCACCCATGCGAATAGATGGGGAGTTTGATGTCAAGTTTCGCGTTGTCGAAACGTTGTCGAAACGCAAAAACGATGACCCTCTGCGTGTGCGCGGGGTGTCGTGATCGCACGAACGACAACCCTCTGCGTGCTTTCGTGTTGTGGAAACGTGACTAGGGGTGGGGCATGCAATGCATGGGATCCAAGTATGAACATTCAGAGTTTCGTCGTCGGAAACAGTTTGCCCTCCCCTCCCCTCTCCCCCCCCCCCCCGCTGTCTTTCGCTGTTGTGGGTGCGAAGCTGGCAGTAGGGAGCTATGTTGCCATGGTTTATTTGTTCCACTCGCGAGGCTGGCAGCAGGGATCTATGTCTCTGCGTGGATGCGGCGTGTCGTGATCGCACGAACGACAAGCCTTTGTGTGTTTGGGCATTGTCGAAAATGGTGTTCGTGAGTTTTTGTCGTTGTCGTCGTTAAAGCCAGGATGGACGTCGTTGTGGATGGATTTCGGCATGGATGTCGTGTTGGATGTCGTGATGGATAAGTTCTTAAAGAAGTGAGGTCACAATCACGGCTCTAAAATTCTTTCAGGACAATCGTTCTCTAGTTGAGGTAAGCCCGAGCCGCCTAAGTCCTTGAGAGCTTGCAAGCTTTTTTGGGTTTGCTTAGGGGTTTGTGTTCGGAGGCCCCTAAACCCTAAACCCTAAACCCTAAACCCTAAACCCTAAACCCTAAACCCTAAACCCCAAACCCTAAACCCTAAACCCCAAACCCCAAAGCCCCGAAGCAGAAGATCTGACGCCCTGCGCCGGCCGAGGACCTCGGTTCCATTGCCACCGGTGCCTCTGCTGAAAATAATGCCTTGCAGTTGTTGAGGGTTTAGGGTTTAGGGTTTAGGGTTTAGGGTTTAGGGTTTAGGGTTTAGGGTTTAGGGTTTAGGGTTTAGGGTTTAGGGTTTTGCGTTTAGGGTTTAAGGTCTAGGCTTGCGGCTTCAGGGCTTTGGGAGTTCGGGCTCAGGATTCACAGGATTGAGAACCTAAAGGCTTTAGGGCTTCAGGCTTTAAGAGTTTGGGCGTTAGGCGGGGGCCTTGAGAGGCTGATGGTTTAGGGTGTCGGGTTCAGAGGGCCTAAGCCTTAGGAGGCTTGGGAATGCTTGGGACACGTAGGGTTTAGGGTTCAGGGTTCAGGGTTGAGGGTTAGGGTTTAGGGTTTAGGGTTTAGGGTTTAGGGTTTAGGGTTTAGGGTTTAGGGTTTAGGGTTCAGGGGTCAGGGGTCAGGGTTTAGGATTTGGACTTCATGGTTGAGGTCGTTGGGCTTCGGTGCGGGAATGTGGGGCCCTTATGCCTTCCTTCCACCCCCTTGCTTCCTTATGAGGGTTTTCTAGAGGGCTCAGGGCTTCAGGCTTCAGGGTTTAGGGTTTAGGGTTTAGGGTTTAGGGTTTAGGGTTTAGGGAAAACAGCACCAGAGCTGGAGACAGTATGGATTTTGGCTTCGGGAGTCGTGAAGCTGCGAAATCACAAGCCAAAGAGGCTTGGGGTCCCTGAGCCCCTAAGCCCTGAACCCTAAACCCTAAACCCTAAACCCTAAACCCTAAACCCTAAACCCTAAACCCTAAACCCTGAACCCTAAACCCTAAACCCTAAACCCTAAACCCTAAACCCTAAACCCTAAACCCTCAAATCCTAAGCCTCACACCCAAAACCCCAAGCCCTCAAGCCCCAAACCCGAAAACCCAAATCCCAATCCCTAAACCCCGCAATGGCAGCATTCTCGATTTAGGGTTTAGGGTTTAGGGTTTAGGGTTTAGGGTTTAGGGCTCGTTACATACCTTGGGGCTCCATGGGCTAGGAGATCACCTCGCAGGGCTTGGTCTTGCAAGGTTTTCGGTTTCCGACTGAGGGCGTTCAGGGTGTAGGGTTTCGGGCTTAGGGCCAGGGTTTAGGGTTTAGGGTTTAGGGTTTAGGGTTTAGGGTTTAGGGTTTCGGGTGTAGGGTTTCGGGTCTAAGGTTCAGGGTTTGGGGTTCAGGGTTTAGGGATTAAGGTTTAGGGTTTAGGGTTTATGGGTTATGGGTTTAGGGTTAGGGTTTAGGGTTTAGGGTTTAGGGCTCGTTACATACCTTTCTGCAGGCGGCGACAGCCCTGAGCCGAGCCGTCCTGGCCTGAGCTGGGAAAAGCTGCGAGTCTCTGAGGGTCCCTCGATTTGGGTTTAGGGTTTAGGGTTTAGGGTTTAGGGTTTAGGGTTTAGGGTTTAGGGTTTAGGGTTTAGGGTTTAGGGTTTAGGGTTTAGCGTTTAGCGTTTAGGGCTTAGGGTTTAGGGTTTAGGGTTTAGGGTTTAGCTTCCCGTTTTGGAGGTTTCAGGTTCGTTTAGAAGCCCCTTGAAACCAAAAAGGGCACACTTTTTATTCCTAGGTTTAGGGTTTAGGGTTTAGGGTTCAGGGTTTAGGGTTGAAGGCTAAGAGTTTATCAACCGACTCAGGGAGGGATCCCTAGAAGGGGCCTTAGGGGTTATTTAGGGGTTATTTGGAGGCCACTGAAGCATACAGGGGCTCTAGACGGTTTATGTAGGGTTATATAGGGGGCTTAAGATCAAGGGTCCCTTCTCGGGGTCCCTCCTTATCACCCTAAAGTTTAGGAGTTTAGAGGTTGGCTCCACGACACCCGAAACCGTCCCAAACCATCTTTGTGGGGGGTTTCGGGAAACCCTAAACCCTAAACCCTAAACCCTAAACCCTAAACCCTAAACCCTAAACCCTAAACCCTAAACCCTAAACCCTAAACCCTAAACCCTAAACCCTAAACCCTAAACCCTAACCCTAAACCCTAAACCCTAAACCCTAAACCCTAAACCCTAAACCCTAACCCTAAACCCTAAACCCTAAACCCTAAACCCTAAACCCTAAACCCTAAACCCTAAACCCTAAACCCTAAACCCTAAACCCTAAACCCTAAAACCCTAAACCCTAAACCCTAAACCCTAAACCCTAAACCCTAAACCCTAAACCCTAAACCCTAAACCCTAAACCCTAAACCCTAAACCCTGAACCCTAAACCCTAAACCCTGAAACCTGAACCCTGAGCTCCAAACCGGACCAGGTCGTCTTTCTGGGCGGTCTGGCTGCAAGTCGACCACCACGCAGCCTCCCCAGACGCCTTTTTAGGGTTTAGGGTTTAGGGTTAAGGGTTTAGGGTTTAGGGCGTCTCGCCGCGCAGCGGCAGTAAGTGCCATGTGTAAATGGCGCCCCTACACACCCAGATTGGGGGGGGGGGGGGCGGCATTTCACGCGAAGGCATCTGTTGTCAATGTAATCCAACAATTTCATTGGTGCTGGGTTCTTTCTCCCCACCCGCTGTGAGCTTTCACAGGCCACCACTCAAACCACTGCCTTTTAGGGTTTAGGGCTGTCACCCTCAATTCCCACCATTGCTTTCCCTACAAAGGTGTGGTGAAGGTAGCGGGGCGGGGGGTCAGGTAAGGGGGAACAAAACCCTTAACGCGCACGTACGCCCTGTGTGGTGACATATCAGCCTGGGACGCTTCGTCATCCCACAATTTTCGGAACTCTCAGCTGCGCTCGATATGGCCGTTTGGGTGAACGCTATGAGAAGACCGTTGACGCGTCCAGGCGACAGCACAAGAAACTGCGCTCACCGTACGCTCGTGTCACGGTGGAAGGCCTCCACTTCACGGGAGACAGTGACAACAGCGGAACCAAACGCCGACCCGAACGTTTTGGTTGCTGCTACAGCATTGCGCTGCTACTGCCAGATTGAGCTGGATGACCCATGCTTGTTGCTGTGGAAGGAGACGACCTGGTTCATCCCTGGCTCCAGCCTCCTGAGGCAGGTGTACGCCTGCAACACTTCTACAATTTGCTTGGGCTGGGTGGTGACATTATGTGTTTAGGGTTGGGATGAGGGTTCTTAAGTGTTTGATGCCCAAATCACTCACCCTAAACCCTAAGCCCCAAACCCTAAGCCCTAAACTCTACGGTTGTTGAGGAGTTTGGGTTTTGGGGACCCCTTGAACCACCTGCAAATGCGCGTGCGCTCCCTGAGGCTGCTGGGAGGTTGGCAACCCGCCTGCTTTGACGAGGCAGGCTTGGGGTTTAATGTTAGGGTCGCTTTAATAAACCCCCCCCCCCCCCAAATCTTGTTTTGGTCCCCGGGGCTTGGAGGGGGTGGAAAAAAGAGGGGGTGTCAATTATGAGGATTCTGGGGTTCTGGGGTCTGGAGGTCTGGGGGGGGTCAGCTGTCAGGGTCTGCTTCAATCTCAAACGAGATCTGCTTCTCTAAAGACTGAGCCTTGGAGCTCTTTCAAGCCAGCTCAGCTGAAAAGTCTTCTCTGCAATGGAACTCTTAAGCCATTTTCGGTAAAATTTTCAATTCCTGGCCAGAGAAATTTTACAATTGCCACCCCATTCTTATTATCACCGGACCCCCCTATATAGACTTGTTTACATACATCGGCCCGAAAACCTCCCGTAATGGAAAGTAGTCTTCGGCTGGGGCCCTCTGGCCTGGCGAATATTACTATTGCCACCCCAATTAAAAAAGCCACCCTCACATTAGGGTTTAGGGTTTCGGGTTTAGGGTTTAGGGTTTAGGGCTTAGGGTTTAGGGTTTAGGGTTTAGGGTTTAGGGTTTAGGGTTTGGGGTTTGGGGTTTGGGGTTTAGGGTTTAGGGTTTAGGGTTTGGGGTTTGGGGTTTGGGGTTTAGGGTTTAGGGTTTAGGGTTTAGGGTTTAGGTTGGAGGGTATAGGGTGTAATTTGCCTGAACGTTTCTTGCCGTGCTTCGGCAGCGATGAAGGTTCTGGAAGCTCTGGAAATTGTTGCGCATCTCTTGCAGTTTATTGCCTGAAAGACTGTCATGAGCGCACTCCTGCCCGAGGCCAGCTGTAGCTGGGTCAGCCGTGACGAACGCGTTCTCGCTCGAATTGTTTGTCTCACATTGAGCGCATCTTTGTGATCCCGAAGCCCCTTGTAAGGTTCCCACGCAAAACCGCTTTAGAAGAAGCCAGGAGCACACGATGCAATACCCTGAGCCCTAAATCCCAAAGCCCAAACCCCACCCTAAACCCTACACCCTAAAGCCTAAACCCTAAACCCTAAACCCTAAACCCTAAACCCTACACCCTAAACCCTAACCCTAAACCCTAAACCCTAAACCCTAAACCCTAAACCCTAAACCCTAAACCCTAAACCCTAAACCCGAAAGCTGCGACGTGAGTTTCTGCATCGCACTCCTGCCCGCCAGGTCCTCGCGCACGTGAAGGGGGGAGACGGCAGGGCGCTGAGCATCGGAAGCATACGCACTAGGCTAAGGGGTCCCCTAAACCCTAAACCCTAAACCCTAAACCCTAAACCCTAAACCCTAAACCCTAAACCCTAAACCCTAAACCCTAAACCCTAAACCCTAAACCCTAAACCCCAAACCCCAAACCCTAAACCCTAAACCCCAAAACCCTAAACCCTAAACCCTAAACTCTAAACCCTAAACCCCAAACCCTAAACCTGAAGCCCTCAACCCTAAACCCTGAACCCTGAACCCTAAACCCTAAGCCCTAAACCCTAAACCCTAAACCCCACACCCCAAACCCTAAACCCTGAAGCCTGACCCCTACGAAGGAAACTTTGACCCATAATCCAACAACTTAGGACCCCTCCACCTCTATACCAGCTCGTGCGAGTGCCATCTGTCGACGCTTTGTGGCTTCATGCGTTAAGGCTTCAGGGTTGGGATGTTCCCCCTGACCGAATAGTGCTTGATAGGGATTACAATAGGGCCCCCTATTGGAATCCCGATTAAGGACTTTTGGTTTCAAGGGGAGCATCCCAACGTTAGGGGTTTGTGGATCCGGCAGGACTGATGGATGGTTCCCCGAGCCAACGTATAGGATGAATGGCTTAGGGCTAAAACTTAAACCAGGATGCCCCCCTCCCATTATCGTAGCAGTTGTTTCTGAGGACAGTAAGAGGACGGCGCCACGATTCACGATTTACCCAATAAACCCTTGTGGCGACTGCTGACAAACCAAACCCCAAACCCTAAACCCCAAACCCTAAACCCCAAACCCCAAACCCTAAACCCTAAACCCAAACCCCAAACCCTAAACCCTAAGCCATTTGTCCTAGACCCCAAAGCCCTAAACCCTCCTTTTTGAGTAAGCTTCATGCTACACCGCAGGCTTGGTCACCGCCGGCGAGACCAGGAGCCTTGTCTCATTATTGCTCAAAGTTTTCTGCGTGTGGGGTGTAGGGCTTAGGGCTTAGGGCTTAGGGCTTAGGGCTTAGGGTTTAGGGTTTAGGGTTTAGGGTTTAGGGTTTAGGGTTTAGGGTTTAGGGTTTAGGGTTTAGGGTTTAGGGTTCAGAGTTCAGGCTTCAGGGTTCAGGGTTCAGGGTTAGGGGTTGGTTGTGTCTTGTCGCTACCGTCCCAACAAGCGCTTGGGCTTGATGGTTCGAGGTTATCTTCCTAAACCCTAAGCCCTAAACCCTAAACCCTAAGCCCTAAACCCTCAACCCTCACCCCTAAACCCTAAACCCTAAACTTGTGTTCAGACCAGCGGACTGCCCTGAGCCCCAGACAAATGGGGCTCAGGGCATCTTTGGATGACGTTGAGGGTGACGGGATGCGGGTGAATGTTGTGCCTAAACCCTAAACCCTAAACCCTAAACCCTAAACCCTAAACCCTAAACCCTAAACCCTAAACCCTAAACCCTAAACCCTAAACCCTAAACCCTAAACCCTAAACCCTAAACCCTAAACCCTAAACCCTAAAACCTAAAACACTAAACCCTAAACCCTAAACCAAACCCTAAACCCTAAACCCTAAACCCTAAACCCTAAACCCTAAACCCTAAACCCTAAACCCTAAACCCTAAACCCTAAACCCTAAACCCTACACCCTAAACCCTAAACCCTAAACCCTAAACCCTATACCCTATACCCTAAACCCTAAACCCTTTCTGAAATTGACCCTGAGCCTCTAAATGGAGCCCCAAAACCCTGTTTAGAAACTGAAGACATACCCTAAACCCGAAACCCCAAACCCCACACCTAAAACCCCAAACCCCAAACCCCAAACCCAAACCCCAAACCCCAAACCCCCCCCAAACCCCAAACCCCAAACCCCAAACCCCAAACCCCAAACCCCAAACCCTAAACCCTAAACCCTAAACCCCAAACCCTAAACCCCAAACCCTAAACCCTAAACCCTAAACCCACCAAATGCCACGACGTTGCATCCTGACAGGCCCGTGGAGAAGGCGCCCGGGGATCCGCGCATCGAACGGGTCTTTGATCTTCCGGGTTTCGGGTTCGATTTAAGTAGGGTCTAGGGTTTAGGGTGTATAGGGTTCATAGGGTTTATTTAAGTAGGGTTTAGGGTGTATAGTGTCCATAGGGTTTATAGGGATTAGAGGGTTTATAGGGTTTAGAGGGTTTAGAGGGTTTAGAGGGTTTAGAGGGTTTAGAGGGTTTAGAGGGTTTAGAGGGTTTAGAGGGTTTAGAGGGTTTAGAGGGTTTAGAGGGTTTAGAGGGTTTAGATGGTTTAGAGGGTTTAGAGGGTTTAGAGGGTTTAGAGGGTTTAGAGGGTTTAGAGGGTTTAGAGGGTTTAGAGGGTTTAGAGGGTTTAGAGGGTTTAGAGGGTTTAGAGGGTTTAGAGGGTGTATAGGGTTCATAGGGTTTAGGGTCTTTAGGGTTTAGGATCTATAGGTTTCAGGGGTTCGGGGTTTAGTGTTTGGGGTTTAGGGTTCAGGGTTTCTGCAAAGCCTGGCTTGCCCCCTTCCCTTGTGACCATTTAACCATCCTTGTATCGTGGGCATCCCTGCACGGGTTGGTGCAGGAGCCCTAAACCCTAAACCTAAACCCTAAACCCTAAACCCTAAACCCTAAACCCTAAACCCTAAACCCTAAACCCTAAACCCTCAACCTCTGACAGCAGCTTACCTCCCCCCCCCCTTTCCCCCCAGCCACAACCCGAGAAAGCCTTGAGTCCTAAGCTCCAAAACCCGAAAGCCATAACCCCCCAAACCCTCGAGCCTGAACCCTAAACCCGAAGCCCTTAAAACCCCTCAAACCCCTAAAGCCCTAAACCCCATCAACCCCCAAACCCTCGAGCCTGAACCCTAAACCCTAAACCCTAAACGCTAAACCCTAAACCCTAAACCCTAAACCCTACACCCTAAACCCTAAACCCTAAACCCTAAACTCTAAACCCTATGCGGAGCTGCAACTGGTATTGTAGAAAGGAGTTAGTGTTGGGTGTTGGAAGGGTCAACGTACCCGGAAATCCTTTATGGCTCAAGATGGCCAAGAGCCGTCAGCTTTTGTTGGAAAAGTACGTACGCCTGGGGTTGGGTTTAACGGGTTGGAGTAGTCCCGTCCCTTCTCCCTTATCCTGTCCCCTTAGGGGTGGGTGTTCTTGTTTCTGGTTCGATCTGGGAAATCCATATAGGCGACTGTTGAGGGTTGGTTTCTTTCCCTGTTCCCTTTCGGTTGCCCCCGTAGGTTATGAGCCCAAGTTAGGTTCCCTGCGGTTGAGTGTTGTCTTAAGATCTTTGGGATCAAGAAGCAATGCCTTCTCCCAAGCGATGGCTCCAACCTTCCTCGGATGGTGGAAAGAATGGTGGAGCTGGAAATGGTGCAGCTGAGTCTCTGGGTGGAAGAGCGGTGTTGGAAGAGGTGATGCCCGGCGCTGAAGAACATCTGGAAGAAGCCTTGGTTGCAGAAGACCCCAATGTGGGTATGAATCCCAATGTGGATATGGTTAGCAATGCTGAAGCTGAAGGACGTGCTGTCTCTGTATCGCCAAAGCCTGGTGAAAAAAGGAACTGGGACGCGACTGGTGGTATAGATCGTGAAATGGAGGTGACTGTTTTACGCGTGTTGCAAAAACATGGGTATCAGCCGTCGACTTCGACTTCGGGCCGAATGGTAGACCAAGGGTCTCAGACCGATCTGATTGGAGAGGTGCTGCAAGCGGCCAGGAGGCCTCTGAACAAGATTAAAGGGGATCCCTCTGCGAGTTCCCAAGGTGGTGGAAGCGGTTACGAACAGAAGGGTGCGGACAGCTTTGAAGCTGCACCAGCTGCTGAATACGCCATGGGGGAGGAGGAGATCTTACAGATGGAGGCTGAAAGGTTGCGCCAGTTGTCAGAAGAAGAGGATGAGATGCGTCAAGTCTCTGAAAGGGATGGTTTTCGGAAAGATGAGCATCTGATCAAAGCGTGCGATGGGACAACGTGGGAATGGCACTTCCACGAAGATGGGAGACAATATTACTACTGCCTGGATACGCAGGAAAGCAAGTGGACGTTGCCGGTAGTAGGTGAAAAGATGAAGAGTGACGAGGTGGTTGGGTGGGCAATGAGCTGGAAATGGAGGCTGCGCTGGGTTCTTCGTCCTCTACTCCGACGCCTGAGTCCACGAGGGCATTCCAGGGTAGTGTAAATAGTGTAGGTGAAAAAGATTTTTCCTCTACTATCAGGGATAGCGGTCTTAGGGCTGGTGGTGACGCCCCGTCCTCGGGTTCTCCTGATGAGGAGGGGATTTCTGGAAACCGAGCAGACATCGCTGGAGCTCAACATCTGGATCGGGAAGAAATGGAAGCGCTTTCTGAGGGTGTGGCAGCGGTGGAATCGGTGGGTCCAGAAGAAAAAATGCCCAATGTGGAGATCGGAACTGTGTCGGCTGCAGAAGAGCGAGTGGTGGATGTGGTACCTGTCGTTCAGGAAGGTGGTCCTGGAGATTCGGAAGACGGAGGGAAAAAGTTGTGTGTTACGACTGAGGAGGTCTCTTCGTTTGGTGCCAAGAATCCTGCCATTCAAGGGGAAAAAGAAGCTTCTGGAATAGCTGGAGACACGGAAGATCTGAAAGATGAGGCCTGGAGCGCCAATGATGCGCGGGTCAATGTGCCAGATAGTACCTGGAGTGCGAAGGAAGCACGGGTTGAGGCGCATATGGTGTCACGTTCCACGGGCGACTGCAACAATGGAGCGCAGGTCTCCGCAGCAGCTGATGACGGAGGTTCACAGGTGGACGCACTGGTGCAACCTGAAGTTAGCTGCGAGGAACGAAATGGCAAGGGCTACACCGGAGCCGATGAGGCAGCTGTGGTCAATGATGGTGGCAATTCTCCTTTGGAAACCATGGAACCAAAGGAGCCTGCGGTGGAAGAAAATGTACCTGCCGCGGATGAGCAATTCAATAGCCCTGCAGTGGAAGAAAATTTGCCTGCTGCAGAAGGCATGACAAAAGACTCGAATGATGGGTCCACTCCCATGAAGGGAGAAGTATTGCCGTCTGGAAGCTCGCCGGAAGTCGACACCGAGCGAACTGCAGCAGATGAGGCAAGGCCATTGGCTGGAAAAAAGGAAGATCCTGAGCCCCTGGAGCACAAGATGGATGATCTTGTGGGACTCGTGCAGGAGCAGGACGAGCAGTGTGACCCAAAGGTGGAAACAAGGGATGTGCCAGGAGCCGATGATACAGAGATGGTTTCTGAAGAGCATGCAAAGAAAGTGCCCCGAGCGGGAGCCTTGGAATCACCTGGGGAACATTGCTACCAAGAGGGAGATGAGATCATGGGTCTAGTGCGCTGCATCAATGGGTATGGAGCTTTTTTGGACCATGGTGATGTGAATGTGTTGATTCCTGCAGAAGGGAACAATGCATATCAGTTCAAATTTGGTTATACTGTCAATGGAACAGTGAAGCGAGTGGAAGATGATGGTACCATAATCTTGGACACCTTTCGGGTTTTGGAAGAGGACGAGGAGGACTCTTCTTCGACGCTGCGTAAATGGAAACCCAGCGGCTGGAGTACGTGGTGGACAGATTCATGGTATGCTGGTCAATGGTACCAAGATTCCAACAGTCAATGGGACTGGAAACGGGAGGAAGAGCAATCCGATGAAAAAGGTTGCTGATCAAGAGCTATCCTCAGAAGAACAAGAGGAAAGGCAACTTTATGGAGAAAAGATCTATAAAGCTCTTCTTGAGAATGGAAACGAAGATGAGGCCTATGTTGGCAAAATCACTGGGATGCTGTTGGGTCGCCCAATGGAATATCTACAGGAGTGTGTTGCAAATCAATCATTCCTGAACGCGGAAGCTCGGCGCGCCTATGGCATCTTGCAAAGTGATGGTTGGGAACCTGATGGTACGGAAAGCACAGGTTTGGGAAAGATATCCACTTTTCCCCGAAAACAGTACCACAACGCACTCTTCGAACTGGCATGCAGAAAAAGGAGATTTACTCGACCAGTTGTGGGTGAAGCAGTGGCAATGGTGCTGAGTCAAGGGGAAGATGAGCTTTGGAACGCGCTTTGGTTGGACACCAAGCGATTTTTGCAGGAGCTTGATGGTGCAGTGCAATCCATGAGTAAAAGGGAGGGTAGGCCAATGGAAGCCTACATGGATCCTGACCAGTACAAAAAGGCTCACATGACTCCACAGACTGTGTCACCTGGATACAGCAAGCTGTGCAAGTTCTTCAATCGGGGAAGGTGTCGCAATGGTGATGGATGTCCCTATGAGCATCGTCGTTATGGTGAAGGTTGGCCAGGAGAAGGATCAACTGAGCCAAAGAACAGCCAAGAAGCTGGTGATGAGGATGGGAACATTGGTGACCCTCCCACAGAGGAAGGCGCAGTGGATGAGGCACAGCAGGAGCGGGAGGATTTAGCCTTCCGGGCCAAGTACAACTTTGGTAAAGGTGCATCAAAGGGTGAACCTACGTCGGGTGAGCCAAAAGGTCGGCTGTGTCTGTATTACAATCAAGGTGGTTGTAAATATGGGACTACATGCAGGTATCGTCACAACGATGACATAGCATTGGAAGGGACTTGGGAGCCCGGCAAATCTTGGGACAATGCTTCCAGGAAGGCACTAAGGGACGCGGGGTTCCACCATTGCTGTTTCGATTATTACATCAGAGGACGTTGCCGGAAAGGGTCAAATTTCTGCAAGTACTCCCACGACGAGATGTCAGATGAGCGGCTGACGAACCTGAAACACTTGGTACATGTGGCCAATCAGGTCCGGGTTGAAAAAGAGAGAGGATGGGAGATTTCGGACAGGAGCACTTTTCAGCCACCTGCGAGTGGGGGAGCTGAATCTTCATCATCCTCGGCACCAAAAGCGCTGCAAATGACCAATGTGTCACAAAAAGAAGGTGAAAAAGGTATCCTGGATGAAGCAGAAGATGATGAACAAAAGAATTCGGTGGCGCAGTCCACTGGTACTCGGCTTCAAAATCCAGAGGAGCCAATTGAAAATTGGATGGCTCGCAACGAACACCTTTGGGTGTATACCCCTCATGTAAGTGAGGTGATGATTACACTTGGTGTGACCAACGTGTCGGACCTGCAAGAGTTCATCTTTGTGGAAGATTTGGTTGATAAAGGGATCAACAAAGTGACAGCATGCAAAATTCTGCAATTGGTTGGTGGTGTCCGATATCGTCCGGGAGGACCGGAAAAAGCAGTTCCTTCCGATGCATCTGTACGGGTACAACAATCTTCTGGGAGCAAGGAAACTGGAAGAGAGGCGGTGCGAACCCTCACTCAGGTGCGTGAAGCTGAAGGCTCCGGTGCAAAAACAATGCCGAGAGGCTCCTATCGGGAGCTTTTTGATAAGGTCAGGTGCCGTGATGCTTGGACGCTTGCGCAGAGGTCTCCGCTGTGCGTACAGAAGCTGCAGTTGGTGGGAGTTGGAATGCCGCCGGTGAACCCGCCAACAAAAAAGTATCGGTCAAGATCAAACCCTGTAAGAAGGGGAAGGCCCTTGCTGGATAAAAAACAGGTGCGACAGGTGCCACGCTCTCGTTCACAACGACGAGTGCAACCGGCGGAAGTGGTGGAAAAGCCGAAACCACTGGAACTGAAGCCTCGTGGTGGGTTGTCGTATCGGTTCAGCAGAGCGTGGGCAGATGTGGTGGATGATGATGATCAGGCGGAGGCCTTGGTCTCTTATGCCGCTTCCTCAAGCGATTCAAGCGAGGAGGAGACCGCTGCCGCGCAACGTATGAGGGAAATCTTTTTGCAAGAAAGGGATTCACAGAGAACTGCGATTCGTGGCAATGTTCCGCTGGGTGGTTCTTCAGGCTCCAATGACGGGCAGAAAAAATCGGTTCACCTTGGCGAAGGGCGCGACAAAGCGTCGCGGGGGGAGACCCGCCAAGAAGTGACTTCACAAGTTTTTTCGCTACCACAACCTTCTCGTCGAACTGAACAGTCTCAAAAAAGAGCAAGGGATGGCTCAGTTATAGTTGGTTCGCTGGCGGTGGGCTCCACGGATGAGGTTTTACCTGGGCAAGGTGTTGCTGGACAGGTGAATGTATCTGAAAGCGCTCAAGTTCTTCCTGGGCAAGAAGTGGCTGGACAGGAGACGGCGCTGGAAGGAGCAGTGCAAATTTCTGGCGAGGAGACTGACCAAAAAGAAGGAGAAGGTGGGAGCAATGAACTCCGTGGTGATGGTGCGAAGACATTGGATGTTCGTCCGGTGAAGAAGGACCCTCAGCAATTGCTGGTGAAAGGCCTTCTGACTCGGATTTATTGGAAGGTTGCTGTTGGCAAGTTGCCTGTGGGGCAAAGAGACTGCCAGAAGGGGTCCAATAAGATGGATCGAAATTTGGTTATTAGCATGTCATCCGAGGGTGCAAGCGAACAGGATGAGAACCTGGCACTGGAGGACGATGCTGATCAGTCAATGGGTGATGGTGCGATGGTGGTTATGGTGTATGATCCAGGAACGCTGATTCAGTCGCCAACAACTGATTGGGTTATGCGTCGCGGTCTGACCGATCGTACCGTCTGGCCAGCAATGGCGGCTATGGCACAGAGGATATGTGCTGAAATGGTTCAAGTGGATGAAATGAATGCCCAGCTAGGGACTGGAGCACTCCTTTTTCAAAGGAGAGATCAAGGATACTATGGTGATTTGCATCATTCGTTCCATGACAATCCGTGCTTGCCGGCGGTGGGAAATTATCCTCTTTCGGTGATGGGTGCATTGCTATCTCCTGGTCTGGAAGGGGAATTCAAAAATACTGATAAGTTTGGAACTGCTATGGAGGCAATTGCCTATGATTGGAGTCGCAGTCCAGGCATGGAAGTTCACATTGAACTTATGGCGAGGGTAGCCAAATTGGTTCATCCGTTCCTTACCCTCGGAGCCCAAGGGTCAGTGATGGTTTCGGAATTTCTCTGGCAGCGCGGGAGGGCCCAGTTGATGGAGTTTCTTCAGGTGGCGACTTGCGCTGATCAATTGGAGGTTCTCTGGAAAAGGATGGACGACGATGCTGATGAAGAAGTGGATCCTTCGACAGCGGTGCTGGAAGTTCTTGGACCGGAGGTTGCGGTACTTGATCAAGGGAACAATGAATCCCTTATCCCCATTGAAGATGCTGGAGGTGAGACAATTGGTGACACTGGAAGGGATGGCAAAGCGCCAGAAGTTTCTCCGGAAGAGGAGACATCCAGTGGGTCATCAAGACTGGCGGACACAAGGATTTTCTTGTGGTCAGTGTACTCCCGCGTTGCTTCCAATTTCTCTACGCAGGACCGCACTACTGGTAAGATCTTTGACAGCACAAAAGGGTATCCTGGTGAAGGACCAAACAATGGTGACAATCCTTCCTCTAAGAGGAACTTACCCTGGATCTCGGAAGACTACCTCGACGAAGTGGTGTCAAAAAAGATGGAAAGGTCTTCAGATATGGATGGGTTGGATGGGTTTGTTCCGGGAAGTGAGGGACCGTTGGAAAAGGTAGAGGTGGAGAAT
The DNA here is from genome assembly GCA_905221605.1 of Symbiodinium natans. Lineage (NCBI taxonomy): Eukaryota > Dinophyceae > Suessiales > Symbiodiniaceae > Symbiodinium > Symbiodinium natans. The sequence goes on from CAJNDS010000336.1 coordinate 613,004, forward strand.
GTTACTGCCTCTAGAATTCTTATGGCTCTTTGGAAGAAGGGATATAGAGCTGGGTATAGGAGGTTGTGTCGTTTGAACGCATCTGGATGCAAGGTTGGAGCAATGAAACGTCCAACCAAAAGGGTGCAGAAGATCGGCGCTAGAAAGGCCTTCATGAAGATGTTCAATGTTTTTGGATCGTCTCAGCATGGCTCAGGAGCTGGCGGAAAACCAATCATGAAGGTGGTAGGACCAAGGCCAGGTTTTCCAGCTGTACTCCAAGCATCAAATACTGATAGCACCTTGGGTGAAGGGAGCAGTTCTCAGGTACATGGCAATGTTCATGTAGAGCAGAATCGCCCTATGGACCGGTACGAGGCAGAGCGCTTGGAGAAGAGGAAGAAAGGCTTCTGCTATTGGTTCAGCAAGGGAAAAGATCGCTGCAAATTTGGTGAAAACTGCAAATTCATCCATTCAGAAGATGATGTGGTGCTGCATTCGTATTGGTGCAAATACTATGTGGCAGGGAGAGACTGTTTCGCTGGAAAGGAGTGTGCGTTCTCGCACGATGCAACTGGTGTGAGGTGCATCCAGTTTGCTCAGTCTGGGAAGTGTCGTTATGGTGACAAGTGTGTCTTCGAGCATGGTGTTCCGCTGGATGAACAGAGGCCAAGGTCTCCAAGGACGCCCCCAAGGGATGGTCCGAGGAGAAGTTCTGGTGCAAAAGGTGGAGAAAAGGAGATTTCTCCTGAACAGTTCGATGATGGTGAGGAGGATTTTATGGGTTATGACGATGATACCAAAATGACGGAACTGTTGATGGAGGCGATTTCACTTCTGTCCGATGGCAAGCCAGATTTGGCTCGAGCAGAGGCGGACCCATTGTTCAAACTCCTGAAGTTCAATGGAGATACTGACCAGATGGATAGAGAATGGGTTTCGTGGACCACTGGTATGCTGTCCGTGCTGGACCTTCACGAAGTAGTGAAGTCGTATGATGTTTCGCTCGCAGAGGTGGAAGAATGGGTCAATGACCTGAGGATATGGTTCGAGCGTGCCAACGTGGGAGAAGAGAAAGATCCCAAAAGGGGAAAAAAGAGGTCCCTAGAAAGGGAGTCCAGCAAGGATATTCCTGCCGAAAAGGAGGTGGTTGAGACTTCGGAGACGGAGGTTGCCGTTGAGGAGGAGATGAAAAAGGTCAAAAAGAAGAGGAAAGCTGCAGCTATCGAAGATCCTTACACTCTCCTGGTTCCAAAGCCGAAGAAGATGCCGGCGAACATTGAGAGGGGTGGATCATCATCCAATGCGGTGGTTTCTGCAGGGGAAAAAGCCTCGAAAATGCGCACAAAGTCAAACGTCGGTGGAAAGACGAAGAAGAAGGAGAAAAGTCAGAGTCCCAAAAAGGAAGAGGTGGTAATGGTGGAAGGTCCTGAGGAAAAGGATCGTCCATCTGATGTGGATGCACCAGCGTCTACCACTGTGAATGCAGAGCTGGGTCAATCTTGCCAAGCAATTGAGGACGCAAAGAGAGAAGGGTTGGTATCCTCAATTCAAAGGTGCGTGCAGGATCCTGTTCTTACAGTTTCGGACCTGGAGTATATTCTGCTGCAACTTCACCTCAGAATTGCCAACAATCGGAAAAAGAAGTGATTGGATGGTATGGATGAAGGGATGGTTTTTCTCTTTCTGGAGACAGGTGCGCTGGAACAGCCAATGTGCTGACAATGTGGTGGTTACTATTAAGGGTATGGAAATCCCTGATAGTAGAAGTCAGTAGTTTTTCGCGTAGCGAAGACCACGGTTTGTGGTGAAGAAGGCCGAAGAGTCTTCAATGATAAGAGGATCATGGTGGAAAAAGATTCTCTGTGGTTAGTGGGTTTAGCCAATGTGCTATAATTTCGTCCTGGATGACGTAAAACCATATTGTGCATTTCAAGCAGCTGGCTGCTGCCTTAATGGCAGTTTTTGGCCAAAAGATCTGCACCTCCAATGTGTCCTAGGAAATCCTAGGACAGGGGGAGTGCGGAGCTGCAACTGGTATTGTAGAAAGGAGTTAGTGTTGGGTGTTGGAAGGGTCAACGTACCCGGAAATCCTTTATGGCTCAAGATGGCCAAGAGCCGTCAGCTTTTGTTGGAAAAGTACGTACGCCTGGGGTTGGGTTTAACGGGTTGGAGTAGTCCCGTCCCTTCTCCCTTATCCTGTCCCCTTAGGGGTGGGTGTTCTTGTTTCTGGTTCGATCTGGGAAATCCATATAGGCGACTGTTGAGGGTTGGTTTCTTTCCCTGTTCCCTTTCGGTTGCCCCCGTACCCTAAACCCTAAACCCCTAAACCCTAAACCCCTAAACCCGAAACCCCTAAAACCCTTAAGACAATGAAGGCCTGAGCCCTAAGTGTTCCATCAGGCCCCACGCAACCGCGAGATCGTGGCCCGCGCGAGGGGGCACGGCCCTGAGGACGTTTGGTATGTTTTCTATTGTTTCGTTTGTTGTGTCATTTGTTTGTGTTTCACTTTCACTTTTTTCCTGGGGTGTTGGGGTTTAGGATTTGGGGTTTGGGGCTTCGGGTTTAAGAGTACTTGTCGTTTGGTCTTTCGGAGGTTTGGGGTTTAGGCAAGTAGGGTTTGGGGCTTCTGGTTTAGGGTCTCAAAGGTTTTCAATAGGTTTAGGGTAGTTGTTGTTGCATTATTCTTTTTGGGGGTGTTGAGAATTGGGGTTCGGGGTTTCGGTTTGGGGTCTGGGGTTTCGGGTTCAAGAGCAGTTGTTGTAGGGTTTGGGGGGTTCCTGATTCAGGTTTTAAAAGTTCAGTTTCTTTTCTTATTATTAGTTTTTTTTTTTTTTTGGGGGGGGGGGGGTGGACTTAAGGGTTTGAGAATTAGGATTTGGGACGTTCCCCATAATATACCTACAACCCGTAGTAGGATCTATATTACCCCCCCTATGATGATCCCTATTACCGATGAAGGACTGTTAGTACAAGGGGGGAACATCCCAAGGTTTAGGGTTTGAGAATTACGCTTGATCAGGCACTGCTCCAGGGTGTCAGGGTTCGGGAACGAGGACTCTGATTTCTGCGGGTTTGAGGCTTAGGAACCCTAAACCCTGAACCCGAAGCCCTAAACCCTAAACCCTAAACCCTAAACTCCAAACTCCAAACCCTAAACCGCAGCATTGTTTGGTTGTGGGTGTGGAGGTTCAGCATTTTCGAGATGCTTTTGGTGCGTTCACGTGCTTTGGGGGTTTCGCCTGGCGCACGGCATGGGCCTTCGTCGTGCAAGTCGCAGGAAGCCACGTTGGCTCTGTCGCAACCTGATCGGGCAATCAGGTTGCGCAGGGTTTAGGGTTTAGGGTTTAGGGTTTAGGGTTTAGGGTTTAGGGTTTAGGGTTTAGGGTAGGTGGCCCGGTGGCCCACCTTGGCCGAAAACGACATCAACCAGTTCGAGCAGAGCATTGCGTGGATGACTTGCTTGCACGACAGCCGCACTAGCAGCGTTTAATGCTCTCCTAAAAGAGGTATTCCCTAAACCCCGAAACCCTAATTAAACCCTAATCCCTAAACCCTAAACCTTAAACCTTTCCCTCCTGCCCTTCTAGGAATGAGCCCCAAGCGCCACAAACCTCTAGGCTCGACATGAGCCCCCAGCCTTGGACCGTTGTAGAGCTTTAGGGTTTAGGGTTTAGGGTTTAGGGTTTAGGATTTAGGGTTTAGGGCTTAGGGCTTGAGGGCTTTGGAGGTTTTGGGGCTTCAGAGGATTTTCGGTCTAGAGTCTAGATGTCGGATGTAAGGCGCTAGAAGGCTCACTAAACATTCCTTGAACTCCTAAACCCTAAACCCTAAACCCTAAGCCCTAAACCCTAAACCCTAAACCCTAAACCCTAAAAACCCTAAATTCAATCCCTAGAAGACCCAAAGGCTGGTGAACCGAATCTCGCTGGACCCGAAAGTCATCACGGAGCAGGCGCCGGGTAGCAGGTGAGGCCGCGCGCCACGCGAGACTGCAGCATGGGGCGCCCGCGCCGGGGACCCCTAGCCAAGAAAGGCCCTCTAGAAACTCTAAACCCTAAACCCTAAACCCTAAACCCTAAACCCTAAACCCTAAACCCTAAACCCTAAACCCTAAACCCTAAACCCTAAACCCTAAACCCTAAACCCTAAACCCTAAACTCCAAATCCCAAACCCCAAACCCCAAACCCGAAACCCGAAACCCTAAACCCCCTAGGGAACCTTAGGGAAGCTTAGGGAGCCTCAGCAAGGAGTGGGGAGTATTCGGGAACCCTAAGCCCTAAATCCTAAAACCCTAAACCCTATAATAGTAGAGACGAGGTGGAGGAAGTAACCCAAAAGGGAGCTCTAGTTTTATCTGAAATCCCTTCCTTCCTTGTTTAGGGTTTAGGGTTTTAGGTTTTTTTTTGTTTTTGGGTTTGGGGGTTTTGGGGTTTTAGGGGTTTAGGGTTTACCAAACAAAGCTGGGGGGCGCGGGTTGGGCCGGGGGGGGGGGCAACCTAAACCCGAAACCCCTAAGAGGGCCGGCCTCGATGCCCCTAGCACCCTTGAAGCCTACGCAGCAGAGACTTGGCAGGGTTTAGGGTTTAGGGTTTAGGGTTTAGGTTTTAGGGTTTAGGGTTTAGGGTTTAGGGCAGTTTAGGGCAGTTTAGGGTTTACGGCAGTTTAGGGTTTAGGTCTGGAGCGCGGAGTTGCAAGCTACCCGTAGCAGAGGGTGCTGATGGAATTCGCTGCCGCTGAGTATCTCCATCCTGGCCCTCCCTCAAGGGTTTAGGGCTGTGTAGGGTTTAGGATTTAGGGTTTAGGGCCGGTCAGGGGGTTGAAGGTTGAGGGTTTAGGGGGTTTGAGGGGTTGAGGGGTTTAGAGGGCTGTAGGGGGGTTTAGGGGGGCTTAGGGGGGGTTTAGGGGGGCTTAGGAGGGTTCAGGGGGTTGTTGGGGTTTTGGGTTTAGGGGTTCGGGGCTATTTGGTGTCAATAGCCACCTCATATCAAACCACTCCCTGCAATACTACATACTCTCTTGATTGTTGGGTCAAGTGTAAGGCTTTGATTTCGGGCTTTGCGGGATCTTTAGGGTTACAGAGCTGGGGAAGATGGTAACTTACGGTTCCTAGCAGTGCGGCCCCTACTGCATGGAGGAGACCAATTGACCCTAAAGCCTAAACCCAAACCCGAAGCCCTAAACCCGAAACCCTCAACCCTAAACCGTAAGCCCAACAAAAAGCAAGGTCATGTAGATGCTTTGGAATGTTCCGGGCTAAGGGTGGAACTGTGAACAAAGGGAGCCACACTCGGACCTCTACGGAGGAACCCCTAAGAGGTTCCCTTAATCCACTCCTTAGTTGGCCCTTATATTCCCTTAGAGGATCTTCAAAACGGGTCCCTCCCCAAAGCCCACGGGTACAACCGAAAGGGTCCGTGGTACAAGCCCTTAGAAGTGAGGGAGTGCCGGATTTGGGAGCTCATGGCCGTTTGTGCGCATGACCTTCCCCTAAAGCTTGCTGAGCAAGGCGCGGGGGAAGGTCGAAGTCCCCTTAACCTGAACTCCAACCCCTGGAAACAACCCTAAACCCTAAACCCTAAACCCTAAACCCTAAACCCTAAACCCTAAACCCGAAACCCTAAACCCTAAACCCTAAACCCTAAACCCTAAACCCTAAACCCTAAACCCTAAACCCTTCAGGTGGCTGCAGAAAGCCCGGCCCTGATTTGTCTCGTCCCACCCAAAACATGCCCTCATCGACTGCTGCCCTGGAAAGGGTTTTTCATTTTGGGACTCCCTACTCTACATGGGAGTTGACCTAGCTTATACGCATTCTTTGGTGCTCTACGAATCTACGAAAGGAACAGGGCGTGCGCGAGCATAGGACCCAGCAAGGCCAATAGCTTGGTCCAATCAACCCCCCCCCCCCCCCCGGCCCCCCCTCTTTTTCCTGAACGCCGCACTGTGCATCTTGACAACCGACCCCCAAAATGCCTGAAACCCTGACTTTTCCATGGACGAAGTCCATGGCTGCCAGTCCAGTTAGCGAGCAGCTGGGCCCAACGAAGTTGGGCACAGCCCTGGGGGAACACCTCCGTGTGGCCATCCTGATATCCCTGTTTATGAGGCCCTTGAAACCATAAAACTCCACGGCTGCTGGAAAGCCTGCGGTTTAGGGAAAACCCGAAACCCTAAGCCCCCAAGCCCTAGAGCCCTAGAGCCCTGAAGCCTAAAGCCTAAAGCCTAAAGCCTAAAGCCTAAAGCCTGAACCCTGAACCCTGAACCCTGAACCCTAAACCCTGAACCCTAAGGCCGTGCACCTCAAGACCCCTCCTGAAAGCCGCGCAGAATGACCCAAACGCCCCAAAAGCCCCAAAAGCCCCAAAACCCAAAACTCACAACCCTAAACCTGAGACCTAAAGCCCTGAACCCTAAAAACCTAAAGCCCTAAGCCCTACGGCCTAAAGCCCTAAACCTTAAACCCTAAACCCTAAACACCAAACAGTTTCAAGCTCTAGGACCCTAGGCCACCTGGGGCTGACCCCCAGAAGGTGAGTTGTGAAGGCGGAGGCGAAGAGGCTGCTTGGGTTTAGGGTTCATGGTTGAGGGTTTAGGGTTTAGGGTTTCGGGGTTTGGTTTAGGGCTTAGGGTTTGAGGTTTAGGGGGTTTGGTTTAGGGTTTGGGGCTTGGAGGTTTAGCGTTTGGGGTTTAGGGTTAAGGGTCGAAGGTTTCGGTTTCAGTCATACCTTGTGGGTGTGCCTGAACCCTAAACCTCCACTCCACCCCAAACCCAAAGCCCTAGAAGCCCTAAACCCGAAACCCCCTAACCTTACACCGACTTCAGCCCTGCACCCTAAACCCGAAACCCTAGAAGCCCGAGACCAGACGAAGTCAGACGGTTTAGGGTGTAGGGTTTAGGGTTCAGGGTTTAGGGTTTGGGGTTTAGGGTTTAGGGTTTAGGGTTTAGGGTTTGGGGTTTAGGGTTTAGGGTTTAAGGTTTGAGGTTTCGAGTGTAGATCACCTCGCCTTACGCAGCTGCGGCCTTTGGCCGCGTAGTGCGCGCGCGCCGACCCAGCCGACTCGTGCCATCGAAGCTTCGTTGGTTTAGCGTTTAGGGTTTAGGGTTTAGGGTTTAGGGTTTAGGGTTTAGGGTTTAGGGTTTAGGGTTTAGGGGCTTTGGGGTGTAGGGCTTCAGGGTGGAGAGGTTGGCTTAGGGTGCAGGGTTTTCTCGGCTTAGGGCTTTGGTTTTGTTCGTTCGCTTGGTTCTCTTCCGAGACGACCTGAGGCCTCAATATTTAGGGCTTATAGGGCTCCAGGGGTTTAGGGTTTAGGGTTTAGGGTTTAGCGTTTAGGGTTTTGGGCTTAAGGTTGAGGGATTGAGGCTTTTGGAGGGTTTAGGGCTTAGGGGCTCAGGTCTAAGTCTTGCCCAAACCCCAGCACCCTTAAACCCCCTAAAAGTTGCAAAAGGGCATAGCGCCCACTTGGCGCGAGCAGAGGGTGTGCTGCGAGTTGGGGCACGTGAGGGCTGCTCCATGACCGCGCGCGTCCCGGGGAGGGCTTCGTGAAAGACGGCGATCCAGAGTTTAGGATTTAGGGTGTGGGTTTAGGGTTTCGGGTGTTAGGGGGGCTTAGGGCTGAAGGTTTGGGGTTTGGGGCTTGGGTTTGAGGGGTTCAGGGTTTTGGGGTGTTAGGGTGTTAGGGTTTGGGGCTTAGGGTTACATGGGCTTGCCGTTTGGGGTTTAGGGTTTGGGGTGAGGGGCTTCGAATCAAACCTCGAAGAGCGCCCCCTCTCCTTCCCTGCAACAGCCTTAGGGTTAGTCTAGGGCTTTCGGGTCCCTAAACCCGAAACCGTAAATTCCCTAGCCCTTAAACCCTAAACCCCTCAGGTTTCGGGTGTAAGGTTGAGGTCGGTTCAAGTTGAGAATAGGTTTAACTAGGGTTCACAAGGGTTTAGAGCTTTCGGGCTCATAGGGCTCAGGATTCCGAGTCGGGGCTCCGGGGCTTATGGTTGCTGTTTGAACCCTAAACCCTAAACTCTCAACCCTAAACCCGCAACCCCAAAGCCTAAAGCCTAAAGCCCAAAGCCTAAAGCCTAAAGCCTAAACCCTAAACCCTAAACCCTAAACCCTGGCCTAGGCGATTTTCGGGTTCTGAGTTGAGGATCCGAAACACTTTGCGGTTTTGGGGCTTCGGGGCTCTGACTTGAGGATCAATCATTGAGCAGGGCCCATGGTGCTAGGCTTTAGGGTTTAGGGTTTAGGGTTTAGGGTTTAGGGTTTAGGGTTTAGGGTTTAGGGCAAGAAAGGTTCTTATGCGTTTGTGGCGCTCAGGCTCAGCTCATCATCGCTTTCAAGGTTAGCCATGTTGCGCTCTTTAGTGTTCAGAGGTTTAAGGTTGGTTGGGTTTAGGTTTTTAGGGTTCAGTGTTTCGGGTTTAGGGTTTACGTTTAGGGTTTAGGGTTTAGGTTAGGGTTTAGGGTTTAGGGTTTAGGGTTTAGGTTTAGGGTTTAGGGTTTAGGGTTTAGGGTTTAGGGTTTAGGGTTTAGGGTTTAGGGTTCAGGGTTTAGGGTTTAGGGTTCAGGGTTCAGGGTTTAGGGTTCAGGGTTTAGGGTTTAGCTTTAGGGTTTAGGGTTTAGGGTATAGGTTTTAGGGTAGCACTGCAAGTTGCAATGGGGCGCTGCCCCGCAGCGCTGGCCGCGTGCCATGTCTTGACGTGGTCATGCCTCGCATCAGGTGGTGATTCCGCAGGAGAGGCCCTAAACCCTAAACCCCAAACCCCCTAAACCCTGGCCATTAAATGTAGTCTGTACACCCTAAACCCTAAACCCCCTAACCCTAAACCCTAAACGCCTAAACCCTAAACGCATAACGCCTAAACCCTAAACCCTAAACCTAAACCCTAAAAACCCTAAAAACCCTAAACCCTAAACCCCTCAACCCTAACCCTGGAGCCCCCCATGCCACAGGATGGGCTCCGCCAGGGCCCTCCGGCCTGGCCATCCTCGCCGGCTCCCCCCCGAGATGCGCAGATCTCTTCAAGGAGCTCTGGGGATCGTAGGGCTTTGGCGGCTTTGGGGCGCTAGGGTTTAGGGTTTAGGGTTTAGGATTTAGGGTTTAGGGTTTAGGGTTCTTAGTGCTTGCAGGGCTTTTTTTGAATTTGGGCTGAAGTTGAGTGCCGCGGGCTCCGGACTTCTAGCGCCCAAGTCTGCAGTGTTCCGAGCTGAAATAGGGTTTGTAGGGTCTATAGGGTTTGTATGCCTTCTAGGATTTTTTGGGTTTAGGGCTAAGGAGCTTTTGGGCTCTTTCGAGCTTGGGGCCTTATAGGGTTCATATTCAGAGGTTTCGTTTTCGGGGTTCTTAGGATTTTTGGGATTTTGGAGTTTCAGGGTTCGGGGTCTTTCGGGTTTTAGGGTCCTCTGAGTCTAGGTTGAAGGTTGGGGGGGCCTTTTGGGGTCCAGAGGGTTGAGTTAGGGCGATTAGGGTTGATAGGGTTTAGAGGTTCATGTTGTTTTTTGAGCGGTTTGTAGGGTACGTA
>CAJNDS010000336.1:627500-642500 GCA_905221605.1 Symbiodinium natans
ACCCAAAGCCATATGTTTGTCGGTGATCTGTCAACAAGAACCTGCAAAACAATATGGTTTGGACTCAGCATAGTACTAGAGTGCACTGGCGACTCACTACCTCCTCATGGGCTTCCAATCAAGGGTCCATGATCCCATGCTTAAATCCCTAAACCCTAAACCCTGAACCCTCAACCCTAAACCCTAAACCCTCAACCCTAAACCCTAAACCCAAAACCCTAAACCCTGAACCCTAAACCCTAAACCCTAAACCCTAAACCCTAAACCCTAAACCCTCCTTGTTGGCCCTCAAGGATCTTCTGCCTCAACGAAAACCGCATGGACGAGGCCCTCACGCTGGCGAGGCTGCCGAACCCCTGAACCCTAAACCCTAAACCCTAAACCCTAAGCCCTAAACCCTAAGCCCCAAACCCTAAACCCCAAACCCGAAAACCCCCAAACCCCCCAACCCCACCCTAAACTCGAACCCTCAACCCTACACCCCCGAAACCCCCGAAGGAGGATGATCGAAGTGGCGCCCAGGGACCTTCGCCCGCACTTCTACGTGGCCGAGATCCTCGGAATCTCGGGAGCTGGCGCCGAGGCAGTGGCAGCTGGGCCAGGAGTTGGGGGGTTTAGGGTTTAGGGTTTAGGGTTTAGGGTTTCGGGTTTCGGGTTTGGGGTTTAGGGTTTAGGGTTTGGGGGTTGGGGTTTAGGGTTTGGGGTTTAGGGTTTGGGGTTTAGGGTTTGGGGTTTAGGGGTTTGGGGTTTAGGGTTTGGGGTTTAGGGTTTGGGGTTTAGGGTTTGGGGTTTAGGGGTTTGGGGTTTAGGCGTTTGGGGTTTAGGCGTTTGGGGTTTAGGGTTTAGGGTTTAGGGGTTTAGGGGTTTGGGGTTTCGGTTGCCAAAGCCCCCCCCCCCAAACCCAATAAAGCCCCGAACTCAATCTAAATTCCCCACCCAACTTTCAGGAACGGATGGAGACAAACCCTATAACCCTGGAAATCCTACAAACCCGACAAACCCTATAACCCACAAACCCTACCAACCCTACAAGCCCTAGAAACCCTACAAGCCCTCAGAAAGCCCCACCGCATATGCCGGGACAAACCCTACAAACCCTACAAACCCTACAAACCCTACAAACCCTACAAACCCTACAAACCCTACAAACCCTACAAACCCTGCAAACCCTGCAAACCCTACAAACTCTACAACAAACCTTACAAACCCTACAAACCCTGCAAACCCTACAAATCCTACAAACCCTACAAAAACCCTACAAAAACCCTACAAAAACCCTACCAAAAACCCTACAAAAACCCTAGAAGCCCTAAACCCTACAAACCTCAAGCCCAGGAACAGATGGAGAAGGCTGTAGAGGTGGCCCTGGCACTTGCAGCGGAAGAGCCTCCGGCGCCCAAGGAGCTGGTGGCTGTATGGTTGCTGCGCATTGCCTATGCGTTCCTGGGATCCGTTTCCGGAGTGTACCTAGGGGGTTTCGGGCTTAGGGTTTAGGGTTTGGGGTTTGGGGTTTAGGGTGTGTTTGACCTTATACCTGGTCAATGTATTGTATACCCACCCGCACTGGCGAGTACAGCCACTCATCAGGCTGGCCCTACCAATGCGACGCGCTGGCCTTAAGGGCTACCAGCTTCTCACACTCCCCCCGCTCCACAGCTTATGCGAAGGAGTGCTCCCTGCTGTAACTCCCCCAGGCCCAGCAACCACCAGCAATGGCTGGTAGGTTTGCGCCACCTGGCCTCTCCATTAGGCGCTCATTGCCCCCAACCATTGGCAATGCCATGCTGTGATGCCACCCATGACCCCGACCGCCCTGGCAAAGCCACCCGCTGTGCCCGCCAGACTCTCAGCAGCCGACATGAAGTAACCCCCCACAGCTTTAGGCCACAACCACCAAGCCCACTACCAAGCGGTGTTTTGCGCAGCAGCCAGATACTTGGGCGCTCATAACCTGTGTTTGACCTTATACCTGGTCAATGTATTGTATACCCACCCGCACTGGCGAGTACAGCCACTCATCAGGCTGCCCCTACCAATGCGACGCGCTGGCCTTAAGGGCTACCAGCTTCTCACATAGGGTTTGGGGTTTAGGTTTAGGGCTTGGGGTTTTAGGGCATGTGTTGAGGGTGAGAGGCTAAAAGTCTTCTTGGTTGAAGACAGAAAGCTTTTTAGGTTACACACAAAAAGGGTTTAGGGTTTAGGGTTTAGGACCTTCGTCTTCCTAGACACCTCCAGGCACATGTAATTCGAGCGCCCTTTGCGATTCCTAGAAGTCATTCAAAACGAACAAGCCCTAAACCCGGGTTTAGGGTGTAGGGCTCAGGGTTTAGGGTTTAGGGCTAGGGTGTGAGGTATTCTTTCTGAATATTCAGGGCTTAAGACCCTACAACCCTACATAAGCAAGTTGAAGCCAGTGGCTGGCAGCGCTTGGAACCTCGATGACCCGTGGGGGTTGGCAGTGCCCATGGACCAAGCAGTCCGATGCCCAACGTGCAAGACAAGAGTCGCCTTCACATCGCTGGGAGAGAGAACAAGAAGAGAGAGAGAGAGAGAGAGAGAGAGAGAGAGAGAGAGAGAGAGAAGAAAAAAGGGAAAGAGACATAGAAAAAGAGAGAGAGAGAGAGTTAGAGAGAAAGACAAAGAAACACACACGTGGCGCAGGTTCACGAATCCGACGCCCCCGTCGGCGTCCCATCCTCGGCAGAGAAAGAAAGAGAGAGAGAGAGAGAGAGAGGTTTTCTCGCGACTCGCCCGATTTCCTCAACTGAGGCTTCAGTTCTTTTTGTTTCATGTTCTGTTGTGGTGTTGACGCAATGTGATTTCTGCCTAGTGCTCTGAATTTCGAAGTGAAGAGAATTTAACCAAGGCGTGAGAGCCGTGAGAGCAAGCTTCTAATTTTTCAAACGGGGGAGGGAGCCTAAGTGTTTCTTCCCCCCAAGGAAGGTTAGGGGTACTGATGTTTGTGTTATAGGCGGTTGGTTGTAATTGTCTAGGTTGTACTCGTCTACTGGTTTGTGGTTCTGGAGCACCCTTAACCCCCCTTATGCAAACATGCATCGAGGAGTGGCTTCTAGGCCGAAATGAATGTATCGTGACTTTTCTTTTATATTGAATTGATTTTGGATAGGATTGCACTAATGTTGTGTGGGGGTGCTGTTTGGGGGTGCTGTGTGGGGGTGTTCTGTGGGGGTGCTGTGTGCGGGTGCTGTGTGGGGGTGTTGCGTGGGGGTGCTGTGGGAGGTGCTGTGGGGGGTGCTGTGGGCGTGCTGTGGGGGTGCTGTGGGGGTGCTGTTGGGGTGCTGTAGGGTTGCCGTGTGGGTGCGATGTGGGGGGTGCTACGGGGGTGCTGTGGGGGGCACAAAAAAAAAGATTGATTTATGGAATGGAAGTAATATCAAAAAAGAGAATCCAAACGAAATTAATTTTTCATTCCATTCGATAGAAGATGAATGATCATGAGCTTCATCAAATGACCCAGAAGAAATCTTTGAAAAAAGATCATTCGAAGGTATTTATCTGGCAGAATTCGAATTATATTTGATCAGATAGATAAATTATCCGAGATATCCTTGCAAAAATAAAGCAAGAGGAGGTCCAAGGGCTCACATACTCAGTTTTCTTAAACCTCCTTTCCTATCCGAGATGCCCTTGCAAAGAAAGGCAAGAGGAGGCTCAAGGGTATTTCATACCCTTAAGCCCCTCAAACCCTAACCCCGAAACCCGAAACCCTATGGTCTAACCCTAAACCCGAAACCCTATGGTCTAACCCTAAAACCCTGTAACCTTAACCCCAAACCCTAACCCGAAACCCTAAACCCCAAACCTTAAACCTTAGGGCGCAACCAGGATTTCTGGAGCTTGCATGTTTATGGCTCTGGCAAGTAAGAGGTTTAAGTAAATTGAGCATTTTGAATCATGTCGTGGTTTAAATAAATTGGGTTTTGTGAGCAAAATTAAGTTTAAGTAAATTGAATATTGTCTGCTCTAATAACTTGACAAGGATGCATGATGAAGGCACGTACGATGTAAAAAACAAGCTCAATTTATAGGCTGGGTTTCGGGTTTAGCGTTTAGGGTTTAGGGTTTAGGGTTTAGGGTTCAGGGGCAACCTTCCCCTCCTCCACACCCTTCTCCTCCAGGTTCTGCGGACCTCTGGAGAGTATCCCGAGAGGCGCCGAGATTGTGGCGCAAGCGCTCGAGTACGACGCGAATGCCCTGGTGGGCCACCAGATCCTTGGGGACGAAGTAAACCCCCCTCAAGAGGAGGGTTTAGGGTGTAGGGTTTAGGGTTTAGGGTTTAGGGTTTAGGGTTTAGGGTTTAGGATTTAGGGTTGAGGGTTTAGGGTTTAGGGTTTAGGGTTTAGTGACGACGGGGGGGGGGGGGTACTTCGGGTTGGGGCTTGGGGTTTTGGGTTTCGGGTTGAGAGGTGTGTACTGTTTAGGAGTCCATGTGCCCCAACTTGGATTGGAGTTGTGAATGATTTCATCAATTCAATTCGAGGGCTCTCTTGGTCCCGGTACACATCTTCGTACATGCATGTATATAACACACAAACCTGCCCAGCATGAAAAGCAGGTCTAAACCCTAGACGCTAAACGCTGTGGCTGAAGCGTCAGCATCGTGGGGACTGTCAAACTGTGCCAAACTGTGCCAATGTTTCAGTGTGCAAGTCTGCAAAGCCCTGAACCCTAAACCCAAAACCCCAAGCCTTAAACCCTAAACCCAAAACCCAGAACACCCAAGCAGAATCTTCCAGAAGCTGGACGGCTTGTTGGTGCTGTCCGCCTTTTCATTTCTTGCTCCGAATAGTCGTCAGCATCAAGACTGATATGCACACACACACACACATTCTCAGTTCTTCTCCGCCCGAATATTTGTCATTGAGGGAAGAAGAGGCTAACGCATTTGTGCTTTCAAGAAAGGTTGTGTTTCCTTATGAATAAAAGGTTGTCTTAGTGCTTGTTGAAGGAAGAAATGGGGCCTCCTGCTAGTGTCAAGAACATGTGTTTGTTTAGGGTTTAGGAGTTTGCACAGGTGCTGCTTCACAAGCAATCGTCAAACCAACGAAACGTAGGTGCATGCGGTGCGGCGAGATGTGTGTGTACATATATTTATATTTGTATTGTATGGATGTATGCATGTATGCATGTATGCATGTATTCATGTATGCATGTATGTATGTATGTATGAATGTATGTATGTATGTATGTACGTATGTACGTCTGTATGTGTGTGGCTTGTCTTGACCCTAATGAGCAAGCCCTAAACCCTACAACCCTATCCCTAAACTCCCGAAACCCCAAACCCTAAAACCCTAAAGCCCTAAACTCCAAACCCCAGAATGTCTTGGAGGAGTACAGCACACCCTGCAACCCAAACCCCAAACCCCAAACCCCAAACCCTAAACCCCAAACCCCAAACCCCAAACCCCAAACCCTAAACCCTAAACCCTAAACCCTAAACCCTAAACCCCAAGCCCCAAACCCAAAGCCTAGGATCGGAAACATCTTGGAGGAGTGCAGCAATGTGGCCCAAGAGATGGCAGAGGAGATGGAACCGTGACGGCGTGGAAGCTGGGCGATGTCAGCGCTGAAAAGTAGTGCTGGGCTTGGGGTTTGGGTTTTGGGGTTTGGGGTTTAGGGTTTAGGGTTTAGGGTTTAGGGTTTAGAGCTTAGGTTTAGGGTTTAGGGTTTAGAGCTATGTTCGGGCGCGCCGAAGAAGTTCAGATAAAGGAAGTCGCAGCGCTGCGGCAAATCTGGCATGTGCTGTATGGCCTCACTCGGCCGCAGTTGCCCTTGAGAGCCCCAACCCCCCCAAACACCTAAACCTCAAACCTCTCTACCATATAACCCTAAATGTTAAACACAAGTTTGGCGTTTAGACCCCCATTGTTCAGCACGAATTTGGCGTTTTGACCCGTCTGACCGTTTGGCCCCCCCCATTGTTCAGCACGAACTTGGCGTTTTGACCCATTTCGGCCCCTGTGACCCGTTTGGCCCCCCCATTGTTCAGCACGAATTTGGCGTTTTGATCCATTTCGGCCCCTCTGACCCCTTGGCCCCCCATTGTTCAGCACGAATTTGGCGTTTTGACCCATTTCTCACGGCCGGGTGTTTAGGGTTTCAGGGCCTCAAGGCCTGGTGTTTAGGGTTTCAGGGCCTCAAGGCCTGGTGTTTAGGGTTTCAAGGCCTCAAGGCCTGGCGTGGCTTGTGTTAGGTGCTTGGTAATACGGCGTGATTGTTTTGTGTATTGGTGCATCCGAAGAGAAAATAGTGAACCTTCTATTTTCTTAATGGTATGGGATTCTTTGGGCGGGTGTTTTTTTTTCTCCGTTGCCTAGACACACTGGTGGCCTAGCAAATGCTCGAACTTGAGATGCTGAACCCTAAAGCCTAAACCCTAAACCCAAACCCTAAACCGTAAACCCTAAACCCTAAACCCTAAACCCTAAACCCTAAACCCTAAACCCTAAACCCTAAACCCTAAACCCTAAACCCTAAACCCTAAACCCTAAACCCTAAACCCTAAACCCTAAACCCTAAACCCTAAACCCTAACCCTAAATCCTAAACCCTAAACCCTAAACCCTCAACCCTAAACCCTAAACCCTAAACCCTAAACCCTAAACCTTAATTGAGGGTAGACATGTGTTAGGGTTAGCCCTGCCACCTTTTGAGCCTTGGAATCCCAAAACCCTAGTTTGCTTTCCGAGGGTTTGGAGTTCAGGGTTTAGGGTTCAGGGTTTTAGGGTTTCAGGTAAATGCCCTAAACCCGAAAGGTCAGAATCTGAAACACGAAACCTTCAACCCTAAACCCTAAACCCTAAACCCTAAACCCTAAACCCTAAACCCTAAACCCTAAACCCTAAACCCTAAACCCTAAACCCTAAACCCTAAACCCTAAACCCTAAACCCTAAACCCTAAACCCTAAACCCTAACCCTAAACCCTAAACCCTAAACCGTAAACCCTAAACCCTAAACCCTAACCCTAAACCCTAAACTAAATCCTGAACCCTGAGAGCCTAAACCTAGGCCCGTGGTGTGGGTTCAGAGAGTGGCTTGTGGAGGGCTTAGGCGGTTTGTTTCCTCCTGTAGGGGCATTTTGAGACAGGAAGGCTGGGAACCATAAAAAGGTGTAAGGTGTAGGGTTTAGGGTTTAGGGTTTTAACCCCCCCCCCCCGCCCCCCTCGGAGCCTCGCATGTCCACGACATGACAACGGACCTGAAGCTTCAAAATCTTAGAGCGCTTTTGGGGTTTAGGGTTTAGGGTTTAGGGTTTAGGGTTTAGGGTTTAGGGTTAGGAACCCTAGGAATGAGAGCCTGAAGGCCCATGCAATTGCAGAAAGCTCGCGGTTGTGCCAACTTGGCTCCGGGGCTCGGCTTCGCTTCGGGGTGGGGGGTCAGACATGAGAGAAAAATTTGCTCACCCGCTCCCCCGGGCTATTGTTTTAGGGTTTAGGGTTTAGGGCTATTGCTTTTAGGGGCAGTGTAGGGCCCTCCAACCGTGTTAGGGTTTGCAGGGGGTAGAAGTTTAGGGCGTTTAGGGATGCAGAGAGCAAGCCGGAGGCCAGCCCAGAGACAGTCTAGCAGCCTAGAAACTCAACTGGTTTTAATAAGACTGCTTTGTCCCCTGGCCCCGAACCCGCAGTCCCTTCTAGAGTCTTAGGGGTTTAGGGTTTAGGGTAGAATGGTGTGCGAAGTCATACAAATGAGCAGTCGAAGAGCCTTACAAAATATGCATAGTATCAGGGACGCCCAGATGGGCGTTTGAGCTGCGCCGAACCCGGCCAGCTCCCCAAGGAGGGAGGGAGCAGGGAGGGGGGAGCGGGAGCGGGAGAAAGAGAGGGAGAGAGAGACATAGAGAGAGAAAGAAAGAGACAGAGATACAGAGAGACAGAGAGAGAGAGAGAGAGAGAGAGAGAGAGTATGTGATGTATGCATGCATGCATGTCTGCATGTATGCATGTATGCATGTATGCATGTATGCGCATGTATGTACGTCTGTATGCGTCGGGGCCAAGTGTGGCAGGCGTGGTATGAAGGCACGTGAACTCGACCGGGTTCGGACATGGTGGGTCACTACTGCATATTGTCGTCAGAGCTTTGAGGTTTAGGGTTTAGGGTTTAATGCCTCCACATTTTCTTCTCTTCACCGCAATGTTCTCATACACTGCTCACAGCACGACCATGGCATTGCCCAAACTTTGTCAGGCGCCCCACCGCACAATCTCTATGCCGCTAGTGCGCGAGAACATGCACGGGGCCGATGTTAGAATCCGTAGGGACGGTTCAAGCCTTATGATTTGGGATGTTCTCCCTTATGCTAACAGTCCTTGATAGGGATTACAATAGCGGGGGTACTACAATCCCTATTAAGGACTGTTTGTTTCCCTAAACCCTAAACCCTAAACCCTAAACCCTAAACCCTAAACCCTAAACCCTAAACCCTAAACCCTAAACCCTAAACCCTAAACCCTAAACCCTAAACCCTAAACCCTTTGTTTAAGGGGGAACATCCCAACGTACGATGGTTTATGCGGCTGAGGGTTGAGGAGTTAGGGTTATAGGCGGCCCTGGGCCTTGTGCTTGTTTCGGTTTAGGGTTTAGGGTTTAGGGTTTAGGGTTTAGGGTTTAGGGTTTAGGGTTTAGGGTTTAGGGTTTAGGGTTTAGGGTTTAGGGTTTAGGGTTTAGGGTTTGGTGTTTCAGATTCTGACTTTCGGGTTTAGGGCGTTCAGGGCTTTCGAAGATTCCCGCCGTGAACCCCAAGATCAAGTTGGAAAACACATAAAGCAGGGCTTATATTTCTTGTACCCCCAAAAGGACCCCAATACATACACTCACCAATACTAAGAAGGAACCTTAGATGCACTCACCAATAACAGAAATATAAACCTGTTTCAGGGGTGAAAATCACGAGAACTGCACCGAAGAAGCAAGAAAGATCGAACCTTGCCGCGGTGTGGCTTGCAGTTTTTCGTGCCCCTAGGATGTAAGTCTTGCCATGTTTAGGGTTTAGGGTTTAGGGTTTAGGGTTTAGGGTTAGGGTTTAGGGATGATGATGGCTGTGGCAATCCTGCTGAGTCTTCTGATCTTGGTCGTGAGCGTTTGCCTGTTGCAGGCCCGTGGTTTCCGGGATTTTGCAGCCGAAGCCGGCAGGAGCACCGGGCTGACACAGCGAGACTTTGTATCCATGCTCACGTCCAACTCGAGCAGATCGGACGAGTGTTACATCCACAGCACGCGCGTATCGTGTGATGTGCTCTCTACATTTGCCGGAATGGTGGCTCCCACGTGCGGCGAGGGTCAAATGCCGCCACCTGAGCCCATCTGGCATCAGAATCGGAAGCCGTTCAGAATCGGGATCTTCGGGGGCTCCGTGAGTGCTTCGTATTGGCCGCGGTATCTACAGAAGAACTTGGACATTCTCCAAGTCCCCGCCAGAGTGGAAAACAATGCCGTTGGAGCAACTACCCCTCTGTTTTGGCGGACTTGCCCGCTAAGGCACCGCTATGATGTGGTCATCGGTGAATGGACACTGAATAGCCACAGCGTGGATGAAGTCCGGAATTGGATAGCTCAAGTTGCGCGAATCTCGCGGTATGTGGTGTTTTTGGACCTTTTCGCCTGGGCTTTTTCGCCGGTTGTGATGCAAATGGATGCCCCTGACCGCTACAAGCGCATCTCTCTGAAGCACGTCTCGGCCAACCGCAACTCCAGCTGCTTCGTCGCGTTCAGGGATGCAAGTCTGATGTGGTGGAGGTGGATGCCGCCATTTACAACCCGCATCTTGTTCTCGGACGCCCCGGAGAAATGTCACGTAGCGGCCGAGAGTCCCGAAACCCCAACTTCAAAAGATGGATCAGATGTTGCAAAGCAATCCGTCCGAGAGTGTCAGTCGCAATACGTAAGCCAAATGCATCATGGTGGAAAGGCCTATCACGAGCTGGTGGCTCTTGCTGTCTCCCGCGCTTTGCTGTCGCTTCTGGCCTCAGCGCCAGAGTCCATGTGGGCGCAAAGTCCCATCAATGGACCGAAAGCGTCCTGCTACGGCACGTGGGGCATGAAGTTCTACGAGGGTTTGCCCAGCATTTTGAGGGAGATTCCGGAGCTAGACGCCTTGAACTTCACGAAGCGTGGCTTCAAGTACGGCGCTGTCTTTAAGCCCCACAAGAAGAGCATGCACACCTCGCGGCCGGGAGCCATTCTGCAGCTGCCGTTGCCACGCTGCGCCACATCGGTGTCTCTGAAGTACGTCGCGCACACGAAGCGCTCGGAGTGCAGCAGCTTCTCAGTGTCTGTCGGCGACCGTTCGCTTACCATCCGCAATGCCCTGCCACCAAAACCTGCGGCACTCCGCCTGTCCCGAGACTCGCCCGAGTTTAATGTGACGAGTTGGCCAGCCAAACTCACAGTCAAGTCGCTTGATGTTCCCAAAGGGAACTTTGTGGAAATCACCCAGGTCCATCTTGCTGGGTGCTGACCGAGATGAGATCAGTTCGTGCGAAGACACTGTGCTTCGAAGAGGAGGCATTGGACTTTTGCTACCCGAGACTCTAAGTCGGCAACCGTCCCTAAACCCTAAACCCTAAACCCTAAACCCTAAACCCGAAACCCGAAACCCTAAACCCTAAGCCTAAACCCTAAACCCTAAACCCTAAACCCTAAACCCTAAACCCTAAACACCTCTGTTCATCTCTGGCTGGCGGATGCTGGCTCTTGAGCTTGCACAAAAGGAAGCCGTGGGTTCGTGTTGCCGAAGCCGCATTGAGTGCAGGGCTTCAGGGTCTAGGGTCTAGGGTCTAGGGTTTAGGGTTTAGGGTTTAGGGTTTAGGGTTTAGGGTTTAGGGTTTAGGCGCTTCTCATCACTTCGCACGGCTCAGCTTTCCTCAAATGGCGGCGTTGAGGTTTGGAGTTCTCCAGTTCCAGGAAGATGTCGGGATTCGGCTACTTGGGTTTAGGGTTTGGGGGTTAAGGTTTAGGGTTTAGGGTTTAGGGTTTTAGGGTTTAGGGTTTAGGGTGACTACTTGGGGTGGCAAGACACTGTGGGCCCGAGCGTTCAGGATTTGGAGGACGCGTCCTTCATGCCGCGAACCAAAACGCCCTTTCCAAGCACCTAGGCCCTATTTCCCAAACTCTAAGTCTTGACCCTAGTGACCAAACCCTAAACCCTACAACCCTAAACTCCCTAAACCCCAAGCCCCCAAACCCCCCTTTGAGAATTATTATCCTAAACCCTAAACCCTAAACCGTTCTTCCCTTAAAAGGGAAGAAGGGGAATTAAAAGTTATCTCATGCACAACCCAGGCGCTCCTCCAAGATATCCCGATCCTAGGCTCTGGGGTTTGGGGTTTCGGGCTTGGGGATTAGGGTTTAGGGTTTTGGGTTTGGGGTTTGCGGTTTGGGGTTTGGGGTTTGGGGTTTAGGGATAGGGTTGTAGGGTTTGCTGCACTCTTCCAAGACATTCCTGATCCTGGCTCCGGGGTTTCGGGTTGTGGGGTTTGGGGTAAGGAGGGGAGGGGGAGGATTGAGGGTTTAGGGTTGGGGGGATAAGGTTTAGGGTTTGGGGTGTGTTAGCTTTAAAGCACAACTCGGGTGCAGGAGCGTGGCTCAGGAGATGGCACCGTGAGACGGCGTGGAAGCTGGCCGCTGAAAAGTAGTGTTGGGGCTTGGGGGTTGGGGTTTAGGGTTTAGGGTTTGGGGTTTAGGGTTTAGGGTTTAGGGTTTAGGGTTTAGGGTTTGGGATTTAGGATTTAGGGTTTAGGGTTTAGGGTTTAGGATCTAGGCTTTAGGGTTTAGAACTAAGGGGTTAGGGTTTCAGGGTTGCATTGGTTTCCCCCAAGAGCCGAAACCCTTCATTCTATACCCTGGAGCCTCAACTGGGAAGTCCTTACCCTAAGCCCTAAGCCCTAAACCCTAAACCCTAAACCCTAAACCACAAAACCTAGCTCGGCACCCTCTGACCCGAGCTCAACGCGCCGAAACAGTTCAGATAAAGGAAGCCGCAGCGCCGCGACAAATCTGGCATGTGCCCCAAACCTTAAACTCGGTTTAGGGTTTAGGGTTTAGGGTTTAGGGTTGAGGGTTGAGGGTTGAGGGTTTAGGGTTTAGGGCAGTAGTGTGGTAGGGTTAGCCCTGCCACCTTTTGAGCCCTGGAATCCCAAAACCCGCAAGCCCCGAGCTTGCTTTTCGAGGGTTTACGGTTCAGGGTGTTAGGGTTTAACCCTAAACCCTAAACCCTAAACCCTAAACCCTAAACCCTAAACCCTAAACCCTAAACCCTAAACCCTAAACCCTAAACCCTAAACCCTAGGCCCCTCCGGACTTAGGCGGTTTCTTTTGTCCTGTAGGGGCATGTTGAGACAGGAAGGTTGAGAACCATAAACGGTTATAGGGTTTAGGGTTTAGGGTTTAGAGTTTAGGGTTTAAGGTTTAGGGTTTGGGATTTAACCCCCCCCCCCCCCCCCCCGCCCCCCGAAGCCTGTCATGTCCACGGCATGACAAGCCCTTAGCCGACCTGAAGCTTCAAAAGCTCAGAGAGATTTCGGGGTTTAGGGTTTAGGGTTTAGGGTTTAGGGTTTAGGGTTTAGGGTTTAGGGTTTAGGGTTCAGGGTTTAGGGCTGTGAACCCTAGGAACTAGAGCTAGAGACCCCCCGGCCATGCAATTTGCAACGAGCTCGCCGCGGTGCCAACTCGGCTCAGGGGCTCTTCTTCGTTTCGAGGGTGGGACGTCAGACATGAGAGAAACTTGCTCACCCCCCCTCCCCTCCCCCCCTTAAGAAAGGGGCCATCGTTTTAGGGTTTAGGGTTTAGGGTTTAGGGTTTAGGGTTTAGGGTTTAGGGCTATTGCTCTAGGGGCAGTGTAGGGCCCTCCAACCGTGTTAGGGTTTGCAGGGGGTAGAAGTTTAGGGATTCAGAGAGCAAGCCGCAGGCCAACTTGTTGGGTGCCAGTCAGCCCAGGGACAGTCGAGCAGCCCAGAAACTCAACTGCTTCGAAGACTTTTTGTCCCCGAACCCGCAGTCCCTTCTAGAGTTTTAGAATGGTGTGCGAGTCGTACAAATGAGCAGTCGAAGAGCCTTACAAAATATTCATAGTACCAGGGACGGAGGCCCAGATGGGCGTTTGAGCTGCGCCAGCGCCGAACCCGGCTAGCTCCCCAGGGGAGGGAGGGAGCAGGGAGGGGGGGCGGGGGAGGGAGGGGGAGCGGGAGCGGGAGAGAGAGAGAGAGAGAAAGACAGAGCGAGAGCGAGAGAGCGAGAGAGCGAGAGAGCGAGAGAGCGAGAGAGCGAGAGAGCGAGAGAGCGAGAGAGCGAGAGAGCGAGAGAGCGAGAGAGCGAGAGAGCGAGAGAGCGAGAGAACGAGAGAGAGAGAGAGCGAGAGGGGAAGAGAGAGAGAGAGAGAGAGAGAGAAAGGAGGGAGGAAAGGAAGGGAGGGATATAGGTTTAGGGCTAAAAGTGTTTAAGCCGAGATTTGCGGTTGCCTTAAACGTGGTATGAAAGTGGGAGCCCAAAGTGCGCGACAAGGAGTACACCCAAGCAAAGACCAGATAATGTTGGGTGGGCTTGTTAGGCTACATAAGTAGTATTAGGGTTTAGGGTTTAGGGTTTAGGGTTTAGGGTTTAGGGTTTAGGGTTTAGGGTTTAGGGTTTAGGGTTTAGGTATAATCCTCAGAGTTTAGAGTACCACGCAAAGCCCCCAAATTTGACAGGTCCTCCCGAGGTTCGTAGTCACTCAACAATTCCCAGCACTCCGACAAACGACTCGGGCGTGGTTGCTAAAGTCAGAAATGGCCGTGGAGGCGCCAAGCCGCAAACAACCAAGAACACCCTAAACCCTAAACCCTAAATCCCCAAACCCTAAACCCCTAAAAACCTGCAAAACCTTCCTCAATCTCCCAAGGCTCTGAAAATGGGGTGCAAGGGAGGGACCATATTCCCGAGAACAAAGGCCCGAGAAGTCGTGCGGAGGGATATGATGCCTGACTTGACGAAGCCTGCCAATATGGGTTTAGGAGCTGAATATAAGGGGCCTTCCACTTAGTATGAGTAGAGTTATATAGGGGCCATAAGGGAAGACTATTCGTAAAGTGTCTTGGGGAGTGTTAGGAGCCATGTGTCAGGCCTCGGGAGACTGGACTGAGGCTTGTTTGTCGGCCCCAAACCCAAACCCCAAGTAGCCAAGAAGGGTTTAGGGCTCAGGGTTCAGGGTTTAGGGTTTTAGGGTTTAGGGTTTAGAGTGCAGGGTTTAGGGTTTAGGGTTTAGGGGCCTTAGGGTGTATGGCTACGGATCCCAAGGGTTTTGGGGGCCGATGAGGTTAGGGGTTTGGCTCGAGTTTAGAGCCCGCAACCCTCAACCCTGGACGAAAAATCCACGCCGGCATCATGCGCAGTAGCCTGACAGCCAAGCCAGCATCATCCCTTTCAGCAGCCGGCCGAGCCAGCATCATGAGCATCAGCCCGAGCTAGCATCATGAGCATCAGCCCGCGGCCCTTTCAGCAGGCCAAGCCAGCATCATGAACATGAGCCCGCAACCCTGTCAGCAGCCGGCCGAGCCAGCATCATGAGCATCAGCCCGCGGCCCTTTCAGCAGGCCAAGCCAGCATCATGAGCATCAGCCCGCAGCCCTTTCAGCAGCCGGCCGAGCCAGCATCATGAGCATCAGCCCGCGGCCCTTTCAGCAGGCCAAGCCAGCATCATGAGCATCAGCCCGCAACCCTGTCAGCAGCCGGCCGAGCCAGCATCATGAGCATCAGCCCGCGGCCCTTTCAGCAGGCCAAGCCAGCATCATGAGCATCAGCCCGCAGCCCTTTCAGCAGGCCAAGCCAGCATCATGAGCATCAGCCCGCGGCCCTTTCAGCAGGCCAAGCCAGCATCATGAGCATCAGCCCGCAGCCCTTTCAGCAGCCGGCCGAGCCAGCATCATGAGCATCAGCCCGCGGCCCTTTCAGCAGGCCAAGCCAGCATCATGAACATCAGCCCGCAACCCTGTCAGCAGCCGGCCG
>CAJNDS010000336.1:647500-682500 GCA_905221605.1 Symbiodinium natans
AAACCCTAAACCCTAAACCCTAGACCCTAAACCCTAAACCCTAACAGGCGGCGCTCCTGCGCGTGCGCCCCTGGCTGTCCTCTGCAGCGCTCCGGGGGCTCCAGAGGAGTTTGCAGGCGTCGCTGTGGCGTTGAGACCCTTAGTGCGGGTTTAGGGTTTAGGGTTTAGGGTTTAGGGTTTAGGGTTTAGGGTTTAGGGTTTAGGGTTTAGGGTTTAGGGTTTAGGGTTTAGGGTTTCGGCGAGTTACATGGTCCCTTTATATGGTCCCTTACCTGTTTTTAAAGGGTTCTGAAGGAAGGGCCCTTAGGCTTCATAGGGTCTATCAGTATCTAGTAAGGGCTCCCCCTTTTACGGGCCCGTACTAAGGGACCATGTAACTACCCGAAGAGTTTGGGCTTCAGGGTTTGGGGTTTAGGGTTTGGGGCTTTTGCTTGGCTGGGGTTTTGCATGTTTTTGCTGGGGTGTAGTGTTGAAGAGCTGTAGTGCTGTGTAATTTGGGTTCCGGGTTTGATTCAGTTGTTTTGCATAGTTGGATTGAGATTGGTGTTCTGTGGGTTTCGTGTTTCAGGGCTACTTTGTGCAGAAACTACTATCTGCTTAAGAACCCCCACAGAGTAGAGCATAATCTTCCTTACAAGGGTAATGTAGATTCTCTTTATTCTTTGGGGGGTTCTTAAGCTAATATTGGGTAAGAGGGCTTCTTCCGGGGACCTCTTGCCAAAGGCCAGCAAGCCTTCAGGTTATGACGGGCGGCATCCGGAAGCCTACTTTTCAAAACCCTAAAGCCTAAAGCCTAAAGCCTAAAGCCTAAAGCCTAAAGCCTAAAGCCTAAAGCCTAAAGCCTAAAGCCTAAAGCCTAAAGCCTAAAGCCTAAACCCTAAACCCTAAACCCTGGACCCTAAACCCTATAAACCCCTAAACAAAAGACTTTGCGCCAGTGCGCCCAGCTGAAGAGTGTCGCCCACCGGTATCGGGACATCGAGTCGGCGGACGAGTGCGCCATTTGGGTTTAGGGTTTAGGGTTCAGGGTTTAGGGTTTAGGGTTTGGGGTTTAGGGTTTAGGAGTTTCGGGGTCTAGGGGTCTAGGGGTTTAGGGGTTTCGGGGTTTAGGGCTTGGGGTTGAGGATCAAAGCTTCAGGACTTGCTTGTAGGGTCTCGGGTTTGGGGTTGAGGGTGCAGGATCAGACTCCTGGGACTCAGGGCACTTTCGGGCCTCCCGGGGCTCCAGGGCAGGGTTTGAGGGCTCCAGGGTTTAAGGGTTCAGGGGGCTCCGCCCCACAAGAAGCCCTCAACAAGGGCTTAGGTCTTTGGGGCCTGAATCCTAAATCCTAAGCCTGAAGCCTGGGCACCGAGCTGAGCGGCAAAGTACCCACCCAAGAGCTCTTAACCGTGGGGCCTGTTCTGGAGACGCCCAAACCTTACAAAAGAACCCTAAACCCTAAATCCTAAACCCTAAATCCTAAATCCTAAACCCTAAACCCTAAACCCCTAAGCCTCAACAGGTACACTTACTCAGTGCCGGTCACCGTCCCCTGGGCTGAGCTGGACCTGGACCACGTGATTAGCGCTGGGCAGGCGGTTCAGGGCCTTAGGGGGTTTAGGGGCATTTGGGGGTTTAAGGGTCTCGGGGTTTAATGACTTAAGGTTTTGTTGAGGGTTTAAGGCTTTGGGCGTAGGTGGCCTTCTGTGGTTTAGCTGTTGGGGGGTGGCGGGTTTCGGTCGGGTTTCAGGGGGTATATCTAGGGTTTGGAGTTGAAGGTCAGAGCTTCGGGTTACCTGGGGAGAGGGGCAAGGCCGCGTCGTGCCAGCGTGCCCTGCAAGGTTTGCATCATGGTTTGCCCCGACAAGGAGTTTAGGGTTTAGGGATTAGGGTTCTAGGGTTCTAGGGTTTAGGGTTGGGTTTAGGCTTGCAAGGGTTCTAGGGTGTTAGGACATTAGGGTATGAGGGTATCAAGGCACCCTACCTTGGAATTTATAGGGTTGTACCCTTGGATTTGGGGACACTTTGTAAAGATCCGCTAAGAGAATGTAAGGGCCATATTGGGAGTATGCTCATGGAAGCTCCTAGGGGTGCAACTTTAGGGGCACGAGTACTTAATCCCTTGAGGGCATGAAGGTAGCAGGGTTTAGGATTTAAAGATGCCAAGAACAGAACACGACAAAGCAACTATTGACTTCCTTGTTGAACAGGCAACTCCATGATGACTGGTTTGGCGCAGCCCTCCGTAGCGAGAAGCCGGTAGCGGCAAAACGGTACGCGGCGTCGAGCACATGTGCAGTGCTTTGGAGCGCAACCGACTGGGCGGCCAGTGACAGGCCGCAAGTCAAGCACATAGACCCCCTGTGGGCAGAAGCCTTTTTCGCCCTGAGGGCCAAGCTATTCTTCCGCGTTTTTATGGTGGGTTTAGGGTTTAGGGATTCTGTTTGGCGTTCTTGTCGGGGTTGGTCGTTTAATTGTCGGGTAACCTCTGGCTTGTGTTCTTGTCGGGCTTTTAAGCCCGCTGTCTAGGGTACCCTAAACCCTACACTCCAAACCCTAAACCCTAAACCCTAAACCCTCAACTCTGAACCCTAAACCTTAAACCCTAAACCTCAAACCCTAAACCATGAACCACTCCCTGACTCCAACAGGATCAGTTCTCATGTTCCTTCAGCATCTGCAAAACCCCAGCACCTCCCCTCTGATCGGCCCTTAAACGGGGTACACGTATAGGGCCCATACTAAGGGACCATGTAACTACCCTTAGGTTGGGGTTCTTCAGGGTTTAGGGTTTAGGGTTTCTAGGGATTAGGGCTTAGGGCTTAGGGTGTAGGGTTTAGGGTTTAGGGTTTAGGGTTTAGGGCGCCCTCAGACCCCAGCACCCCCCTCTGATCGGCAGTTGGGGCGCGCAGGTCTTTTCGGCAGAGGAGGCGCAGCACGACAAGGCGAGCTCAACATGAAGCAGGGGTTTAGGGTTTAGGGTTTAGGGTTTAGGGTTCAGGGTTTAGGGTTTAGGGTTTAGGGTTTAGGGTTCAGCATTTAGGGTGTAGGGCTTAGGGTTTGGGATTTTGGTTAGTGTG
Source organism: Symbiodinium natans (assembly GCA_905221605.1). Taxonomy (NCBI): domain Eukaryota; class Dinophyceae; order Suessiales; family Symbiodiniaceae; genus Symbiodinium; species Symbiodinium natans. Next base: position 650,561 of record CAJNDS010000336.1, read on the forward strand.
TTCAGGATTCCTTATCAATATTGCGGAGTGTATATACTTGGTGTTTTGTTGGGGATGCTCGTGTTAAATACCTGAGCTCATGTTTTTCTTTATTTGCTCGAGGTTTTTGGGGGCTCAGGGGTTAGAGTTTGGGGAGTCCTAGTTGAAGGGTTTAAAGGGTTTAAGGCACCTTCAACCCTAAACCCTAAACCCTAAACCCTAAACCCTAAACCCTAAACCCTAAACCCTAAACCCTAAACCCTAAACCCTAAACCCTAAACCCTAAACCCTAAGCCCTAAACCCTAAACCCTAAACCCTAAACCCTAAACCCTAAACCCTAAACCCTAAACTCTACAAACCCTAACCCTAAACTCTACAATTACCTAGACCCTAAACCCTTAAACTTCTTAGGGTGAGGGGAGGGAATGGCCTCTTGCAGCCTCAGGTGGATGCTTTTGCCTCGTGGCAACTCTTAAGCCTGCGGCCATAAGGGTTTAGGGTTTAGGGTTTAGGGTCAAGTTTCGTGCTTTGGGTGACAGATCAGATCGCTCTCACAATCCCCTGTAGGATGCCCCCGTGCAGCCCGCAGACCTCGACTTCTCGCCCCGCATGTCTCCAGCGGCAATCGACTTGTTGCAAGAGGCAACAGAACTCTACGCAACGCAGGTGTTCGCCGGTGCACAGACCCTGGCAAGTCATCGCCGTCGCGTGGGGGTGGACGAGAATGATTTTCTTTGTTGGGTTGAGGTGAACGCTAGCCCTAAACCCTAAGCCCTAAACCCTAAACCCGAAACCCGAAACCCTAAACCCAAAGAACAATGCCAAGCCCTTAACCAACACAGCAACCAAACCCTATAGGAACCTCACAGTCCCCCCTCCAAAAGGAGGCCCCGCAGCCCCGAACGGACCTCCAAACCCCGGAAGTCATAGCGACAGTCGTGCCCGTAGTCACGACAAGAATAGTACGTCTACAGCAAGAACCCTAAGACTCTAAGACCCTAAGACCCTAACCGCCCTAACACCCGAAAGCCAAAAGCCTAAACCGCCTAAACCCTAAACCCTAAACCCTAAACCCTAAACCGCCTAAACCCTAAACCCGAAACCCCAAACCCTAAACCCTAAACCCGAAACCCCAGACCCTAAACCCTAAACCTTAAAGCCTAAACCCTAAACCGCCTAAACCCTAAACCCTAAACCGCCTAAACCCTAAACCCTAAACCCTAAACCCTAAACCCGAAACCCCAAACCCTAAACCCTAAACACCCCCCTAAAGCCCTAAAGATCGCGCAGGTCATGCACCTCCGGAAAGTCGGGCTTCAGGCCTCCCGCCCTGATATTTTCCGCCATCTTCTAGGGTGGTGGAGGGCGTAGTTGAGAAGCCCTAAATCCGTGTAGGGTTTAGGGTTTAGGGTTTAGGGTTTAGGGTTTAGGGTTTAGGGTTTAGGGTTTAGGGTTTAGGGTTTAGGGTTTAGGGTTTAGGGTTTAGGGTTTAGGGTTTAGGGTTTAGGGTTTAGGGTTTAGGGTTCAGGGTTCAGGGTTTAGGTTTAGGGTTTAGGGTTTAGGGTTCAACCCGAGCCCTTAATCCGTTTAGGGTTTAGGGTTTAGGGTTAAGTAAGGGTTGAGGGTTTAGGTTTGGGGCTTGGGTTTAGTAGGGTTTGGGGGTTTATGTGAGGAGTTAAGGGTCCGAAAACACCATGTAGGGGCACGCTTCAGAAGCTCAGTGCAGATCTGTCGGTTTAGTGTTTAGGGTTTAGGGTTTAGGGGTTAGGTTTTAGGATTTAGGGTTTAGGGTTTAGGGTTCAGGGTTCAAGGGTTTAGGGTTTAGGGTCCACGTGTCTTTCTGGCTCGACAGAAGTCTGCCTGCCATTTGATGCTCGCGGTTTTAGAAGTTTCATGGAGGCTGTCAAGGGTTCGGGGCTGAGGGTTTACCCTAAACCCTAAACCTTAAACCCTCAACCCTAAGCCCCAAAACTCCACACCCCAAGGCTGCTGAAGTTAAAGCCCGAAGCCCTGGGGGCTGGACCCTAAATCCCAGACCCTAGACCCTAAACCCTAAACCCTAAACCCTAAACCCTAAACCCTCAACACTAAACCCTAAACCCTAAACCCTAAACCCCAAAACCCCAAAAACCCAGAACCCTAAATCCAAAACCCTAGAACTGGTCCTTTGGGGCTTCAGTGACCGCGCACGGACCTCCACCCAACCCATCCAAGGTCGTTGTGCCCTTGAGCCCTTGAGTCTTTGAGCCCTAGGGTTTAGGGTTTAGGGTTGAGGGTTTAGGGTTTAGGGTTTAGGGTTTAGGGTTTAGATCAGGGTTTAGGAAGTAAAGTTCAGGGTTTAGGAATTAAGGTTCAGGGGTTTAGGGGTTTTGGGGGTTTAGGGGTTTAGGGGCTTAGGGGCGTAGGGGTTTAGGGGTTTAGGGGTTTAGGGCTCAGGGCCTAGGGTTTGGCGACCTGGTACCTCTCAGTTCTCAAGCCTCCACCCTTGGTTGTACATGTTGCCATCTGGTTGCAAGCAATGCCTGAATTCATCCCTTCAGGGTTTGGGGATCAGGGTCCAGGAGTCATGTGAGTTGTGACTTGGCATTTCTGGTTGTACATTGGCACAGCTAGAACATGCAAAACTCATCTTCAGTCTCTCGTGGTCGAACAACAGCTCCCCCAACCCTAAACCCTAAACCCTAAACCCTAAACCCTAAACCCTAAACCCTAAACCCTAAACCCTAAACCCTAAACCCTAAACCCTAGACCCTAAACCCTAAACCCTAAACCCTAAACCCTAAACCCTAAACCCTAAACCCTTTGCCCTTTAAACCCTAAACCCGAAACCCTAAACCCTAATCCCTAAACCCAAAACCCTAAACTCTAAACCCTAAACCCAAAACCCCCAAACCCAAAGCCCGGCTTGGTTCACACTGAGGCCATTCGCCTAGGGAAGGTGGGCGTCGTGCTGTTGGCCGGAGGCGCGTTCCCTCGTGGGGACTCTGCCTTGGGCTCCGAGGTTTATACCCGTTGGGTTTGGGGTTTAGGGTTTAGGGTTTAGGGTTTAGGGTTTAGGCTTTAGGGTTTAGGGTTTAGGGTTTAGGGTTTAGGGTTTAGGATATAGGGTTTAGGGTTTAGGGTTGAGGGTAAGATCCTCTACTGCAATATGAGGGCCATGCCAGGAGTAGATGAGGGGACGCCTCTGAGGGGTACAGCCTTGGAGATCCGACTATGACTCCCTTGATTCTTGGACCCCATGACTCCCTCCGAAAGGCCTACAGGTTGGTTTAGGGTTTAGGGTTTAGGGTTTAGGGTTTAGGGTTTAGGGTTTAGGGTTTAGGGTTTAGGGTTTAGGGTTTAGGGTATTTAGGGTTTAGGGCTTAGGGTTCAGGGTAATTCCTGAAGCCCTACACCCTAAACCTGAAGCTGCATGAACCTCAGAACCCCAAATCCCTGAAAGCCCCAAGAGGGACAATCTTGACACCTGGAAGGACCGCCGGACCCTAAACCCGAAACCCCAAACCCTAAACCCTAAACCCAAAACCCTGAACCCTAAACCCTGAACCCTAAACCCTAACCCTAATTGCCTGTAGCTTTCGGGCTTTGCAAAGTGGCCCTCATTTTCAACCAGTGCACTTAAGAAATGGCATCAGCTATGACTGTGGCCTCTGTACCATCAATCCCGGTGGATGACCGTGCGTCGACACGGGCTTCCACCATGGCAAGCACGGCGCCTGGAGGAGAGGCGATGGGCCTCAGCAATGCCTACTCCGCCTACAAGGAACGATACCTAGGCTAAACCCTAAACCCTAAACCCTAAACCCTAAACCCTAAACCCTAAACCCTAAACCCTAAACCCTAAACCCTAAACCCTAAACCCTAAACCCTAAACCCTAAACCCTAAACCCCCTAAACCCTAAACCCTAAACCCTAAACCCTAAACCCTAAACCCTAAACCCTAAACCCTAAACCCTAAACCCTAAACCCTAAACCCTAAACCCTGACTCCGCCCAGAAGGAGCGATACCTTGCATGGCGCCGGAGTGAAGCCAGCGCGGCGAGAGGTGAGCCCAACAAGGTCATGCAAGTGCGGTCGCAAGGCTTTGGATTCTAGGTGGGACTTTACTCCAACTTTATCACTTTATGAGTTTAGGGTTCCTCTGAGTTCATATTTTGAGGGAGCTAAAAGTTAAACTTTATTTTGGGTTAAAGAGCAACCAAGGATTCTGGTACCCTTCGCTTGAGGTCTGGCAGTGGCGACGAACATTGTCATACTGGATCGCGGTGACCTTCTTTGAAGGCTCGATCTTCTTCACCATCTCCTCCTTCGCCTACTGCTACGCGGAGGAGTTGGGAATGGCCAAGGATGCTCTGACGAAGTGGGGCTATGTCGGAGGGGCGATCAACTTCATCGTGTGCACCTACTTGATGTGTGTTGAGACGATCAACCTGACAGCAGACCGGAAGTTAAGTACCGAATTCATCGGGAAGCTGGTGGGCAAAGACTCGTCCGCTTCCTCGGAAGAGGAGACCACCGACGTGCAGGAAGCCCCTGAAGGGGAACCATCAACGGGGTCAGATGAGGCAGGTCGGGAGCGCTTCCTGGTAGCCCAGTGGTCCTTTTTTTTTTTTTTAATTTTATTTTTTTTTTTAAATTTTGGGTTCAAGGTTCCCTTATACACTAGCCAACCCCCAAAAAGGGTGATCTTATTATGATAGTATGGCTACTGGGCAACCGAGGCTTAGGTGAGGGGCAAGGAAGACGCGCTTCATCTGCAGAGCGCTTTTACCTCAACCCCTTCCGGGCGAAGCAGGCGCTGAGGAACCTCAAGCGCCTGGGTGCTGGCCCCTGGCCGTACTTTGCCTCCTTGATCTACCTCCTTGGCTGTGGCATTTTCACAGTTGGCATAGTGGGCCTGTTTTTGGACTTCTGCACTTTCCTTTCTGGAGACGCGCTGGCGTGGACGCAGCTAGTCAGCTTCGAGCTTGGTTCGCTCATGTTCCTTGGAGGAGGTGTGATGGAGTGCTTGGAGAACGAAGTGTTTTGCAAGCGACACCCATGCTCCAAGCATGAGACCACCTTTCAAGGCAGGTTGAGTGCCGTGTGTAACACTGCTGGTAGTCTTGTCTTCGTCACTGGTGCCACCCTTGGCTTTGTTCCTGGCTGGGACTACGAGGCCAACTTCAGCTACTTCCTCGGCTCCTTGCTTTTCGCCTTGGGGTCTGGCGTGCAGATCGTGATGTGGAAGGATGAACCTTAGTGGCTGAATGAGCACACTTTACACTTTTTGGGGTGCTATCATCCCCATAGAACTGAAAGTGCGCACTTTCCCTGGGGGGGGGGGGGCTTTTTTGAACTCAGCAACTAAGGAAACCCTAAACCCTAAACCCTAAACCCGAAACCCTAAACCCGAAACCCGAAACCCTAAACCCTAAACCCTAAACCCTAAACCCTAAACCCTAAACCCTAAACCCTAAACCCTAAACCCTAAACCCTAAACCTAAACCCTAAACCCTAAATCTAAGGAACAGTTCGGGCTCGCTTTTCTGGCCGTCCTCAACGCAAAAGGCCCTCCGCAGATAGTCCTCCCCGAGGATGCCGAGACCATCCAGGAGGGGTTTAGGGTTTAGAATTTAGGGTTTAGGGTTTAGGGTTTAGGGATTTGGGTTTAGGGTTTAGGGTTTAGGGTGTAGGGTTTAGGGGTTAGGGTTTGGAGGCTTCTACGTCCACTTTGACTGGCGCCCTCTTCATCATGATACTTCGTAGCTGAATGAGTACGCTCTACAGTTTTTGGGATATTATAATCTTGGTAGCCCTCTGGTACCCTTTTCCCTTTTTTGGGGTTCAAGGTTCCCTCATAAAGTGACCCAAAAAAGGGTGCCCTTATCATAATATGGCTCCTGGGCTACCAAGAAATTCCCTATAAGACTGAAACTGCACACTTTTTTTGGGGGGGGGGGCTCATGAACTCAGCAGCTAAGGATCTACTGCCTGGCCTCAGCACTGAGCTTCTACAACGTGACGATGTCCCTGACGTCCCTGGAGCTGCGGAAAGAACGCGCCCACGCCATCGTCGTCTCCAACGCCATCAACGCTTCTCTGCCCTGCCTCTTCGCTCACATCATGCTGGCACTGAACTCGGGTAGGCCAGTGGTACCCTTTTTCCTTTTGTTTTTTTTGGTTCAAGGTTCTCTTATTATTACTATTATTATTATGATTACTATTATTATTATTATTATCATTATTCTTATTATTATTATAGTAGCCAACCCCAAAAAGGGTGCCCTTACTAGAGTATGGTTCCTGGGCTACCAAGGAACTCTGCCGTCATCCAGGCGCCCAGGCTGGCACCTTTCAAGCAGCTTTACTACGTCGCCCGAGTGGTGGCGATCATCATGGTCCTCAACTCTGGCTTCCGCATCGTAGAAGGCGTCTACCTACCTGGCAAGCTGGCAGCGCAAGCACCGTAGGGTTTAGGGTTAGGGTTTAGGGTTTAGGGTTTAGGGTTTAGGGTTTAGGGTTTAGGGTTTAGGGTTTAGGGTTTAGGGTTTAGGGTTTCGGGCTTAGGGTTTAGGGTGCGGCCTTGGCACAGGTTTTAGCAGCTGCAACACCCATTGCTGAGACTGCCGGATGCCCAAAAAGCTGACAACCTATTTAGGGTTTGAAGTTTAGGGCTTAGGGCTTAGGACTTAGGGTTTAGGGTTTAGGGGTTTCTGGCCGAAACCTCCTGAAAGCAGCTGTGCTCCACCCGCAACACGACTTAAGCCCAGAGCCGTGCCAGGGTTTAGGGGTTTAGGTTAGGGTTTAGGGTTTAGGATTTGGGGTTTAGGGTTTAGGGTTTAGGCTTAGGGTTTAGGGTTGAACAACAACAACCACAACAACGTCCACACCAACCAAACAACCCTGGACCCTAAACCCGCCCCCCTGCCCTACACCCTCAAAACCCGAACAGATCCCAAACAAACCAGCAGTTCCCTCCTCCATGGAAGGTGCCAACTGGCGGCTGGGTGGGGGTCCGGTTGGCACGAGCAGGCACGGGAGTTTGGAGTTTTGGGGGTTTGAGGTTTAGGGTTTGAGGTTAGGGTTTAGGGTTTAGGGTTTAGGGTTTAGGGTTTAGGGTTTAGGGTTTAGGGTTTAGGGTTTAGGGTTTGGGGTTTGTGGGTTTCGGGGTTTAGGGTTTCGGGGTTTAGGGTTTGGGGGTTTGGGGTTTGTCGTTGGGGGCTTAGGGTTGGGGTTGCGGGCTAACCCTAAACCCTAAACCCTAAACCCTAAACCCTAAACCTTAAACCCTAAACCCAAAACCCAAAACCCTAAACCCTTAACCCTAAACCCTATACCCTAAACCCTAAACCCTAAACCCTAAAAGAGGGTTTGGGGTTTCGGCCCCTTGCAGGGCGACGCTCGGAACCTCGCCACCCCAATCCCCGACTGAGGACGTTCCTAAACCCCAAGCGCCGAGCCCTAAAGCCCCCAAACCCTAAGGCCTATTTTTTGAGGGGGCTTAGGCAACTTTGGTTGGTTTAGGGTTTAGGGTTTAGGGTTTAGGGTTTAGGGTTTAGGGTTTAGGGTTTAGGGTTTAGGGTTTAGGGTTTAGGGTTCAGGACGTTCAAGGGGGTGTTGTGTTTTGTGTCTAGGATCTTCGGGGTTTGGGCTTGGCCGGGGCTCAGGGCCCCGCATAAGCCCCCTAGACCGCAACCCCCCAAAACCTTAAACCTTAAACCCTAAACCCTAAACCCTAAACCCTAAACCCTAAACCCTAAACCCTAAACCCTAAACCCTAAACCCTAAACCCTAAACCCTAAACCCTAAACCCCAAAACCCCAAAACCCCAAAACCCTAACACCTCACCAGCCCTAAAGATCCTAAGCTTTACCGAAGGCTGAACCTGAAGTCGGGAAAGAGCATCATCCAGCCGCCCGTCGTGTCTAGGGTTTAGGGTTTAGGGTGTAGGGTTTAAGTTTAGGGTTTAGGGTTTAGGGTTTAGGGTTTAGGGTTTAGGGTTTAGGGTTTAGGGTTTAGGTACCCTTTTTGGGGGTCCTTTGAGGAGATTCTGTTCTGTTGGGGGTATCTTTGGGGTCCAACTATTTTGGAAATTGCCCACGTTTACCCTTTTAGAGCTTCGGTTTAAGATTTAGTGTTTTAAGATCTGAGGTTTGGGGTTTCGGGCTCAGGGTTTCGGGTTTAGGGTTGAAGGGTCGAAGGGTTGAAAGTGTTGAATGGGTTGACGGGGGAGGTAAAGGGCGTAGGGAGAAGGGAACCTTTCAGGGCTATGTTAGAGGGTGTTTAGGGTTTTCGGTTCAAGGGTTTCGGGTTTGTGGTTTAGGGTTTGGGTCTTCGGGTGTAGGGTTCTAGGCCATAGGGTTCAGCTTTGCGCGCTTTTTGGGGTGTAGGGTTTAGGGTTTAGGGTTTGGTGCTGTTTGGGCGTTTGGCGTTTTGCGTCTTCAGGGGCCCTTGTAGATTGTTGCCGGTCTCAGCTTTCAGGTTTGAGCCTTTAGGATTTTAGGGCTTGCTGTTCTAGGGCACTTGGGGTTTAGGGTGCTGGGGTCTTGGCTATGGGCTTTGGGCCCCCAAGCCCTTGCCGAAGGGTGCAGGGTTCAGGATTCAGGGTTCAGAAGAAGATGATGAAGGAGTCAAAGGACGGGAAGCTTTCCGCCATCAGTGTCGCCTTCGAGTTGATGACGATGAGGAATGCCGTCCAGCTGAATTGGAAGAGCTCGATGCAAGCCATGTCTAACCTGTTCCAGGCAGCCTTTTGGCTCATGGTTGTTACGAAGTCTACCTTCCGCGGGCAACCTGGGGAAGCTCGAAGCGACAGTAGTTGCTGACTACTTGTTCACTTCCTCGAAGGACTACCCTCTCGCTGGGATCGAGCAAGGGGTTTCCGGAAGTTATCACGGTGGGCCAGGACGACGACGCTGAGACCCCCTTGCAGAAGACCACAGGCGAAGGGTCCAAGGCGAACTCCGTGGGCAAGGGCAAAGGGAAGAATGCAGGAGGCCGTCCGGGTTCAGGGTTCAGGGTTCAGGGTTCAGGGTTCAGGGTTTAGGGTTTAGGGTTTAGGGTTTAGGGTTTAGGGTTTAGGGTTTAGGGTTTAGGGTTTAGGGTTTAGGGTTTAGGGTTTAGGGTTTAGGGTTTAGGGTTTAGGAACATGTTCACCGCTGCAGTCCCTGTTTGCTTGTTCTGCTTTTGTACTCAGCAAACCGTGAACAGAAGTCGCGCACCCTGCCCTAAACCCGCACCCTAAACCCTAAACCCTAAACCCTAAACCCTAAACCCTAAACCCTAAACCCTAAACCCTAAACCCTAAACCCTAAACCCTAAACCCTAAACCCTAGACCCTAAACCCGAAACCTAGTGCTTCTTTTGCCTTCCGACGTGCTTTGGGGTGTAGGCCTCAGGGTTTAAATCTTCGGGTTCAGGGTTGTGCTTAAGTCTTTACAAGAATCACTTTTCCTCTACCCTCAACCCTAGACTACTAAACCCTAAACCCTAAACCCTAAACCCTAAACCCTAAACCCTAAACCCTAAACCCTAAACCCTAAACCCTAAACCCTAAACCCTAAACCCTAAACCCTAAACCCTAAACCCTAAACCCTAAACCCTAAACCTCAGCCCTCAACCCCAAACCCTAAACCCTCAACCCCAAACCCTAAACCCTAAACCCTCAGCCCCAACCCTCAAGCCGTAAACTCCAAAGTTCTGAGGCTTCTCTGCGAGCGCGTTCGGCGGGTGGCCATGCTCTGCCGAACAGAGGTGTGGGCTTAGGGTTTAGGGTTTAGGGTTTGGGGTTTGGGGTTTGGGGTTTAGGGTGTGGATCCTTGGCCAAGGAGGGTCTCAGAGTTTTGGTTGGGGTTTAGGGTTCAGGGTTCAGGGTTCAGGGTTTAGGTTTTCGGGTTTTTGGTGTTTAGGGCTCAGGGTTTATAGGGTATTGTTTTTTTTGTGGGGTTTTTTGTGGGTTTAGAGGGTCTAGAGGGTCTAGAGTGCTTGGAAGGTTTAGAGGGTTTAGAGGGTTTAGAGGGTTTAGAGGGTTTAGAGGGTTTAGAGGGTTTAGAGGGTTTGAGGGTTTAGAGGGTCTAGAGGGTCTAGAGGGTCTAGAGGGTTTAGAGGGTTTAGAGGGTTTAGAGGGTTTAGAGGGTTTAGAGGGTTTAGAGGGTTTAGAGGGTTTAGAGGGTTTAGAGGGTTTGGGGCGTTTGATGGAGGACAGATGAGGGGGGGTCCGCTACACCCCAAACCTTGGACACTCACCCTCACATCTGAAACCGAAAACATGCCTTGAAATCCCAAACCCTCAGTCTTAGAAAGCCCCAGAATTTCAAGAAACTCCCTACACTCGCGTGGTTGGTTGATCATGGCGCGAGGATCGCCGGCAGGCAAAGCGAGTGGCGATACCTGCCTGAGACCCAGAGTGCCATTTTGTGACCCTAAGCCCTAAGCCCTAAGCCCTAAACCCTCCTAAACCCTCCTAAACCCTAAGCTCTAAACCCTAAACCCTAAACCCTAAACCCTAAACCCTAAACCCTAAACCGTAAACCCTAAACTAAACCCTAAACCCTAAACCCTAAACCCTAAACCCTAAACCCTAAACCCTAAACCCTAAACCCTAAACCCTAAACCCTAAACCCTAAGCCCTAAGCCCTAAGCCCTAAGCCCTAAACCCTAAACCCTAAACCCTAAACCCACAGCTCTTAGGGTTCAGGACCCGGGGTTTGGGGAGGTTCGGAGCCAGGAAGGGACCCAGGTGTTTAAAGGGACTTGGACAAGTCTTTCGTCTGTGGCAAATCTCCATGGGCAACTAGGAAGAGGGGTTTAGGGTTTAGGGTTTAGGGTTTAGGGCTTAGGGCTTAGGGTTTAGGGTTTAGGGTTTCGGGTTTAGGGGGCTTGGTAGAGGTGTGTTTCTGAGTCAAAAAGAAGCCTCGAGCATCATCGGGTCTGGAACGCTGCCTCTGCTTGGCCGGATGAGCACTTCGGAAGGTCACCTTGAACTTTTTTGAATATATGGTCCCTGAATATTTAGCTTAAACCCTGTATGGTCAGTTCTCAAATTTCTGATCCCTAAACCCTAAACCCTCAACCCTAAACCCCAAACAATAAACAATAAACAATAAACCCTAAACCCTAAACCCTAAACCCTACACCCTACACCCTAAGTACAAGGGGCCGCCTTATCGTTGCAAGGAAGGTGCCGCTGTCAATGGGAGCCCTGGCCGTGAGGGGTTTGCAACCCCAAGCTCGAAACCCTAAACCCTAAACCCTAGGTCCTTACACCCTACACCCTACACCCTAAACCCTAAACCCTAAACCCTAAACCCTAAACCCTAAACCCTAAACCGGGCCCTAGGCTATGGGGTCTACGGTTCAGGGTCCCCAGCTTGAAGGGGCAGGGTTTCGTTGGGGGCTTGGTTCGCCAGACCAGGGCGTCTTCAAAGCAGGCAGGGATGGAAGCTTCCTTGGAGGTTCATGGTACTTATTGATGGTGCTACATGGGTGTAGGGTTTAGGGTTTGGGGTTTCCTTACTCACCAATTATAGCTGTACTTCTAACCCACTTATAAGCCCCTTAAGTGCCCTAATGTGGTTGTAATGTCAGTTATAAGTGCAGTTACCCTAAACCCTAAACCCTAAGCCCTAAACCCTAAACTCTAAACCCTAAATCATTGGTTAGTAAGTGCCATGAACCTCCGAGTACGAGCCCGGATCAGGTCCTCGTTCTGACATCTCGGCTGACCCATCGCGCAGTGTTCGAGCACTTCGAGGCACTCCGGGTTCAGGATTTCCGGGTTTAGGGTTTAGGGTTTGGGGTTCAGGGTTTAGGGTTTAGGGTTTAGGGTTTAGGGTTTAGGGTTTACGGTTTAGGGTTTGTGCCAGGAACTTCTTTTAGGGGTTCAAGGGCTTCAGGATTTCAGATTGTGTTGTGTGCCAGATTTTCGTATCCGAGGCCCTAGGCCTGAACCCTGAACCCTAAACCCCAAGCCCCTGAGCCCCGAAGCCCCGAAGCCCCTCAACCTCCAGCATGGCGTGTAGGACACAGTATCTACTATTTGCTTCAAAACCCCAAAAGCAAAAGACAATTCGGGGTTCTTAAGCAATTAGTAGGTATAGGACCCTTCGACCTCCCAGGCAAACCAATACTTTGGCCTCCACCCCGGTGACGTGATCTTCTTCGATCAGCCGGCCGGGGGCCTTGCCTTTAGATTTAGGGTTTAGGGTTTAGGGTTTACGGTTTAGGGTTTAGGGTTGAGGCTTAGAGGTTCATGGTACTTCTTAACCAGTTATATCTGTACTTCTAACCCACTCACTGACAAGCCCCCTAAGTACCCCAAGATGGTCACAAGTACAGTTATATAAGTGCAGTCAAAGTTGGTAAATAAGGACCATGAATCTCCAAGTAGGGCCTTAGGGTTTTAGGGGGTTGCGGAGTTTAGGGTTTCAGGGGTTCAGGTTATAGGGTCTTTGGGGTTTAGGACTTCGGCTCTAGAGGGTTCAGGGTTGTTCGTGGGGCTGCTTGGGCAGTGGAGGTGGGTGAAGCACAGTTGGCTTGGAAGACCTGGCCACCGGCCCTAGACCCTGGTTCAACGTTATGGGCTTAGGGCTTGGGGTTTAGGTTTTCAAGCTGCCAAGGTATAAGCCCTAAACCCTAAACCCTAAACCCTAAACCCCAAAACAGGCCGTAAGCCCGACTGAGCCGCGAGGTCGCGCCTGTCCTGGACATGAATGGCAAGCTCCTGCCGCAAAGCTTAGGAGGCCCGTGTGCGCCATCGTCTCCTTCGAAGTTAGGGTTTAGGGTTTAGGGTTTAGGGCTTAGGGTTTAGGGTTTAGGGTTTAGGAACATGTAGGTTTAGGGATGTCTTGGTCTAGGTTTCAGGGGCTCCCACAAGAGTCGGCTTCGAAATGCGTGAGTCCTAAATGACCCCCCCCCCCTTGGGTTCCCCCTTAAACGGACAGTCCTTAGTAGGGATCTTAGGGTTTAGGGTTTAGGGTTTAGGGTTTAGGGTTTAGGGGTTTAGGGTTTAGGGATAATAGGGGGTACTATAATCCCAATTACTGGGTGTTGGAGTACTCTACTTTAGTACTTCTTTTGGTTCTGGATTCCTACTATAGCTGCTTATGCCGAAAATGAAGATACATTTTTTGACAGGGTCTACTCCAAAGTGGGGATTGTTGACTGTTAGTATAAGGGGGAACATCCTAAACCCTAAACCCTGAACCCTAAACCCTAAACCCTAAACCCTAAACCCTAAACCCTAAACCCTAAACCCTAAACCCTAAACCCTAAACCCGAAACCCTAAACCCTAAACCCTCAACCCTCAACCCTCAACCCGAACCCCTAAACCCTAAATCCCAAAACCCTAGTGCAGACCCCCTTTCGTCAGGGGAGTTCGCGCAGTCGCCCAGCGGCACTGGCGCCGTGCTGAGAGCGCTGGCCGCGGGCTCAGTGGCTGCTTTGTGCCCTGGAGTTTTAGGGTTTAGGGTTTAGGGCTTAGGGTTTAGGGTTTAGGGTTTAGGGTTTAGGGTTTAGAGTTTAGGGTTTAGGGTTTAGGGTTTAGGGGTACGCCTAAACCTACCAAGCCTAGAGTCCCAAAAGACCCACAGATTCCGGCTCGAATCCCATCCATCCACAGGCCGGGGCAGTAGTTCTGGGTCCGCGTTCGTGGGAGGGGTCAACAGCAAGGCATCTATGCCCAGATTCGATTTTGCGTCTGGATGTGTCGGTTGGGTTTTAGGGTTTAGGGTTCAGGGTTTAGGGTTTAGGGCTTAGGGTTTAGGGGTTAGGGTCTAGTCTTGGTGAAGATTTCGCTCCTGGTCTGGGGCCCCGCCTGTGTTTTCTAACTTTCCAGGACCAGGAAGTCACGGGATACTCCCCCAAAAAGCATTATTTTATGGAGAGGGGAGGGTAGGGGACCTGTTCTTCAGCCCCGAAACACAAACCCCAAAGCCTTAAAACTCAAAACCCCAAACCTGCGCCCCTCAGAACACCAAACCCTCAAAAGCTCAAAACTCAAACCCCACAAGCTAAACCAGTTAGTGTCGGCCAGCGTGCTTCGGCTTGTTCGCGCGTGTATGTCAGCTCGGTGCGATGGCGCGTAATGGTGTGGCGTGTTGTGTGTGAGAGAGAGGTTGATGTCTGTGGTGTACATGATGTGTTTGATGTGGGTCCGGGGTGTATGTGACATGTGCGTTGTGTGTAACGTTCATGTCTCTGATGTTGGCGGCATTGTGTGTTCATGTCTGTATGAACCGGAAGCCCCAAGCCCTAAACCCTAAACCCTAAACCCCAAACCCCAAACCCCAAACCCCATACGGGGGCAACCGAAGGGGAAAAGGGAAAGAAATCAACCCTTAACAGTTGCCTATATGGATTTCCCAGATCGAACCAGTAAGAGAAGAACCCCACCCTTGAGGGAAAGGCCAGGGGAGAAGGGTCGGGACTACTACCTCCCACAAGACCCAACACCCAACAAACGGACACAACCTTTTCAACGAAAAGCGGACGGCTCTGGGCCATCTTGAGCCAAATATGATTTCCGGGTTCATTGACCCATCCAACCCCAACACGAACTCCTTTCTACAATACCAATTGCAGCTCCGCACTCCCCCTGTCCTAGGATTTCCTAGGACACATTGGAGGTGCAGATCTTTGGCCAAAAACTGCCATTAGGGCAGCAGCCAGCTGCTTGAAATGCACAATATGGTTTTACGTCTACCAGGACGAAATTATAGCACATTGGCTAAATTCACTAACCATAGAGAATCTTTTTTCACCATGATCCTCTCATCACTGAAGACTCCTTGGCCTTCTTCACCACAAACCGTGGTCTTCGCTACGCGAAAAGCTACTGACTTCTACTATCAGGGATTTCCACACCCTTAATAGTAACCACCACATTTGTCAGCGCATTGGCTGTTCCAGCGCACCTGTCTCCAGAAAGAGAAAAACCATCCCTTCATCCGCACCATCCAATCACTTCTTTTTCCGATTGTTGGCAATCTTGAGGTGAAGTTGCAGCAGAATATACTCCAGGTCCGAAACTGTAAGAACAGGATCCTGTACGCCCCTTTGAATTGAGGATACCAATCCTTCTCTCTTTGCGTCCTCAATCGCCTGGCAAGATTGACCCAGCTCTGCATTCGCAGTGGCAGACCCTGGTGCATCCGCATCAGATGGACGATCCTTTTCCTCAGGATCTTGCACCATTACCACCTCTTCTTTTTTGGGACTCTGACTTTTCTCCTTCTTCTTTGTCTTTCCACCGACATTTGACTTTGTGCGCACTTTCGAGGCTTTTTCCACTGCAGAAACCACCACATTGGATGATGATCCACCCTTCTCAATGATCGCCGGCATCTTCTTCGGCTTTGGAACCATGAGAGTGTAAGGATCTTCGATAGCTGCAGCTTTCCTCTTCTTTTTTACCTTTTTCTTCTCCTCCTCAACGGCAACCTCCGTCTCCGAAGTCTCAACCACTTCTTTTTCGGCAGGAATATCCTTGCTGGACTCCCTTTCTAGGGACCTCTTTTTGCCTCTTTTGGAATCCTTTTCTTCTCCCAAATTGGCTCGCTCATACCATATCCTCAGGTCATTGACCCATTCTTCCACCTCCGTGAGCGAAATCTCATAAAACTTCACTACTTCGAGAAGTTCCAGCACGGTCAACATACCAGTCGGGTGAAGGGAGCAGTCCCCAGGTACATGGCAATGTTCATGTAGAGCAGAATCGCCCTATGGACCGGTACGAGGCAGAGCGCTTGGAGAAGAGGAAGAAAGGCTTCTGCTACTGGTTCGGCAAGGGGAAAGATCGCTGCAAATTTGGTGACGACTGCAAATTCATCCATTCGGAAGATGATGTGGTGCTACATTCATATTGGTGCAAATACTATGTGGCAGGGAGAGAATGTTTCGCTGGAAAGGATTGTGAGTTCTCGCATGATGCAACTGGTGTGAGGTGCATCCAGTTTGCTCGGTCTGGGAAGTGTCGGTTTGGTGACAGGTGTGTCTTCGAGCATGGTGTTCCGCTGGAAGAACAGAGGCCAAGGTCTCCAAGGACGCCCCCAAGGGATGGTCCAAGGAGAAGTTCTGGTGCAAATGGTGGTGAAAAGGAGATCTCTCCTGAACAGTTCGATGATGGTGAGGAGGATTTTATGGTTTATGACGATGATACCAAAATGACGGAACTGTACGTGCTATCAGTAGTTGGTGCTTGGAGTACAGCTGGAAAACCTGGCCTTGGTCCTACCACCTTCATGATTGGTTTTCCGCCAACTCCTGAGCCATGCTGAGACGATCCAAAAACATTGAACATCTTCGTGAAGGCCTTTCTAGTGCCAATCTTCTGCACCCTTTTGATTGGACGTTTCATTGCTCCAACCTTGCATCCAGATGCGTTCAAACGACACAACCTCCTATAACCAACTCTATGTCCCTTCTTCCAAAGAGCCATAAGAATTTTAGAGGCAGTAACATTCTCCACCTCTGCCTTTTCCAATGGTCCCTCACTTCCCGGAACAAACCCATCCATATCTGAAGACCTTTCCATGTTTTTTGACACCACTTCGTCGAGGTAGTCTTCCGAGATCCAGGGTAAGTTCCTCTTAGAGGAAGGATTGTCATCATTGCTTGGTCCTTCACCAGGATACCCTTTTGTGCTGTCAAAGATCTTACCAGTAGTGCGGTCCTGCATAGAGAAATTGGAAGCCACGCGGGAGTACACTGACCACAGGAAAATCCTTGTGTCCGCCAGTCTTGATGACCCACTGGATGTCTCCTCTTCCGGAGAGACTTCTGGCGCTTTGCCATCTCCTCCAGTGTCACCACTTGTCTCACCTCCAGCATCTTCAATGGGAATAAGGGATTCATTGTTCCCTTGATCAAGTACCGCATCTTGTTGATCGGGGATCTCCAGCACCATTCCTGTAGGATCCACTTCCTCATCAGCATCGTCGTCCATTCTTCTCCAGAGAACCTCCAATTGATCAGCGCAAGTCGCCGCCTGAAGGAACTCCATCATTTGGTCCCTCCCGTGCTGCCAGAGAAATTCGGAATTCACCACTGTCCCTTGGCCTCCTAGTCTAAGGAATGGAGCGACCAGATTGGCTACCCTTGCCATAAGTTCCACATGAACTTCCATGCCTGGACTGCGACTCCAATCATAGGCTATTGCCTCCATAGCAGTTCCAAACTTTTCAGTATTTCTGAATTCCTTTTCCAGGCCAGGAGAAAGCAGCGCACCCATCACCGAAAGAGGATAATTTCCCACCACCGGCAAGCACGGATCTTCATGGAACGAATGATGCAAATCACCGTAGTGTCCTTGATCTCTCCTTTCAAAAAGGAGTCTCCCAGTATTCAACTGGGCATTCAGTTCATCCACTTGAACCATTTCAGCACATATTCTCTGTGCCGCAGTCGCTATTGCCGACCAGAGAGCACGATCTGCCAACCCACGACGCATAACCCACATAGTTGTCGCCGACTGAATCAGTGTACCAGGGTTATATGCCATGACCACCAATGCACCATCATCCATTCTCTGATCAGTATCATCTTCCAATGCCAGGTTCAAATCCTGTTCGCTTGCACCTTCAGATGACATGCTAATAACCAAGTTTCGATCCATTTTATTGGATCCCTTCTGATAGTCCTTGTGCCCCACAGGCAACTTGCCGACAGCAACCTTCCAATAAATCCGAGTCAGAAGACCTTTAACCAGCAATTGCTGAGGAACATTCTTCACCGGACGAACATCCAATGTCTTCGCACCATCACCACGGAGTTCATTGCTCCCACCTTCTCCTTCGTTTTGGTCAGTCTCCTCGCCAGGAATTTGCACTGCTCCTTCCAGCGCCGTCTCCTGTCCAGCCACTTCTTGCCCAGGAAGAACTTGAGCGCCTTCAGATACATTCACCTGTCCAGCAACACCTTGCCCAGGTAAAACCTCATCCGTGGAGCCCACCGCCAGCGAACCAACCATAACTGAACCATCCCTTGCTCTTTTTTGAGACTGTTCAGTTCGACGAGAAGGTTGTGGTAGCGAAAAAACTTGTGAAGTCACTTCTTGGCGGGTCTCCCCCCGCGACGCTTTGTCACGCCCTTCGCCAAGGTGAACCGATTTTTTCGGCCCGTCATTGGAGCCTGAAGAACCACTCTGCGGAACATTGCCACGAATCGCAGTTCTCTGTGAATCCCTTTCTTTCAAAAAGATTTCCTTCAGGCGTTGTGCGGCATTGGTCTCCTCCTCGCTTGAATCGCTTGAGGAAGCGGCATACGAGACCAAAGCCTCCGCCTGTTCATCATCATCCACCACATCTGCCCACGCTCTGCTGAACCGATACGATAACCCACCACGAGGCTTCAGTTCCAGTGGCTTCGGCTTTTCCACCACTTCTGCCGGTTGCACTCGTCGTTGTGACCGAGAGCGTGGCACTTGTCGCACCTGTTTTTTGTCCAGCAAGGGCCTTCCCCTTCTCCCAGGGTTTGATCTTGACCGATACTTTTTTGTTGGCGGGTTCACCGGCGGCATTCCAACTCCCACCAACTGCAGCTTCTGTACGCACAGCGGAGACCTCTGCGCAAGCGTCCAAGCATCACGGTACCTGACCTTATCAAAAAGCTCCCGATAGGAGCCTCTCGGCATGGTTTTTGCACCGGAGTCTTCAGCTTCACGCACCTGAGTGAGGGTTCGCACCGCCGCTCTTCCAGTTCCTTTGCTCCCAGAAGATTGTTGTACCCGTACAGATGCATCGGAAGGAACTGCCTTTTCCGGTCCTCCCGGACGATATCGGACATCACCAACCAACTGCAGAATTTTGCATGCGGTCACTTTGTTGATCCCTTTGTCAACCAAATCTTCCACAAAGATGAACTCTTGCAAGTCCGACACATTGGTCACACCAAGTGTAATCATCACCTCACTTACATGAGGGGTATACACCCACAGGTGTTGGTTGCGAGCCATCCAATTTTCAATTGGCTCCTCCGGATTTTGAAGCCGAGTACCAGTGGATTCAGCCACCGAATTCTTTTGTTCATCAGCTTCTGCTTCATCCAGAATACCTTTTTCACCTTCTTTTTGTGACACATTGGTCATTTGCAGCGCTTTTGGTGCCGAGGATGAGGAAGATTCAGCTCCCCCACTCGCAGGTGGCTGAAAAGTGCTTCTGTCCGAAATTTCCCATCCTCTCTCCTTTTCAAACCGGACCTGATTGGCCACCTGTACCAAGTGTTTCAGGAGCGTCAGCCGCTCATCTGACATCTCGTCGTGGGAGTACTTGCAGAAATTTGATCCTTTCCGGCAACGTCCTCTGAGGTAATAATCGAAACAGCAATGGTGGAACCCTGCGTCCCTTAGTGCCTTCCTGGAAGCATTGTCCCAAGATTTGCCGGGCTCCCAAGTCCCTTCCAATGCTATGTCATCGTTGTGACGATACCTGCATGTAGTCCCATATTTACAACCACCTTGATTGTAATACAGACACAGACGACCTTTTGGCTCACCCGACGTAGGTTCACCCTTTGATGCACCTTTGCCAAAATTGTACTTGGCTCGGAAGGCTAAATCCTCCCGCTCCTGCTGTGCCTCATCCACTGTACCTTCCTCTGTGGGAGGGTCACCGATGTTCCCATCCTCATCATCAGCTTCTGGGCTGTTCTTTGGATCAGTTGACCCCCCTTCTGGCCAACCGATGCTCATAGGGACACCCATCGCCATTGCGACACCTTCCCTTATTGAAGAACTTGCACAGTTTGCTGTATCCAGGTGACACAGTCTGTGGAGTCATGTGAGCCTTTTTGTACTGGTCAGGGTCCATGTAGGCTTCCATTGGCTTGTTCTCCCTTTTGCTCATGGATTGCACTGCACCATCAAGCTCCTGCAAAAATAGCTTGGTGTCCAACCAAAGCGCGTTCCAAAACTCATCTTCCCCTTGATTCAGCACCGTTGCCACCGCTTCACCCACAACTGGTCGAGTAAATCTCCTTTTTCTGCATGCCAGTTCGAAAAGCGCGTTGTGGTACTGTTTTCGGGAAAAAGTGGTTAACTTTCCCAAGCCTGTGCTTTCTGTACCATCAGGCTTCCAACCATCATTTTGCAAGATGCCATACGCGCGCCGAGCTTCCGCATTGAGGAATGCATGATCTGCAACACACTCCTGTAGCTCTTCCATTGGGCGACCCAACAGCATCCCAGTGATTTTTCCAACATAGGCCTCATCTTCGTTTCCATTCTCCAGAAGAGCTTTGTAGATCTTTTCTCCATAAAGTTGCCTTTCCTCTCGTTCTTCTGAGGATAACTCCTGTACCACAAGCTCTTCATCGGATTGCTCTTCCTCCTGTTTCCAGTCCCATTGACCGTTGGAATCTTGGTACCATTGACCAGCATACCATGAATCCGTCCACCACGTACTCCAGTCGCTGGGTTTCCATTTACGCAGCGTAGAAGAAGAGTCCTCCACGTCCTCTTCCAAAACCAGAAAGGTGTCCAAGATTATGGTACCATCATCTTCCACTCGTTTCACTGTTCCATTGACAGTATCACCAAATTTGAACTGATATGCATTGTTCCCTTCTGCAGGAACCAATACATTCATATCACCATGGTCCAAAAAAGCTCCATACCCATTGATGCAGCGCACTAGACCCATGATCTCATCTCCCTCTTGATAGCAATGTTTCCCAGGTGATTCCAAGGCTCCCGCTCGGGGCACTTTCTTTGCATGCTCTTCAGAAACCACCTCTGTATCATCGGCTCCTGGCGCATCCTTTGTCTTCACCTTTGGGTCACACTGCTCGTCCTGCTCCACGAGTCCCACAGGCTCATCTCCTTTGTGCTCCTGGATTTCAGGACCTCCCTTTTTTTCCGCCAAAGGCTTTGCCTCATCTGCTGCAGTTCGCTCGGTGTCGACTTCCGGCGAACTTCCAGACGGCAACACTTCTCCCTTCATGGGAGTGGACCCATCATTGGAGTCCTTTGTCACACCTTCTGCAGCAGGCAAATTTTCTTCCACTGCAGGGCGATTGAGTTGATCATCCACGGCAGGCACACTTTCTTCCACCGCAGGCTCCTTTGGTTCCATGGTTTCCAAAGGAGAATTGCCACCATCGTTGACCACAGCTGCCTCATCGGCTCCGGTGTAGCCCTTGCTATTCCGTTCCTCGCGGCTAACTTCAGGTTGCACCAGTGCGTCCACCTGTGAACCTCCATCATCAGCTGCTGCGGAGACCTGCGCCCCATTGTTGCAGTCGCCCGTGGAACGTGACACCATATGCACCTCAACCCGTGCTTCCTTCGCACTCCAGGTACTATCTGGCGCATTGACCCGCGCATCATTGGCGCTCCAGGCCTCATCTTTCAGATCTTCCGTGTCTCCAGCTATTCCAGAAGCTTCTTTTTCCCCTTGAATGGCAGGAATCTTGGCACCAAACGAAGAGACCTCCTCAGTCGTAACACACAACTTTTCCCCTCCGTCTTCCGAATCTCCAGGACCACCTTCCTGAACGACAGGTACCACATCCACCACTCGCTCTTCTGCAGCCGACACAGTTCCGATCTCCACATTGGGAATTTTTTCTTCTGGACCTACCGATTCCACCGCTGCCACACCCTCAGAAAGCGCTCCCATTCCTTCCCGATCCAGATGTTGAGCTCCAGCGATGTCGGCTCGGTTTCCAGGAATCCCCTCCTCATCAGGAGAACCCGAGGTCGGGGCGTCACCACCAGCCCTAGGACCGCTATCCCTGATAGTAGAGGAAAAATCTTTTTCACCTAAACTATTTACACTACCCTGGAATGCCCTCGTAGACTCAGTCTTCGGAGTAGAGGATGAAGAACCCAGTGCCGCCTCCATTTCCAGCTCATTGCCCGAAGGAGACCCGACCACCTCGTCACTCTTCATCTTTTCACCTACACCCGGCAATGTCCACTGGCTTTCCTGCGTATCCAGGCAGTAATAATATTGTCTCCCATCTTCATGGAGGTGCCATTCCCACATTGTGCCATCACACGCTTGGATCAGATGCTCATCTTTCCGAAAACCATCCCTTTCCGGGACCTGACGCATCTCGTCCTCTTCTTCTGACAGCTGTCGCAACCGTTCAGCCTCCATCTGTAGGATCTCCTCCTCCCCCATGGCGTATTCAGCAGCAGGTGCAGCTTCAAAGCTGTCCGCACCCTTCTGTTCTTGACCGCTTCCACCACCTTGGGAACTCGAAGACGGACCCCTTTTGATCTTGTTCAGAGGCCTCCTGGTTGCTTGCGGCACTTCTCCAATCAGATCGGTCTGAGACCCTTGGTCTACCATTCGACCCGAAGTCGAAGTCGACGGCTGGTACCCGTGTTTTTGCAACACTCGTAAAACAGTCACCTCCATTTCACGATCTATACCACCAGTCGCGTCCCAGTTCCTTTTTTCACCAGGCTTTGGCGATACAGAGACAGCGCGTCCTTCAGCTTCAGCATTGCTAACCATATCCACATTGGGACTCATACCCACATTGGGGCTTTCTGCAACCAAGACTTCTTCCAGATGTTCTTCAGCGCCGGGAATCACCTCTTCCAGCACCGATCTTTCACCCAGAGACTCAGCTGCACCATTTCCAGCTCCACCATTCTGTCCACCATCCGAGGCAGGTTGGAGCCATCGCTTCGGAGAAGGCATTGCTTCTTGATCCCAAAGATCTTGAAAGAACACTTAACCGCAGGGAACCTAATTTGGGCTCATAACCTACGGGGGCAACCGAAGGGGAAAAGGGAAAGAAATCAACCCTTAACAGTTACCTATATGGATTTCCCAGATCGAACCAGTAAGAGAAGAACCCCACCCTTGAGGGAAAGGCCAGGGGAGAAGGGTCGGGACTACTACCTCCCACAAGACCCAACACCCAACAAACGGACACAACCTTTTCAACGAAAAGCGGACGGCTCTGGGCCATCTTGAGCCAAAATATGATTTCCGGGTTCATTGACCCATCCAACCCCAACACGAACTCCTTTCTACAATACCAATTGCAGCTCCGCACCCCAAACCCCAAACCCCAAACCCGAAACCCCAAACCATAAACCCTAAATCCTAAACCCTAAACCCTAAACCCTAAACCCCCTACCCCCTAAACCCAATCCCAAGCCGAGGCCAGCTCCTCGGCTCTGGAGCAGTGCCGCGATCGGGGTGTCTGGGGGCCCGGTCGAGATGGAGTGGGGTTTGGGGTTTAGGGTTTAGGGTTTAGGGTTTAGGGTTTCGGGTTTAGGGTTTAGGGTTTAGGGTTTGGGACCCTGAACCTACCTACAGCGCAAAGTTGGTCCCGATGTGCCTGCCGAACTCAATGCTTCAGAAGCGGGTGTTATGTAAGGCTAACCCTAAGCCCTAAACCCGAAACCCTAAACCCTAAGCCCTAAGCCCTAAACCCTAAACCCTCAACCCTAAACCCTAAACCCCAAACCGCAGCGCCGCAGCCAGGGGTAGTAAGCAGCATGTGCTCCTTGAGTCCCTCGAGCCCCAAGTCACTGGAGTCCCCACAGCTGACAGCACGGCAATCCACAAAAGCTTCCCAAAAAAGCCCGAAGTCCAAATAACCCCAAACCCTAAACCCTGAACCCTAGACCCGAAACCCTAAACCCAACCCGAAACCCTAAACCCTAAACCCTAAGTTTTGAAGGCCCGACGCCGTAAATCCCTAAAGCCCCGAGGCCCTGAAGCCTCAAAACTTTAAGCCCAAAACTCTAAGCCCCAATTGAAGCCTAAGCCTCTCTCCAAATTCCCCGAGAGCCTTGACGCCCGAAAGCCCCAAGAGGAACCCTAAACCCTACAACTCCAAAAACCTGACAAACCCTAAGACCGTAAAACCCCAAAGCCCTAAGCCCTTAAACTCTAAAACCCCAATCCCTACACCCTAAACGCCAAAACCCTAAACCCTAAACCCTAAACCCTGAACCCTAACCCCTAACCCCTAAACCCTAAACCCTAAACCCTAAACCCTAAACCCTAAACCCTAAACCCTAAACCCTAAACCCTAAACCCCCTAAACCCTAAACCCTAAACCCTAAACCCTAAACCCTAAACCCCTAACCCCTAAACCCTAAACCCTAAACCCTAAACCCTAAACCCTAAACCCTAAACCCTAAACCCTAAACCCTAAACCCTAAACCCTAAGCCCTAAACCCTAAACCCTGAACCCTAAACCCTAAACCCTAAACCCTAAAAACTCCTGGGCCCGAATCCCGAGGTCGAGTGCTTGCACATCGTGGGAACTGAGAACCTGCTCGCGCGCGTTTGCGATCCCGCGGGGGCTCCTTTTGAAGGGTCCCTTTTTGGGATGTTCCCCCTTATACTAGCGGTCCTTAGTAGGATTCTAGTCTTGTAATCCCAATTGAGGATTGTCAGTACAAGGATCTCAAGGTGTGGGGGTCTAGGGAGGGTTTTCAGGCTTGGGCGATTCCGGGGTTAAAGGGTTTAGGGCCATTTAGGCCATTTAGGGTTCAGGGTATTTGGGAAGTTTGGCAAGTCTGGGGTTTCAGGGTTTAGGGTACGGGGTTTAGGGATATGGGAAGGTTTAGGCCTAAGGTTTCGGTATTTAGGGCTTTGCTGTGTTGGGTTTAGGGCTTGGGGGGGTGGCTTAGGGTTCAATGGTTTTGAGCTCTAGCGTTTTCAGGGTTTAGGGGCTTTCGGCGAGGGTTTCATCGAATCCACATTCCGTGCCAGGGGAGGGTCTGCCAAAGGTGGCAAGGGCACAGCGGGTGCTTTGGGTTTCGCAAAACGAAAAGCCACAAGCCCTCAAGGCTGAACCTCAGCTGCTAGAACCCAGAGTCGGCCCTTATTTATTATTATTATTATTATTATTATTATTATTATTATTATTATTATTATTAATTTTCTATTATCATTTTTATATTATTATTTTTTTCAAATAGGGTTCCCTTCA
The DNA here is from genome assembly GCA_905221605.1 of Symbiodinium natans. Classification (NCBI taxonomy): domain Eukaryota; class Dinophyceae; order Suessiales; family Symbiodiniaceae; genus Symbiodinium; species Symbiodinium natans. The sequence continues at coordinate 675,427 of CAJNDS010000336.1, forward strand.
ACGCCCTTTTAAGCCAGCAAGGGGTGCCCGTTTCTATTCTTGGATGACTCTTGGGTTTAGACGAAGAGATGCAGCAGAGCCACCGCCCTAGACCGGAAGCCCTGAACCCTAAACCCTAAACCCTAAACCCTAAACCCTAAACCCTAAACCCTAAACCCTAAACCCTAAACGCTAAACCCTAAACCCTATATCCTAAGCCAGACCGGAAGCCTGAAACCTCAAGCCCTACGGCTGAAGCCCTGCGGCCCAACAACCCTACAACCCTAAGCACCAAAAGCCACAAAACCCTAAAGTAAGAACGTCTAAAAAGAACTAAAGCCCGCTGAAGCCCCGAACCCCAACACCCCAAAACCCCCAAACCCCAAACCCCGAAGCCCCCAAACCCCAAACCCCCAAACCCCCAAACCCCAAATCCCAAACCCCAGACCCTGAACCCAGACCCTAAAACCCCTAGACCCTAAAACCCCTAAACCCCGAACCCTAAAGCCCCGAGACCCTAATTAAACCCCCAAACCCTACAACCCCTAAAAACCCCCTAGACCCGAGTTAAAGCCTTAAACCCTAAAACCCCTAAACCCTAAACAAAAACCCCTAAACCTAAACCCCGAACCCTCAAAAATCCCAGGTCTTCATCGGCTTCTGCCGCCACTTGGATGTGGACTGTGCTTGCAAGGCCGTGTCCAAAAGCCCAGGGTTTAGGGTTCAGGGTTTAGGGTTTAGGGTTCAGGGTTGAGGGTTCGGGGATACAGGGCTTCGTGTTTTGTGTCTTAGGGTCATAGGCTGGTAGAGTTAAAAACGTGAACAGGGATGTGGGGTTTACACGGTTTTGTGTTGTAGGGAGGGATAGCTGGGATTTCACATTGGTATTCCCCAAATGACACCCAACACTGCACTCACCAATATGTATAAGGAGCCGTAGAGATGAAAAGCCAGAAGAACAATCCTAACTCGTTTATGGGGTTTAGGGTTAGCGGGGTTTAGGGGGGGTGGGGTTAGTGAGGTGGGGTTTTGGGGTTTATGTTTCCCAACCCAAAACCCAAAACCCCAAAACCCCAAAACCCCAAAACCCCAAAACCCCAAAACCCCTAAACCCCTAAACCCCTAAACCCCGAAACCCCTAAACCCCTAAACCCCTAAACCCCTAAACCCCTAATCCTTAAACCCTAAACCCTAAACCCTAAACCCTAAACCCTAAACCCTAAACCCTAAACCTTAAACCCCAAACACCCCAAACCCCAAGCCCCAAACCCCAAATCCTTAAACCCTAAACCCTAAACACCCCAAACCCCAAACACCCCAAACCCCAAACCCCAAACCCGAAACCCTAAACCCTAAACCCTAAACCCAAACCCTAAACCCCCTAAATCCTCAGTTTCCCCAAAAGCCCCGCACCTTGCAGGTTGCAGAGCGCGGCGACATAGCGGAAGCCGGGGCCTGAAGAGTGGGGTGGGTTGGTTAGGGTTTAGGGTTTAGGGTTTAGGGTTTAGGGTTTAGGGTTTAGGGTTTAGGGTTTAGGGTTTAGGGTTTAGGGTTTAGGGTTTAGGGTTTAGGGTTGGTTTAGGGGTTTAGGGTTTAGGGTTGGTTTAGGGGTTTAGTGGTTTAGGGGTTTCGGGGTTTAGGGGTTTAGGGGTTCAGGGGTTTCGGGGTTTCGGGGTTTAGGCGTTTCGGGGTTTCGGGGTTTCGGGGTTCAGGGGTTTAGGGGTTTAGGAGTTTAGAGGTTTAGGATTTAGGGGCTTCGGTTTAGTGTTGGTCAAGAGGCTTTGGGTTATGGGGTGTAGGGTTTGTAGGGTTAGCAGGGTTTATAGGGTTTTGGGATTATAGGGCTTAGGGCTGCTATTTGGGGCTTTCAGTGGTTGTCGGGTAGTGGGGTTGAGAGGGTTTAGGGGCTTGGGTGTGGCATTTAGAGAGTTCAGTGGGTTTCGGGCTTAGGTCTATTTTCCGGATTTGCATGGTTTAGGCTTGGGAGGCGTGGTCCAGGAGGAATCCGAGCAGCTCGCGCTCAGACTCCAGCAAATGCTCCCGCAACACTCACAGCACGAAGAAGAAGACCGAATCTGAGGATGATAGTGGTGAGTCCAGAGATTCCAGTCGAAGCAGGCGTCGAAATCGCCCCTTCGGAGCCCGAGATATGTCCGGAAGATTTGAGAAACCACCCACGACGAGAGACGAGCCAGCGAGAAGAAGCCGGACAAGGCGGCCCTCGAAAAGAGACGAGTCAGAAAGGGCTTTAAGGCTTCTTGTCCTTGGGGTCAAGATTCCTTCTTGAGGGCAGCCTTGCGTCCGAAGGCCCGAAACCCCAAATGAACCCTAAACCCTAAACCCTAAACCCTAAACCCCAAACCCCAAACCCTAAACCCTAAACCCTAAACCCTAAATCCTAAATCCCAACCCTAAACCCTAAACCCTAGCCCTATACCTTTAAGCCCAAAAAACGCTAAAAACTTTAGCCCTAAACGCAGAGGTCAGCGCTTAGGGTTCAGAATGCCGCCTCCTAAATCCTAAATCCTAAATCCTAAATCCTAAATCCTAAATCCTAACCCTAAACCCTAAACCCTAGCCCTAAACCTTAAGCCCTAAACGCTCATCAGCAGGATGTCGAACTCTTCGTGGTCAGACAAAGCCCTGTCTCGACGCAGGCAGGGAGGAGAAGTGTCTGGACTCCCTTCATTGGTACTACTATTCTTATTGTTAGTGTTTCTTGATTACTGTTATCATTCTTCTTTTTTAAATGTATATATGTATATATGTATATATATATATATGTATATATAAAGAGATCGTGTTGTGTTTTCTTTATTTGGGGGGGGGGGGGCGCGGGCTCGTAAGTCGGCCCTAGTCTAGGAAGCGGGTTTACCTTAGGATTAAGGCCAGGGTTCAGGACTTTGCGTCTAGTATTGGACTCAAGGTTCAGGGTGGAGGGTTGAAGGTTTAGGGTTTCGGGTTCGGGTCTAGTGTTTGATTTCCTGGCCAGGCCTCCGTCGACTGTACGCCTTACGGGGGCCTCCTAAACTTTTCAACAAACCCCAACCCCCAAACCCCAAACCCCAAACCCCAAACCCCAAACCCCAAACCCTAAACCCTAAACCCTAAACCCTAAACCCTAAACCCTAAACCCTAAACCCTACGCCCTGCAAACCCGCGGCATCTCGAATGTCCTGCCGCATGCTGGATGCCTGTCCAAGAATCTTGGCACGGTGATGGGATCGGAGCAACAAACCCCAAGCCCCAACCCCAGGGTGTCGGAACTGTGTGTTGTGGCTTGGACCGCGCCTGTCGAACCAGGGTTTAGGGTTTAGGGTTTAGGGTTTGGGGTTTGGGGTTTGGGGTTTGGGGTTTGGGGTTTGGGGTTTAGGGCGCCCGTGGAACCATCTCTGAGAAAGACTGGCTCCCAGCGCCGGTGACGCCCTGGCCGCTCCAATCGCGAACCATCGACCCAGACACGATGGTCGGAAGCCGAGCGAGTGACTAATGGGGTGCATTGAAGAGTCACCCTAAACCCTAAACCCTAAACCCTAAACCCTAAACCCTAAACCCTAAACCCTAAACCCTAAACCCTAAACCCTAAACCCTAAACCCTAAACCCTAACCCCTAACCCCTAACCGCGAACCCCTAACCCCTAACCCCTAACCCCTCACCCCTAAACCTTAGTCCCTAAATCCTAAACCCTGAACCTTAAACCTTAAACCTTAAACCCTAAACCCTAAACCCTAAACCCTGAACCCCAAACCCTACACCCCAAACCTTAAACCTTAAACCCTAAACCGCAGCATGAGAGTACGCTAGACCATGGATTGGATGAGTCCACGGCCGGCATTGTTGTGAAGACTCCTGGCCGAGCACGTAAGTTATCGTGGAAACAAGCGCCTTCCTAGGACCCAAAGTAGGGTTTAGGGTTTAGGGTTTAGGGTTTAGGGTTTAGGGTTTAGGGTTTAGGGTTTCGGACAGCAGGTCCTTTTTTTTTTTCAGGGTTCGGGTTCCCTTAATAAGGCCCCTGTAGCGGTTGCTCATGGGTCTGTCTTCGCACCTACCAACTTTGCTCAGTCCCAGAAGCAGGAAGCCCTATCAGCCCCTGAATCCCTTCAAACCTTCTAAGCCTTCAAGAAAGCCCTATAAGCTCCTAAATCCCTTCAAACCTTCTAAGCCTTCAAGAAGCCCCTGCAATACCCAAAGCATAAGCCTGCGTTCGCAGTTCGCTGACATCGAAGATGCCGCGTGTGGTCTCGAAGCCACCCAGGCGCGGGGAAATGCCCTAGACCCTAAACCCTAAACCGTAAACCGTAAACCCTAAACCCTAAACCCTACACCCTAAACTCTAAACCCTAAACCCTAAAACCTAAACCAGTTTCAAGCCAGGTGGCCTTCGTCTTGGTAGCCCAGTGGCACCCTTTTCCCCTTTTTGGGTTGTGGCTTCCCTTGTTAAACCCAACCCAAAAAAGGGTTTAGGGTTTAGGTTTTAGGGTGTAGGGTTTAGCCTTGTTGTAATATGTTTACCGGGCTACCAAGTCATCGGGTGTACCGTCAAAGGGTTCAGTGTGTTCAGGGCTTAGGGTTCGAGGATTTAAGGGCTTAAGGGATTTAAGAGTTTAGGGGTTTGACCCCTGCACTCTAAACCCTAAACCCTCTACACCCTAAACCCGAAGCCCTAAGCCCTAAACCCCAAACCCTACACCCTAAAGCTTAAGGATTTAGGGTTTAAGGAATCTTAAGCAACCTAAGTGTATGTAAGAGGCTCCGGAAGGTTTCTTCACTCGGGGCTTCAGGGTTCGAGGCATAGGCTTTTGGGGGCCTTTTCGGTTGCTTCACGCGTTCAGGGTTTAGGGTTTGGGGTTTAGGGTTTAGGGTTTAGGGTTTAGGGTATGGGGTTTAGGGTTTAGGGTTTAGGGTTGAGGGTTGAGAGTCTCCAGGGTTCAAACCCCAGTTGGTGCTAAGGGTTCACTGACTTGGGTTTGTTTTGCACGCCTCCGAGTTCTCTGGTCGGGATTTGGGAAGCTTAAACCCTGCATAGGGTCCAGCGTGAAGTGTGTGAAGTGTGTTCAGGGAACACCTGCAGAGGCATCTTCTTCCAATGAGCTGCAGGTGCAGGACTTACCCTAAACCCTAAACCTTAAACCCTAAACCCTAAACCCTCAACCCTAAACCCTAAACCCGGTTCGTGATGCAAAGCCAGATCTAGCTCAAGGAGCATACCTCCAAGCCGCGGAAGGACCAAATGGGTGGCGCCCCTCGCACTTGCGGGATGAGGGCTGCCTCCCCGAAAGGCGAAGACTAATGACCTGGTGGGAAAATGAAGGGTTTAGGGTTTAGGGTTTAGGGTTTAGGGTTTAGGGTTTAGGGTTTGTTTAGGGAAAATGAAGGCAATGTGCGATGAGGTGGCAACCTATCAGCGCACACCAGCGATGATTGAAGCGGAGAAGGTCACTGCTCAAAGCAACCCTAAACCCTAAACCCTAAACCCTAAACCCTAAACCCTAAACCCTAAACCCTAAACCTTAAACCTTAAACCCTAAACCCCTTGAAAGCATTTGGGATTTAAGGTTTAGGGGCGTAGGGGCTTGGGGGCTTAGGGTTTGGGGGTTGGGGTGGGGTTGAGGGCCAAGCGTTGCGAACTGCCTGAGTCCCCAGCTAGCCCTGCAAATACATGCGCCAGAAGTCCCGAAAGGGTGGAAACACCAAACCCTGCCTGAACCATAAGCCCTAATGTAGGGGTCGGAATATTTGCTAATCGTATTATTCCTTCATGGTCCTTTATAATTATACTATCATGGCCCCCAAGGCGCCTATCTTAAGCCCCTAATCCCTAATCCGGACTTGGAGAGGCTCCCAAGGATGTGCTACAAGCCCGCAACAGGCACGCCGGGGGCTGGAACCAATTGGCAGATCTTCATGGGATCCTTTGGGGCCCGTTGAGGGTTTGGGGTTTGGGGTTGAAGGGTTAGGTTTTGCGGTTCGGGGTCTAGGGGTTGAGGCTTTAGGGTGTTCTTGCGGGGGGTTATGAAGGAGCCCAAGACCCAATATACTGGCTTGGTCACGGTGGGTAAATTCAGCACCGTCAGTCTCTGAAATTATGGCGGAGAAGTTGAAGACCATCGTGTGAATCGAAACAGACCCTAAACCCTAAACCCTAAACCCTAAACCCTAAACCCTAAACCCTAAACCCCAATTCCGGGCTTCAAATGCATCTCAGGACATTACAACCCCGGCCTGCCCCATCTGCTTGAGTTCCAACTGGCTTTGCCACTGGCGCCGAAGGGTTTAGGGTTTAGGGTTTAGGGTTTAGGGTTTAGGGTTTAGGGTTTAGGGTTCTGCCGAACGGCTTTCTTTTGGAGTGCGGGCATGGCCCCTTCCACGGAAGGTGCTTGCGCAGGATGATAGCAGCCAGTCGTCCACAACTTTTGGGTTTAGGGTTTAGGGTTTAGGGATTGGGGTTTAGGGTTTAGGGTTTAGGGTTAGGGTTTGGGGTTTGGGGGTTTTGGTTGGCTCAGCCCCGAAGACCCTTCCATTAAGTCCTTAAGCCGATATCGCGGCGTAAGCCCCTAAACCCTAAACCCTAAACCCTGAACCCTAAACCCTAAACCCTAATCCCTAATCCCCAATCCCTAATCCCTAATCCCTAATCCCTAATCCCTAAACCCAAAGCCCCCTGGGACCCTCAGGCCGACAAGCCCGAAACTGCCCTTGATGCTAGGATTCTTTGTCGAAAGTTCCCCCCAAAAGACCGTTGATGCAGAACAGCCCCTCAGATAAGCGAACCCTAAACCCTAAACCCTGAAACCCTAAACCCTAAACCCTAAAACCCTAAACCCTAAACCCTAAACCCCAAACCTAAACCTTCAGAGCAACCCCCTCAGATGAATGAACCCTAAACCCTCAGGCCTAAGCCCCAAGCCCTAAGCCCTAAACCCTAGAAACCCTAAACCCTAAACCCGAAAACCCTAAACCCTAAACCCTAAACCCTAAACCCTAAACCCTAAACCCTAAACCCTAAACCTAAACCCTCAACCCTCAGCGCCAGGGCTGGATTGTTGAGCTACTCTGGCTCCATCAACTCCTTCTTCATGACGGCAGGGGCCTCG
>CAJNDS010000336.1:692500-752500 GCA_905221605.1 Symbiodinium natans
TAAACCCTAAACCCTAAACCCTAAACCCTAACCCCCAACCCCCAAACCCTAAACCCTGAACCCTGAACCCAAATCCCTAAACCTCAACTTCCCCCAACACTAGAAAGGGGCCCAATCTTGCGTTTTCCTTCCCGTCGGCAGGCGCTTCGCATGGCCCTTTCAGAGCAAGCTACCTTGAGGCAGCTGTGTTGGGGTTTAGGGTTCAGGGTTCAGGGTTTAGGGTTTTGGGTTGAGGGTTTAGGGTTCAGGGTTCAGGGTTTAGGGCTTAGGGTTTAGGGTTTGGGGTTTAGGGCTCAGAGTTCATAACCCGACGTTAGAGTTTGGGGGTTAAGGGGTTCCTTTCCTTTAGGTTTTGGGGCTCGTCTCGGTGATTGGTTTACCGCTCGACGTGTGACTTCGTTGGCGTCGATCTAGTCGTGGAACCCTGGCGGTGGATTCCAACTTTGAGCTTGTGCAGGGGTTACTACTATTTGCTTCAGAACACCCCCCAAAAATGGTAAACAAATCTTCTTTATTATCAGGGTAATATGCGGTTTGTTTTAGACAACTTTTTTGGGCCCTTCTCCTTTGAGTTTTATCTTTTGCTCGCGAGCGCTCCTCGTTTGAGTGTCTTCTTTTGCCGGCGTGTCCTTCTTCTTTGAGCTTCTTCTTTTGTGTGGCCCGACCCGCAGTAACCCTACACTTTTTCTTCACGATTTGAAATCCTGACATCGAGTTTGTTTTTTTGGGGGAAGGGGGGATGCGCCCACCATGAAGATGAGGTTTTTTGATACTGAAATCGATTGATTTGGATGGCCTGCAATTTTACCCCAAAAGCGCCACGAACGCTCCAGCAAGGGACGGACTTTGTGTGGTGCCAGCTTGTTTAGACAAACAGCCTGGTAAGTTCAGAATGAAGAGCTTTGTCATTTCGGGTTCAAGGGTTTTTGGGTTTAATTTAGGGGTTTGGGTTTAGGGCTTCAGGGTTTAGGGTTTGAGGAGCCCAACCCTAAGCCATACCTAGGCCCTCCAAACACTCTCTCCCGAAAGTTGCCCCTGAATTCCCCAAACTCCCTCAATTCACTTAATTCCTTGAACTTCCTATATCCCTTAGATTCCAAAAGCTGCTTAAATAAAGTCCCAGAATTCCCGAAACTCCCGAGACTCCCTAAATTCCCCGATCGCCAGGAGCAGCTTGGTCGTTCCTGGGAAGGCAGGGGCCTAGGTCACCCAAATTATGCCCTGAGTTGAGGGTTTAGGGTTTAGGGTTTAGGGTGTAGGGTTTAGGGTTTAGGGGGGTTGAGGGGTTGAGGGGTTGAAGGTTGAGGGTTTTAAGGTTTAGGGTTGCGATGTTCCCCCTTTTTCTAACAGTCCTTTTTGGTTGTTATAGTACCCTCAATAATCATCCCTATTATGGACTGTTAGTATGAGGGGGAACATCCCAAGTTTAGGGTGTACCCCTCTGAATAGCAGTGGCGTTGCAGGTCTCAGCCTCCATCCTTCGAAAGATCCTCGGGTTTAGGGTTTAGGGTTTAGGGTTTAGGGTTTAGGGTTTAGGGTTTAGGGTGCTCGGGCGGTAGGGCGTGGGATGATCAGGGTGTAGGGAATAGGGTTTAGAGTGTAGGGTGTATGGTGACCACGGTGCAGGGTTTAGGGTGTAGGGCTTTGGCTGCTTTTTGCATTTTTAGGGTTTTGGGGAGTCAGGGTGGGTTTCATGAACGCCTAGATTCGAAATACAAAGCTAGGCACATCAGGCTGATTCAGCCTATACCCAGCTGCACTTCAAGCCCTGAATCAAACCCTAAACCCCTAAACCCTAAGCCCTAGACCCTAAACCCCAAACCCCAAACCCTAAACCCCAAACCCTAAACCCTAATCCCTCAACCCTGAACCCTGAACCGTGAACTCTGGCTGTCTGGTCTCCGAGTCCTTCGCTTGTTACCTGGGTTTGGAAGGCCAAGACCCGAGCCTCCTAAATCGTGAATCCCTACCTCTGAATGGGCAGTTTAGGGTTTAGGGTTTAGGGTTTAGGGTTTAGGGTTTAGGGTTTAGGCAGTTCTCTGAAGCCGGGTACCTTTTGGGGGTCCCCTACATCGTACGGCACCCATTGTTATGGACCCCCCCGCAAAAAGACCCCTGCTTTCGAGAACTAACATCTGAAGCCCGAAGCCCCGAAACTCACAGGCTCACACCCAACCCCTAAATCCATCAACCCTCACGAGTTTGTGATCCCTACCCCCCCCCCCCCCCCCCCCCAAAAAAAAAAAAAAAACGACTTAACCCCCCAAACCCCAAACCCCCAAACCCCCAACCCCCAAACCCCCAAACCCCCAAACCCCCAAACCCCAAACCCAAACCCCCCCCCAACCCCCAACCCCCAACCCCCAAACCCCCAAAACCCCAAACCCCCAACCCCCAAACCCCCCCAAACCCCCAAACCCCCAAAAACCCCCCAAACCCCCAACCCCCAACCCCAACCCCCAACCCCAAACCCCCAAACCCCCAAACCCCCCCCCCCCCCCCCCCCCCCCCCCCCCAAAAAAAAAAAACAAAAACAAAATTAAACAACTCTAAAAACCCTAAAGCACTTAAAGCAAATCCCCAGAACCCATAGGATGCCTGCACCCTGGCATCCCTCTCGTTCTCCTGGTAGAATTCCTTCAAGGGTATATGGTAGGGGACTTTGAGCCAGTAGACCCTGAACCCTGAACCCTAAACCCTAAACCCCAAACCCCAAACCCCAAACCCCAAACCCTAAACCCTAAACCCTAAACCCTAAACCCTAAACCCTAAACCCTAAACCCTAAACCCTAAACCCTAAACCCTACGAAGAACCAGTAAGACCATCTACCGGCCCGCCAGCCCAATGGCTGGGTCCTCGAATCTTCGCTTTTGGACTACTTTGCCTTCACTGACCGGGCCGTGGCGTTCAAGGCGGTTCAGGGTTTAGGGTTTAGGGTTTAGGGCTAGGGTTTAGGGTTTAGGGTTTAGGGCTAGGGTTTAGGGTTTAGGGTTTCGGGTTTAGGGTTTAGGGTTTAGGGTTTAGGGTTGTTTAGGGTTTAGGGTTCAGGGCTTCGGGATTCGGGCCCCATATTTCGGGAATTTTCTGGATTGGCAGCGCCTAACTAAACCTACAGAACCCCTACGAAATCCGACAAGCCTACAAACGACCCAACTAGGCCCACAATCTGGGATGCTCCCGCCTTATACTAACAGTCCTTAAACGGGATTATAGTACCCCCCCCTATCACAACCCCAAACCCTAAACCCAAAACCCAAAACCCTTCATAGGGATTATGTACGAAGGACCTTTAGGTATAATGTGAGGTAGGCCTCTTTGTTTAGTATTGGGGGCCTAGCCCGGGCTTCCCCCCAATACTGAATCACGAGCCCGGGCCTCCCCCCAATACTAAATCACGAGCCCGGCCCTCCCCCCAATACTAAATCACGAGCCCGCGCTTCCCCCCAATACTAAATCACGAGCCCGCGCTTCCCCCCAATACTAAATCACGAGCCCGGGCTTCCCCCCAATACTAAATCACGAGCCCGGGCTCGTAATTTAGTATTGGGGGAATTTCTATTTCAAAGATTTCAAAGATTTCAAAGGTTGCAAAAGGCGAGGGAAACTCCCGGGAAGTTTCCCAAACCTTTTGCAACCTTTGAAATCTTTGAAATCTTTGAAATCTTTGAAATAGAAATTCCCCCCGGGCTTCCCCAATACTAAACCACGAGCCCGGGCTTCCCCCCAATACTAAATCACGAGCCCGGGCTTCCCCCCAATATTAAATCACGAGCCCGGGCTTCACCCCTAATACTAAATCACGAGCCCAGCCCTCCCCCCAATACTAAATCACGAGCCCGGGCCTCCCCCCAATACTAAATCACGAGCCCGGCCCTCCCCCCAATACTAAATCACGAGCGCGCGCTTCCCCCCAATACTAAATCACGAGCCCGCGCTTCCCCCCAATACTAAATCACGAGCCCGGGCTTCCCCCCAATACTAAATCACGAGCCCGGGCTCGTAATTTAGTATTGGGGGAATTTCTATTTCAAAGATTTCAAAGATTTCAAAGATTTCAAAGATTTCAAAGGCTGCAAAAGGCGAGGGAAACTCCCGGGAAGTTTCCCAAACCTTTTGCAACCTTTGAAATCTTTGAAATCTTTGAAATAGAAATTCCCCCCGGGCTTCCCCAATACTAAACCACGAGCCCGGGCTTCCCCCCAATACTAAATCACGAGCCCGGGCTTCCCCCCAATATTAAATCACGAGCCCGGGCTTCACCCCTAATACTAAATCACGAGCCCAGCCCTCCCCCCAGTACTAAATCACGAGCCCGGGCCTCCCCCCAATACTAAATCACGAGCCCGGCCTCCCCCCACTACTAAATCCGAGCCCGGCTTCCCCCAATCCTATCACTGACCCGCTTCCCCCATACTAAATCACGAGCCCGGGGCTTCCCCCCAATACTAAATCACGAGCCCGGGCTCGTAATTTAGTATTGGGGGAATTTCTATTTCAAAGATTTCAAAGATTTCAAAGATTTCAAAGGTTGCAAAAGGCGAGGGAAACTCCCGGGAAGTTTCCCAAACCTTTTGCAACCTTTGAAATCTTTGAAATCTTTGAAATCTTTGAAATAGAAATTCCCCGGGCTTCCCCAATACTAAACCACGAGCCCGGGCTTCCCCCCAATACTAAATCACGAGCCCGGGCTTCCCCCCAATATTAAATCACGAGCCCGGGCTTCACCCCTAATACTAAATCACGAGCCCGGCCCTCCCCCCAATACTAAATCACGAGCCCGGGCCTCCCCCCAATACTAAATCACGAGCCCGGCCCTCCCCCAAATACTAAATCACGAGCCCGGGCCTCCCCCCAATACTAAATCACGAGCCCGGGCTCGTAATTTAGTATTGGGGGAATTTCTATTTCAAAGATTTCAAAGAACAACCAGAGACAAAGATTGCAAAAGGCGGGGGAAACTCCCGGGAAGTTTCCCAAACCTTTTGCAACCTTTGAAATCTTTGAAATCTTTGGAATCTTTGAAATCTTTGAAATAGAAATTCCCCCCGGGCTTCCCCAATACTAAACCACGAGCCCGGGCTTCCCCCCAATACTAAATCACGAGCCCGGGCTTCCCCCCAATACTAAATCACGAGCCCGGCTTCACCCCTAATACTAAATCACGAGCCCGGCCCTCCCCCCAATACTAAATCACGAGCCCGGGCCTCCCCCCAATACTAAATCACGAGCCCGGCCCTCCCCCCAATACTAAATCACGAGCCCGGGCTTCCCCCCAATACTAAATCACGAGCCCGGGCTCGTAATTTAGTATTGGGGGAATTTCTATTTCAAAGACTTCAAAGATTTCAAAGATTTCAAAGGTTGCAAAAGGCGGGGGAAACTCCCGGGAAGTTTCCCAAACCTTTTGCAACCTTTGAAATCTTTGAAATCTTTGAAATAGAAATTCCCCCCGGGCTTCCCCAATACTAAACCACGAGCCCGGGCTTCCCCCCAATACTAAATCACGAGCCCGGGCTTCCCCCCAATACTAAATCAGGAGCCCGGGCTTCACCCCTAATACTAAATCACGAGCCCGGCCCTCCCCCCAATACTAAATCACGAGCCCGGGCCTCCCCCCAATATTAAATCACGAGCCCGGCCCTCCCCCAAATACTAAATCACGAGCCCGGGCCTCCCCCCAATACTAAATCACGAGCCCGGGCTCGTAATTTAGTATTGGGGGAGTTTCTATTTCAAAGATTTCAAAGGTTGCAAAAGGCGGGGGAAACTCCCGGGAAGTTTCCCAAACCTTTTGCAACCTTTGAAATCTTTGAAATCTTTGAAATCTTTGAAATAGAAATTCCCCCCGGGCTCCCCAAGACTAAACCACGAGCCCGGGCTTTCCCCCAATACGAAATCACGAGCCCGGGCTTCACCCCTAATACTAAATCACGAGCCCGGCCCTCCCCCCAATACTAATCACGAGCCCGGGCCTCCCCCCAATACTAAATCACGAGCCCGGCCCTCCCCCAAATACTAAATCACGAGCCCGGGCCTCCCCCCAATACTAAATCACGAGCCCGGGCTCGTAATTTAGTACTGGGGGAATTTCTATTTCAAAGATTTCAAAGATTTCAAAGATTTCAAAGGTTGCCAAAGGCGGGGGAAACTCCCGGGAAGTTTCCCAAACCTTTTGCAACCTTTGAAATCTTTGAAATCTTTGAAATCTTTGAAATAGAAATTCCCGCCGGGCTTCCCCAATACTAAACCACGAGCCCGGGCTTCCCCCCAATACTAAATCACGAGCCCGGGCTTCCCACCAATACTAAATCACGAGCCCGGGCTTCACCCCTAATACTAAATCACGAGCCCGGCCCTCCCCCCAATACTAAATCACGAGCCCAGGCCTCTCCCCAATACTAAATCACGAGCCCGGCCCTCCCCCCAATACTAAATCACGAGCCCGGATTTCCCCCCAATACTAAATCACGAGCCCGGGCTCGTAATTTAGTATTGGGGGAATTTTTATTTCAAAGATTTCAAAGATTTCAAAGATTTCAAAGGTTGCAAAAGGCGGGGGAAACTCCCGGGAAGTTTCCCAAACCTTTTGCAACCTTTGAAATCTTTGAAATCTTTGAAATAGAAATTCCCCCCGGGCTTCCCCAATACTAAACCACGAGCCCGGGCTTCCCCCCAATCTAAATCACGAGCCCGGGCTTCCCCCCAATACTAGATCACGAGCCCGGGCTCGTAATTTAGATTGGGGAATTTCTATTTCAAAGATTTCAAAGATTTCAAAGGTTGCAAAAGGCGGGGGAAATTCCCGGGAGTTTCCCCGCCTTTTGCAACCTTTGAAATCTTTGAAACTTTGAAATCTTTGAAATAGAAATTCCCCCCGGGCTTCCCCAATACTAAACCACGAGCCCGGGCTTCCCCCCAATACTAAATCACGAGCCCGGGCTTCCCCCCAATACTAGATCACGAGCCCGGGCTCGTAATTTAGCATTGGGGGAATTTCTATTTCAAAGATTTCAAAGATTTCAACCTAATCTTTGAAATCTTTGAAATCTTTGAAATAGAAATTCCCCCAATACTAAATCACGAGCCCGGGCTTCCCCCCAATACTAAATCACGAGCCCGGGCCTCCCCCCAATACTAAATCACGAGCCCGGCCCTCCCCCCAATACTAAATCACGAGCCCGGGCTTCCCCCCAATACTAAATCACGAGCCCGGGCTCGTAATTTAGTATTGGGGGAGTTTCTATTTCAAAGATTTCAAAGATTTCAAAGATTTCAAAGGTTGCAAAAGGCGGGGGAAACTCCCGGGAAGTTTCCCAAACCTTTTGCAACCTTTGAAATCTTTGAAATCTTTGAAATAGAAATTCCCGCCGGGTTTCCCCAATACTAAACCACGAGCCCGGGCTACCCCAATACTAAATCACGAGCCCGGGCTTCCCCCCAATACTAAATCAGGAGCCCGGGCTTCACCCCTAATACTAAATCACGAGCCCGGCCCTCCCCCCAATACTAAATCACGAGCCCGGGCCTCTCCCCAACACTAAATCACGAGCCCGGCCCTCCCTCGAGCTCGGATTTAGTATTGGGGGGAAGCCCGGGCTCGTGGTTTAGTATTGGGGAAGCCCGGGGGGAATTTCTATTTCAAAGATTTCAAAGATTTCAAAGGGTGCAAAAGGTTTGGGAAACTTCCCGGGAGTTTCCCCCGCCTTTTGCAACCTTTGAAATCTTTGAAATCTTTGAAATCTTTGAAATAGAAATTCCCCCAATACTAAATTACGAGCCCGGGCTCGTGATTTAGTATTGGGGGGAGGCCCGGGCTCGTGATTTAGTATTTGGGGGAGGGCCGGGCTCGTGATTTAGTATTGGGGAGAGGCCCGGGCTCGTGATTTAGTATTGGGGGGAGGGCCGGGCTCGTGATTTTGTATTAGGGGTGAAGCCCGGGCTCGTGATTTCGTATTGGGGGGAAGCCCGGGCTCGTGATTTAGTATTGGGGGGAAGCCCGGGCTCGTGGTTTAGTATTGGGGAGAGGCCCGGGCTCGTGATTTAGTATTGGGGGGAAGCCCGGGCTCGTGATTTAGTATTGGGGGGAAGGGCCGGGCTCGTGATTTAGTATTGGGGGGAAGCGCGGGCTCGTGATTTAGTATTGGGGGGAGGGCCGGGCTCGTGATTTAATATTGGGGAGGCCCGGGGGGAATTTCTATTTCAAAGATTTCAATCATTTCAAAGATTTCAAAGGTTGCAAAAGGCGGGGGAAACTCCCGGGAAGTTTCCCAAACCTTTTGCAACCTTTGAAATCTTTGAAATCTTTGAAATAGAAATTCCCCCAATACTAAATTACGAGCCCGGGCTCGTGATTTAGTATTGGGGGGAAGCCCGGGCTCGTGATTTAGTATTGGGGGGAGGGCCGGGCTCGTGATTTAGTATTGGGGAGAGGCCCGGGCTCGTGATTTAGTATTGGGGGGAGGGCCGGGCTCGTGATTTAGTATTAGGGGTGAAGCCCGGGCTCGTGATTTAGTATTGGGGGGAAGCCCGGGCTCGTGATTTAGTATTGGGGGGAAGCCCGGGCTCGTGGTTTAGTATTGGGGAAGCCCGGGGGGAATTTCTATTTCAAAGATTTCAAAGATTTCAAAGATTTCAAAGGTCGCAAAAGGTTTGGGAAACTTCCCGGGAGTTTCCCCCGCCTTTTGCAACCTTTGAAATCTTTGAAATCTTTGAAATCTTTGAAATAGAAATTCCCCCAATACTAAATTACGAGCCCGGGCTCGTGATTTAGTATTGGGGGGAGGCCCGGGCTCGTGATTTAGTATTTGGGGGAGGGCCGGGCTCGTGATTCAGTATTGGGGGGAGGGCCGGGCTCGTGATTTAGTATTGGGGGGAGGGCCGGGCTCGTGATTTAGTATTAGGGGTGAAGCCCGGGCTCGTGATTTCGTATTGGGGGGAAGCCCGGGCTCGTGATTTAGTATTGGGGGAAAGCCCGGGCTCGTGGTTTAGTATTGGGGAAGCAAGGGGGGAATTTCTATTTCAAAGATTTCAAAGATTTCAAAGGTTGCAAAAGGTTTGGGAAACTTCCCGGGAGTTTCCCCCGCCTTTTGCAACCTTTGAAATCTTTGAAATCTTTGAAATAGAAATTCCCCCAATACTAAATTACGAGCCCGGGCTCGTGATTTAGTATTGGGGGGAAGCCCGGGCTCGTGGTTTAGTATTGGGGGGAAGCGCGGGCTCGTGATTTAGTATTGGGGGGAGGGCCGGGCTCGTGATTTAGTATTGGGGGGAGGCCCGGGCTCGTGATTCAGTATTGGGGGGAAGCCCGGGCTAGGCCCCCAATACTAAACAAAGAGGCTACCTCACATTATACCTAAAGGTCCTTCGTACATAGGGTTTATAGGCTTTACAGGGTTTATAGGGTTTAGGGTTTAGGGTTTGGGGGGGGGCGGGGGGAGTTGGCAGGATTTATACTACACAGTTTCGGCAAGCCATGTGGTTGAGATGAAGCACCCCATTTGAAGAGCCACGAAGAGGTCTTCCAAGACACTAGACCCTAAACCCCAAACCCTCAACCCGCAACCCCCGACCCGCAGTCAGTCCAAGATGCGTAGCGCAAGAGGCGCATCACCCGAATGCCCCGCATGGCACGTGCGAGCCGCAGCATCCGCATGAAGAGCAACTGAGCACATAGGGTTAGGCTTTAGCGTTTACATGGGTAGTTCTGTACAGTAGGCTTCCTTTCTAGGATCCCTTTTTAAAGGGTGCCGCCTTATACTGGGTACCCCAAAAGGGACCCCTACTTTCGGAAACCCTCATATAGGGTTTAGACATTGAGGTTGAGGCTTTGCTGACCACATTGACATGAGGGGGTTTCCGCAGATACTAGATGTTCGTGTAGCAAGGTGTGCCCATCCTTCCCAGAGACTCCAAAACTCCCTACTAAGGATTATCCCCTAAACTATAATAGGAACCCAGATATGATTCAAGGCATATTCCTTGACTAAGAGGTATTGGAGTCTCTGGGTTTAGGACATACCCATCCACAAGATGCGCTCAATGTTGGGGAGGGTATTGGTTAAAGGGCTTAGGATGTGAAGGTTTAGGGGCTGATGCCATGAGAATGTGCATGTAGTTTACATTACTAGGACAAGCTATCTTCAGGTCTTTAGGTTAGCCTAAATCCTGAGGCCCCAATCCCGAGATTCTCGGAAAAATATATGACCCGCGGCGAGCCACGACTACTAAACAAAAGTCTTGCTGAAGGACTTGTTCTTGGCGTTGGCAGTGCTGTTGGTGGCACCGCAGTGGAAACTCACTAAGACCAACAGCCGAAAACCTTGGAAGCCCCACAAGTCCTTGGGGCATTAATTACGCCCCGAACCCACTAAACCCTAAAGCCGAAATCCAGACCCGCAGACCTGATGACCCATTAGCTTCTTGCAGCCCTTTTACAGCCCAAAAGAACCTTGAAAGGAAATCTTAGACACCCTTTCAACTGGGATGGCCCTTAAGACCATCTGAAAAATATTCCTAAATAGGAGAATTGAAAATGTCCCAAAGGCCTACCTAGCCTTGCAACCCTGTTGTATCCCAATAGAACTCCCTAGATGTACCTTATATAGTCCCTGTGAACGGAAGCAGCCCCCCCAAAAACCCTCAACACCCCTATAAGGGCTCCTATAAGGGTCCCTCCTTTAGTCCCTTGACCTTGAAATCCCCGCTGCATCCCAGGGAGCACCCTTAGAACAGGCCAAGCCTCAAACACTGAGCCGAGGAACCCTTCTACCCCAAAGAAGCCGACATCCTGGAACCCCAAGCCCTAAACCCTAAACCCTAAACCCTAAACCCTAAACCCTAAACCCTAAACCCTAAACCCTAAACCCTTAAACCCTTAAACCCTAAACCCTAAACCCTAGCAGCCCCGGCCTGGCCGCCCCCTTGCGACACCTCCGAGGCGCCAGAGACCTCACTTGACTGGCTCTTAGCGTTTAGGGTTTAGGGTTTAAGGTTGAGGGTTGAGGGTTGAGGGTTGAGGGTCTAGGGTCTAGGGTTGAGGGTTTAGGGTTTGGGGTCTAGGGTTGAGGGTTTAGGGTTTGGGGTTTAGGGTTCAGGGTTGAGGGTTGAGGGTCTAGGGTTTAGGGTGTCTAGTGTCTTAGGCTTAGAATTGTTTGCGAGTGTAGTTTTTGTTTACGGGCTTAGGGTCTTCAAGGTATTGGGGGGCTAGTTTTGTTTAAGGTTTTCGGGTTTAGGGCTTAGTGTTCGGGATCTTTTAAGATTCATATGGGTTCGGGTCTAAGTTCAGTGATCGCACCAGTACAGGTCGAGTCAGGGCTTCCAAGTTTCGTAGGTTTGAACTTGGACCCCTGAGCCACTTACCCCCTAAACCCTAAACCCTAAACCCTGAGGCTCTTTAGAATCAGCATAGACCCAAACGTCGAGTTAACCCCAAAGCCCTCAGTAAGACCCCACCCAGTCTACAAGCATCCACGGACCAACATCTCTGAACACGGCAAAGCCACGAAAACCTACACCCTAAACCCTAAACCCTAAACCCTAAACCCTAAACCCTAAACCCCAAACCCCAAACCCCAAACCCTACGAGAAGACTCGCAAACACTTCACACGAGTCCAAACCCCGAGAGCCTGAACCCTCTGCTTCCCTAAATCCAAGACCCTCGAGGCCGAACCCGCGATGCCAAACTTCATCAATAAAGGTCCCAACCATCGAAGAACAAAACCCTAGGCGCCCTGACAGCCCTAGAGCCTGTTGGTTTGGGGTTTGGGGTTTAGGGTTGGGGAACCCCAACCCAAAACTTCCCCCAAAGAGCGAGCCTGGCTCCACACCTCCACCACCATTTCGAGCACCGACCTCGCACACAAAGCACCTAAACCTAGAGCCAAAAACCCTTTAACCCTAAACTCCAAACCCTAAACCTCGTGCGCTTAGGGATTGTCCAATTCGGAGTCTCGCAAATCCCCAAACCCTAAATCCCAAACCCTAAACCCCAAAACCGAAACCCTGCACACAAAACACCTACCCCAAACCCGTAGCCTAGGTCTCAGGGAAGATTGACGTTTGGGGACTTGGGTCCGGTTCGAGAGTGTGGGGACTGTAGAGTAGACCCTCAACTTGGCAACCTTAAAACACCCTTAGGGCCCTCAACCCTAAGCCTTTAAAACCTAAACTCATAAAAAACCAACGAACCGTGGTACGAAGCTTGGAGGGTGAGTCAGACGCCTGCAAAGCCTTCTTCTGTGCGTTCTGGCCCCTGGCGTCAAAACCCTAAGCTCTGAATCCTATACACCGGGGTTTAGGGTTTACCCTAAAGCCTAAACCCTAAACCCTAAACCCTAAACCCTAGACCCAATAACCCTAAACCCTAAACCCTCAACCGGGCGGCAAAGAGATCACTGTCAGGTCGAAGAGGTTCCATCCTCGCTCTTTCCCTGAGCCGGGAGGGTTTAGGGTTTAGGGTTTAGGGTTTAGGGTTTAGGGTTTAGGGTTTAGGGTTTAGGGTTTAGGGTTTAGGGTTTAGGGTTTAGGGTTTAGGGTTTAAGGGTAGGGTTTGTTGGGTTTAGTCTTGTGGGCTTAGGTTTAGGGTTTAGGGTTTAGAGTTTAGGGTTTAGGGTTTAGGGTTTAGGGTTTAGGGTTTAGGGTTTAGGGTTTAGGGTTTAGGGTTTAGGGTTTAGGGTTTAGGGTGAGTTTAGGGTTTAGGGTCTGGGCTTGAGGCTTCGGGGGGCTGCGTCCGAAGCTTGGGTCAAGGGTTTAGGGTGATTGGGTTTTTAGGTTTTGGGTTTTCGGTCTGGGGTTTTGGGTGTAGGGTTAGGGTTTAGGGTTTGAGGTCTAGGGAGATTTCGGAATCTCCTAAAAGCCCAAAATTAGTATTAAAATTAGGGGTAATGAAGTGAATACGAAGCACGCCCTAATTTAATACTACTGGGGGCTCAGAGTAAAGGTTAAGGTCCCGAATTCTGGAGGGGCTGAGGGTCGGTTGAGCAAACCGCAAACCGCAAACCGCAAACCCCAAACCCCAAACCCCAAACCCCAAACCCCAAACCCCAAACCCCAAACCCCAAACCCCAAACCCTAAACCCGAAACCCTAAAGGGTTGAGGGTTTCCAGTGTTTCGGTTGCTTTTTGGTCAGGGCCCCGAACTGCCCCTGCATCAAGAAGGAAGCATCCCTTTCACGGGGACCATACGGCCAGGCAACTCTGCACGGGCGATACTGGGGACCCAATTTACCTACAGATCCAAGGGGTGTAGCTCGTAAACAGGGGGTATTGAAAACTACAAAATGTAGGCAAAGAGAGTCCCAGATATTGCCTACTTCCAACCCCAAACCCGAAAACCCAAGCCCTAAAAGTTACACCCGAAACATAAGCTTTAAACCGGCAACCCTAAACCCTAAACCCTAAACCCTAAACCCTAAACCCTAAAGCCTAAAGCCTAAAGCCTAAAGCCTAAAGCCTAAAGCCTAAAGCCTAAAGCCTAAAGCCTAAAGCCTAAAGCCGCCTAAACCAACCCTTGCCAACAGCCAGGGCTCCGCAGAAGAGCTCCCTCCATCCAAAGGCCAGCAAGTTGAGGGCCACCTTCGACGTTTTGTGGCTGGGGTTTGGAGTTTGGGGTTTGGGGTTTAGGATTTAGGGTTTAGGGTTTAGGGTTTAGGGTTGAGGGTTGAGGGTTCGGGTTTCGGGTTTTGGGTTTAGGGTTTAGGGGGCGTCTGCCCCACCCTCCCCACCCCTCCGAAACACTCAAGTTCGGAGGTTTGGGTTTTATAGGTAGGGTTTAGTAGCCAACCAAACTTGGCAACCCTAAACCTAAACCCTAAAGCCTAAACCCTAAACCCACATGCAGCCCAGAGGAATGCAGTCCCCAAGCTACTACTCCAATCCCCACTGTAGCCCAGCCTAACCTGCACAAGGGAAAGATGCACCGATAAATCCCCTTTAGTGTTTAGGGTTTAGGATTCAGGGTTCAGGGTGCCCCTGAACCCTAGGGTTTAGGGTTTAGGGTTTAGGGTTTAGGGTTTAGGGTTTAGGGTTTAGGGTTTAGGGCTAACCCTAAAACCTAGACCTTACCCCGTTTCCTCAAGCTCCCCCCACCCCCCCCCCCCCCCCCCCCCCCCCCCCCCCGGGAAACAGTGCGAAGCGCACCTCGATCATGAAGAAGACCACGACCACGCAGTTGACGACCACGAAGGCGACCTAGGAGGCTCCAGGGTTGGAGGCTCGAGGTTTAGGGTTTAGGGTTTAGGGTTTAGGGTTTAGGGTTTAGGGTTTAGGGTTTAGGGTTTAGGGTTTAGGGTTTAGGTTTAGGGTTTAGGGTTTAGGGTTTAAGGTTTAGGGTTTAAGAGTAAAGTTTGAGGGTTGAGGGTTGAGGGTTGAGGGTTGAGGCTTGAGGATTGAGGGTTGAGGGTTGAGGGTTGAGGGTTTAGGGTTTAGGGTTATTGATTACCATGAAGGGGGGGGGGGGGTGAAATTCTCTACATCATGGGCCCTTTTTTGGGGTACCCACACGAGAAGGCTCTGTATGAGGACGGGATATTCAAGGGGGCCATGACTTTGGAGAGCCTTCCATGTAGGGTTTCCACTAAGGGTGTAGGATTTAGGGTTTAGGGTTTAGGGTGTTGGGTGTAGGGTTTGGGGTTTGGGCGGTTTAGGGGTTTAGGCTTTTTGTGCGACGGTAGGGTCTTTAAAACTGTCTGCGGTCAGGGTCCCCCTGTAAAAAATGGTCCTTCTGGCAGGGGAAGGATAACTAGACCCAGGAGTAACCTAGGGATTCAAAGGGTGCCCTTTTGGTTTAAAGGGGCTTGGAAGGGAACCTAAACCCACCCTAAACCCTAAACCCTAAACCCTAAACCCTAAACCCTGAACCCTGAACCCTGAACCCTAAACAATGGGAATAAGGGCCCACTCTGGGTTCTAGATTAGGGAGTTGAGTGCCGAACGAAGGGGACAGGGTATAAGCCTCAAGGCAGCACTTGTAACCCTAAACCCTAACCCCTAAACATCCCTAAACCCTAAACCCTAAACCCTAAGCTCTGACAATTTGCGGCCGATGTGCTGGGATGTCCCGGTGACCGATTTGGGAAGAAACGGAGACTTCCAGGCCGAGGAAGATCAGGTTAAACCTCGGGGAGAGGGGGGGGCGGGGGGGGGAGTGGGGGGAGGAGGGGGGAGCGTGTAAGGGTTTTGGGTTTTGGGTTTTGGGTTTAGGTTTTAGGGTTTAGGGTTTAGGGTTTAGGGCTCCGGGTTTAGGTTTTCGGGAAACGCTCTAACCCTCAAATGACGGGTCCTCCATGATCCATGACCATCGGACATTGCAAGTGGCGCGTGGGAATCGACGTGCAACACACTTTCCTCGGCAATGTCAAAGCCAACCGTGTGGAGCAATGCCTGCATCGACTCCAGCGCAACAGCACATTCAATCGAGGCCATTAGCTCGCTTTCGGCAGTTGACAACGTCACAAAGCTCGGTCATGCGGACTTCCAAGCAACAGGACAACCACACAGGCACACGCACCAGCCACAATGGGAACGAACGCCATCGGGTGCAAAGCTTGCGTCGCTATAGCCCTGCAGACTCGTCTTGTCGGCAACGAATACAAGTGCTGCGGATTTGGTCTCCCTAAACCCTAACCCTAAACCCTAAACCCTAAACCCTACACCCTAAACCCTAAACCCTAAACCCTAAACCCTAAACCCTAAACCCTGAACCCTAAACCCTAAACCCTAAACCCTAAACCCTATGCGAGCGTCCTCAGGCGAGGAAAGAGCCCATAGGGGCCCTCGCACTGAAAGTCGAGCCACATGGGGTGTATGGCTGGGTCGTAAAGGGCATCTAGACTCCCATGGTTTAGGGTTTAGGGTTTAGGGTTTAGGGTTTAGGGTTTAGGGTGTAGGGTTCAGGTTTTAGGGTTTAGGGTTTAGGGTTTAGGAAGACTCCTATATCAGAATGTTCCTCAAAAATGCCGAAAGACTCCCATGGTTTAGGGTTTAGCCGACGGAACCGGTGAGCGGGAACTGTCAGGACTGTCGACTGTCGCCCTCAACAGTTAAAACACGAAACCCTAAACCCTAAAAACGAAGATCCAAACTCTGCGACCCCCAACACCCTAAACCCTAAACCCAAAACGCAAAAGCGGTTCTCAAGGGGTTTAGAAATTTGGGGCAAAATCTTTATGCAACTAAACGATCTTCCGCCCTAAGCCCCCACAACCCTAAACCGTACACCCCGCATCTTCTTAGTTGTCCAGTACCTAGGGGTTTTAAAGGTTAACCTTTGGGCTTATAAGGGGAATATATTAACCCAAAAAGGTTAAAGGTTACCTACTCTACTACTAAGTCTTCGCAGAGAGGCAAGATCACAGACATGATGCTGTAGGTGAAACATGCCGACGAAGCCACCTGGCGCGTCATGGCAACTGCGAGGTTCGCCTCCAACCACCTACTTTTTGTTTGTTTGGTTTAGGGCTTAGGGCTTAGGGTTTAGGGTTTAGGGTTTAGGGTTTAGGGTTTAGGGTTTAGGGTTTAGGGTTTAGGGTTTAGGGTTTAGGGTTTAGGGTTTAGGGTTTAGGGTTTAGGGTTTGAGGTCCAGGCTTTAGGGTTTGGGGTTTGGGGTTTAGGGTTGTTACTTCACAACCCCTCGTGAAGTTCTCAGGTCGCTTACGCCAAAGGTAGGCTGGGAGGCTTAAGCAAGCCTCGCTTTGGCGTTCACGCTGAGGGTGGACCTAGACCTCAGAAGGGTGTAGGGTTTAGGGTTTAGGGTTTAGGGCTTTGGGCTTCGGGCTTAGGGTTTAGGGGATATATCCCCATTGAGGTACACTTAGGCCACTGTTCAGGCGTACTTGGGGGCTGCAGGGAGGGCTTTCCCTTGCAGCTCCTTCTGTAGACGTTGCCATTGATACTTTGAAAAGCCTGACCAGCCATATTTTTCGTTACTAGGGTTTATGACCCCCAAGCTCTTGCAATCCCTCAAAGCCTTGAACCCCCAAACCCTAAAAAACCCTGGGCACTGAACCCTGAAAACCCAAAGCCCTAGCCCCTCGGCAGCCCTAATGCCCAAACCCTCAACAACCCTGAGCCCCCTGAATCCTAAAGAAACCAGAACCACAAAACTCTAAGCCCTAAACCCTGAACTCTGAACCCTCAACCCTTACCAACTCCAAACCCCTAACACTCGAGTAGCTCAACGACAAAGCCCTTTGCAGTGGTTCTTTTTACTATCCTCTGAAAGGTCATAAGCACAGGCTCGAATATCGGGGCCGTAATGATTAGAATAGGGGTCATTATTGTATAACTGCAAACGGACCAAGCGGATACTATTCGTAACTCTTCGGCCCCATATTAAACCATCACCAACCCTGAACTCTAAACAACCCCTGCGCCCTAACACCCCAAGGCCCTTAGCCCTAAACCCTAAACCCTGAACCTTAAACCCTAAACCCTAAATCCTAAACCCTAAACCCTAAACCTAAACCCTAAACCGAGGCCTGCTTCGCAATTCTCCGGCAGATGGAGGCCTCGTTCAGCTCCATCGTTTTCAGCCGAGCCTCCCAGCGACACCAATATCCCTTCAATAGGGTTTCGGGGTTTAGGGGTTTAGGGGTGCAGGGCTTTAGGGGTTTAGGGGTTTAGGGGTTTAGGGGTTTAGGGGTTTAGGGGTTTAGGGGTTTAGGGGTTTAGGGGTTTAGGGGTTTAGGGGTTTAGGGGTGTAGGGGTGTAGGGTTTAGGGGTTTAGGGTTTAGGGTTTAGGTTTTAGGGGTTTAGGGTTTAGGGGTTTAGGGGTTTAGGGGTTTAGGGGTTTAGGGGTTTAGGGGTTTAGGGGTTTAGGGGTTTAGGGGTTTAGGGGTTTAGGGGTTAGGGTTGAGTTTAGGGTTCAGGGTTTGATGCTTGAGGTTACTATTGAGGATTGACTATTGCGATTTAGGGCAGCAGTAGGGAAAGGTTGAAAGATCAGGGATCATAAGCCCTAAGCCCTGAAACCCTAAAACTCCCGAAAACCCACAACCCTAAAACCCCAAAACCCGAAAACCCCAAAACTTCACTACCCTAAACACCTAAAGCCCCCAAAATCCTAAAACCCTTAAACTCCCTCACCCACAGCTTTGAGGGCTGGGCCGGGAAGGGATTCAGGGTTTAGGGTTTAGGGTTTAGGGTTTAGGGTTTAGGGTTTAGGGTGTAGGGTGTAGGGTTTAGGGTTTAGGGTTTAGGGTTTAGGGTTTAGGGGTTTAGGGTTTAGGGTTTAGGGTTTAGGGTTTAGGGTTTAGGGTTTAGGGTTTAGGGTTTAGGGTTTAGGGTTTAGGGTTTAGGGTTAGGGTTTAGGGTTTAGGGTTTAGGGTTTAGGGTTTAGGGTTTAGGGTTTAGGGTTTAGGGGTTAGGGCTTAGGGTTTAGGGTTTAGGGTTTAGGGTTTAGGGTTTAGGGTTTAGGGTTTAGGGTTTAGGGTTTCCTCCTCGGCAAGTAGCCAGGGCAATGCTTACGGGGTTGAGGTTGAGGGGTTCAGGGTGTTGAGGGTTCAGGGTTTAGGGATTCTGGTGCCGCATGCGGGTCGAAACCCAGCAGCTCAAACCTGGGGGGGTCCGCCCCCTGAACGAAGCCGCCTTTGCGGCCTTTGATCATCTTGGCAAACACCATGAAGTTGAATATCTGCCTGGCGTTGATCATCACTGCACTCGGTTCCCCCTCCTGATCAGTGTAAACACCAATCCGGATTCCGAGCAAGTTCCCTCGCACGTCAAGGCAGGGGGTGCCAGAATCGCCAGCCCTGGACCCGGCGGTATGATAATGTGCTCCGGTCATGAAAGGGACCGGCGCTCCCGTTGAGGGGTTTGAGGGGAATTATGGTTTATGTAGGGCTTGAGGGTTTAGGGTCTAGTCGTTTTGGGGCTTCGGGTTTCGGGGCGGAAAGGGTGAAGGGTTGAGGCAAGGGTTTTGGGCTAGGCTATGCAATCCCTCCCCGCAGAAGACAAGGTTTCGGGGTGTTCCCCTAAACCCTAAACCCTCAACCCTCAACCCTCAACCCTCAACCCTGAACCCTGAACCCTAAACCCCGCCCCACCCCTCCCACCCGCCCCGCCCCCCCTAGCAAAAACGAGACTTAATAGGGTTCTTAAGGGAGGGGGCTTCAAGGGGGGAAGTCACCTAGGGAACCTTACGGAAGATAAGGGAGCCTTCGGGAGTAGCAGGGAGTGTTTGGGTTTAGGGTTTAGGGTTTAGGGTTTAGGGTTTAGGGTTTAGGGTTTAGGGTTTAGGGTTTAGGGCTTAGGGCTTAGGGCTTAGGGCTTAGGGCTTAGGGTTTAGGGCTTAGGGTTTAGGGTTTAGGGTTTAGGGTTTAGGGGAACCTTGGGCCTCCCTGAACCCTTTCAGCAACGAGCAGATTTGGCCTTTGCCAGCTGGCGAGCTTGCTTTGAAACCTCAAGTTGCCAAAGGCTTTCGGATTTAGGGTTTAGGGTTTAAGGTTTAGGGTTTGGCGTTGAGGGTTTAGGGTTTAGGGTTTAGGGTTTAGGGTTTAGGGTTTAGGGTTTAGGGTTTAGGGTTTAGGGTTTAGGGTTTAGGGTTTAGGGTTTAGGGTTTAGGGTTTAGCTTGGGGATGTTCCCCCCCAATGATGATAATGAGGGGGTACTATAATCCCTATTTAGGACTGTAGTATAAGGGGGGAACATCCAAGGTTTAGGGTGTCGGGACTCAAGAGTAACCGAGGAAGAAAAAGGGCACCCTTTCTGGGGACTTATGAGGGAACCTAAACCCAAAAGAAAGGGAATAAGGGCCAACTCTGGGTGCTGGGAGCTTGGCTTTGGGGCATTTAAGATCGAGCGCTGACGCGGATATCGGGCTGAGGTGTTTGGGCCCGTCAGCCCTAAACCCTGAACCCTAAACCCGACACCCTAAACCCGAAACCCTGACCCCTAAACTGGATCGAGGGATTCAGGGTGTTAGGGTCAAGCTGTTTGGGGGAGCCCAGCCCCATCCTAGGGGTTTACAGGAAAGCCGCGGAACCGAACCGCGAACCGGGAACCGGAACCGTGGGAACCGAACCGATACAGAACCGAAACGAGAGCGAACCGAACCGGGTACGAACCGTAGAAAACCGAACCGGAAAAGGTTCTAAAGCCCTAAAGCCTAACCAGAGGAGTGAGTCAATGGTGTGCGTGAGTGAGGAGGGTTTAAGGGGGCAAGGACTATGTACATACATGTATATATATATATATACAATAAAAACGCTGTATAAGAAAACGATTTTCCGGCGGTAGGGTACCCTAAGTTTCTTAGTTTCCATTTACCCATGTACCCAGGGGGGTTTGAGCCTAGGGTAGGCTTAGTTTCTAAACTAGTTTCTTAAGGGAGTGCGCTATGCCACTAGACCAAACCCACACATACAGGCAGGTTCTCGCGAGTTCCCTTGCTATTTTTGCTTCGGTGTTCAGGGCCCGGGAATTACGGTTCTGAGTGGTGTGTGTGTGTGTGGCTTAGGGTGGGATTTTAAAATGTCTTGGGTTCAAATCCTGCTCAAAGTTCAGGGTTGACGGCTTCAACCGAGTTTTTCATGCCCCAGAATTGTATACTCCCCCGTGCTTCTGCCGTCCCCCGTCCCCCCCCAAACGCGCGGGAGTACAGTTTTAGAGATTTTCAGGCCTGAAAAGTCGGCCCGCATGTCAAGTTTGAGCCGGAGCTGCCGGAAGTCGCCGATGACGCGGAACCAGGGAAGGGTTTAGGGTTGTTCGCTGGGGAGTGCTTTTCAAGCGTTGAAAAAATTATAGGGCCCAGGGGCTTGTGACGTCACTATTTCACCCGGGGCACCTCGCTCAAGTAAGGCTTATTTCATGGGGCCACTGCGCAACTTCGGCGCTGACCTCGCTGACCTAGCAATAACTTATATACCCAGTTAAAGGAAACGACGGCTCGAACCGTTGGAACCGCCGAACCCGAACCGTGCGAACCGAACCGGACTGGAACCGAACCGCGCATAATTAAGGTTCGGTTCTCCCAAACCGAACCGAACCGAACCGTGGCAACCCTGGGTTTAGGGTTTAGGGTTCGCGGTTTAGGGTTTAGTGTTTACGGTTTAGGGTTTAGGGCTTAGTCTATGCCCCAAACGCCAAAAGCACATCTCTGAACCCAGGCTCCAGCAACACAAGCCCTCGACAATGGCAGATTGGCAGTCAAAACCCTCTACACTCAGTTACTCAAGTTTAGGGTTAGGGTTTAGGGTTTAGGGTTTAGGGTTCAGGGTTCAGGGTTCAGGGTTCAGGGTTCAGGGTTCAGGGTTCAGGGTTCAGGGTTCAGGGTTCAGGGTTCAGGGTTCAGGGTTCAGGTTTAGGGTTTAGGTTTCTTTAGTCGGTAGTTACATGGTCCCTTCATATGGGTCTTAATTTCGGAGTCCTCCTATACCCCTTAGGTATTTAACCCAAGAGCCCATACTTCAGAACCCTTGAAAGAAGGTCGGGGACCATATTAAGGGACCATGCAACTCCCCCCTAACCTTGAACCCTAACCCTAAACCCTAAACCCTAAACCCTAAGCCTAAACCCTAAACATGAAACCCTAAACCCTTAACCAGATAAGGGACCATGTTGGGGGACTATGCACCTCCCTTTGATTGAGCGCCTTACCTGGGCCTACTACAGGGGCTTCTCGGGGGAAGTCGAACCCTTACACCCACCCCTCCCTTACACCCCCCGGCGGGCTCCTTATAGGGCTTAGGGCTTAGGGCTTAGGGTTTAGGGCTTAGGGTTTAGGGTTTAGGGTTTAGGGTTTAGGGTTTAGGGTTTAGGGTTTAGGGTTTAGGGTTTAGGGTTTAGGGTTTAGGGCTTAGGGTCATCTACCTTGCGCGAAGGCACTCGCTTGCGGTAGTGCTCCGTGGAACGGTGGTCGCGCGTGACGCGCACTTCTGACCTGAGCAGCGGCATTCGCCACGCGTACCCTTCACCGACTCTTTGCTTCAAAACCCCCCCCCCAGCCCCCCCCCCCCAGGGCCCCCCCCCCCAGCCCCCCCCCCACCCCCCCCCCCCCCCCCCCCCAAAAAAAAAAAAAAACAAAAAGAATACATCATCCCGATAAAGGAAGAGTATTCCTGCTTTTTGAGAATTCTTAAGAAAGTGGTAGTTAATTATGAGGGAACTAACGACAAAAAGGGGCAACCCTGAACATTAAATGGGGATCTTTCGCATAGAAGAGGGTGTAGGGTGCAGGTCTTCTGCAGGGCTTCGGGTTTGGGGTTTAGGGGTTAGGGCTTAGGGTCCAAACCAAACTCTCTCATGCGCGGCCGCACAATGCCGTAAAGCTCCAAAAAAAGCCTCTTCCCCAAAAAACCTGAGGGACTGACAGCCCTAAAAGGGAAATGGCGGCTGCCATGCAGCCCTAAACCCTAAACCCTAAACCCTAAACCCTAAACCCTAAACCCTACACCCTAAACCCTAAACCCTAAACCCTAAACCCTAAACCCTAAACCCTAAACCTAAACCCAGAGGGCTGGGGATGTTACTGGGATGGGAGGATGCAGCGAATGGAACGCTTGAACTGAGACTATGAGCTTGACCCTAACCCCTAAAGCCTAAACCCTAACCAAGGCTCACAATGCTTTCGAAGCTTCGGGTGTGGGGTTTAGGGTGTTTGGGGTTTAGGGTGTTCGGGGTTTCAGAATAGTATTTACGAGGGGGACGGGGGGTGGTCCCACATTTGTTTCGAGTTTTTCCGCGAACTTCCCAGTTTCGCTTGTCAGGGCTAGGTTGAGGAGGTTCTGGGTATATCCTGGATCGGGTATCCTACAGCCCCTGTAACTTGAAATTAAATTATACATTTCAAAACAAAAACTCGAAACTGTCCTCGACACTTTCATCGAAACTCCTAGGGACTCCTCGAAACTCCTGGACGCTTTCCCCGGACCTTAACCCTTCATAATTTCAATCAACCCTGGCCATATGGGGGTTTCCGAGAGTAGGGGTACCTTCTTGGGGTCTTTATTCATAAGGGGAATCCTACTATGTAGGGGGTCTATATTGGGGGACCCTTATTTTGCTTAAACTCCCATATCTGATTCAGGGCATATAATCAGCCGAAGCTCTCTTGATGTTCGGTCGGGGAATCTCCCGTCGCCATCTGGCGCGCTTGCAGGGTCTTGGGTTGAGTTCCGATTCTCTAAACCCTAATGAAACCCTAAACCCTGAGCCCTAAACCCTAAACCCTAAATACCAAGCCCTATACCCTTTTTGGCTTTGCGGGCCTCGATCCTCCGAAAACATCGAAAGTCCTATAACCTAAAGCTTCGATTCGACGTTACGCCGGTGCTTGTTGGGGATTATGCACTCAAAAACCTAAACCCCTCATAGGACCTAAAAAGACCGCAACCCCCGAAACCCGGTGGGGGGGGGGGGTGTTGCTCGTCTAAATGATGGGCCAAAACATTACCCAAGACGAAATGTACGAGAAGATCGTCAGATTGAGGTGTCCCCCCAAATTCCCCCCAAAAAGGGGGAACCTTCAACGCCAAACTCAATATCCTAAACCCTAAGCCCTAAACCCTAAACCCTAACCCTAAACCCTAAACCCTATACCCTGAACCCTAAACCCTAAACCCTAAACCCTAACCCCCCAAAACGGGCTTGGGGCTTGAAGTGTAGAGATTCACCAAACAAAACTTCCTACTTTGGGACTTGAGGCCTTCTGCTCTTGGGGTTGCACCTTTTGGAAGGTGCCAGCCCTAAACCCTAAACCCTAAACCCTAAACCCTAAACCCTAAACCCCCCACTGAGGGTTGAAGGGTTGAAGGGTTGAAGGGTTGAAGGGTGGAACCCTATCCCCGCCTACACAGTCCACGCCTAAACCCAAGGCCGGGGGTTTAGGGTGCTCACAGGTTTAGGGTTTAAGGCGGCAAGGGTAGCCCTAAACCCTGAACCCGAAACCCTAAACCTTAAACCCAATGCTTGGCCAGGGCACACTCTCGTGGGAGGACAAGGAAAGCCTAGGACCTGAGTGCATGGGGTGGGGTGCGCGGTTTTTTCGGAAGCATACTTTAGGGTTTATAGGGCTTATAGGGTTTAGGTTTTAGGTTTGAAAAAAGGAATTTAAAGGTTTGTCAGTCTGCTTATGATGTATGTAGTCACTTTTTCTTTGGGGGGTTTAGGGCATCACGATTTTGAGAGTTTGGCATTCGGATGCTCTGGGTGGAGGGTCCGGGATATCAAGCTTGGGTATGAGAGCCAAAAGTCTTGGCTGGCTCTGGTCGGCTGGTTTCGTCCTTAATAGCTGTTTGGGTGCTGTTGGGGTGGGCATGCCTGCATACTACTACGCGCTTACCAGCGCGCGACCTCGCCGAGATACACCCAAAACCCTAAGCCGTCCCGTGACGCGTCACGGAGCCGCCCCGTGACGCGTCACGGAAGGCGTCACGGAACTCCGTGACGGTGGTGTTTCCTGCACGGTGAGCGTCACAGAGTACTGTGACGCGCCCCCGGGTGGGGGGGCGACACGGGGCTCCGTGACGGGACGGCTTCGTGACGCCTCCGTGACGCCTCCGGGCCTCTCTGTGACGCCCCCCCGGGCCTCTCCGTGACGCCTCCCGGCACCTCTCCGTGTGACCCGTCCGGGGCTCTCCACGACACCTGCCGGGCCTCTCCGTGGACCCTTCCCGCCTCGTCTTGTGACGGCTCCCGGCTTCTTTGATGTGTTTGAACTTTAATTTTCAGGGGCCACTTCATGTCACAACTTCAAATCTAAACTTTCATCGGACTTAAGCCTGAAGACTTCAGACTTAAGACTTTCAAGACTTAAGACTTTAAACTTAACACTTAATACGCCAGAGAAAAATTAATTTTCGTTTTAGCGTAAGCCTGAATTTTTTTCTAGTCGAAAGCTATTTGCTGTAAATTGTTTTTCGAGTTGGACTCAGACTCAGGCTTAGACTTAGATTCAGATTCAGGCTTAGACTTGGACTTAGACTTAGACTTCTAGACATTTTAGACTTAGACATTTAGACTCAGACTTAACTCAGAGTTAGTAGTTCGAGTTTAATGTAATCCAGAGTCCAGTGTCTAGAGTCTAGCTAGCGTCTAGAGTCTAGAGGTTAGAGTCTAGAGTTTAGTTTAGAGTTTAGAAGCTTAGATTCTAGAGTGTAGGGTCTTTCCGCTTGGGCTTTTGGTCAAGCTCTGGCTCTGGGGCGCCTTTGGGGTGTGGGGCCTGCAGAACTTTAGGGTTTGGTCGCAGGCGTTTTAGGGCTAGAGCCTAGGGCTTAGGGCCTTCGGGCTTTTAAGCAAAACAAGCCTTGAGGCCTTCAGTCTAGAATGTAAACTAGTATCGTCTTTGCTTTGGCTTGTGGTTGAAGGGGAGTTGGGCTGGCCACAGAGTCACAGAGGCATGTAGTGATTCAGGATTTGCGTTGATAGCCAGAAGCGGCGCAGAGAGTTTGGGGCTTACGTAAACTACTGAACCCTAAACCCGAAACCCTAAATTCCTAAACCATCCTAAACCCTAAATGGCTAAACCCTAAACTTGGAAGGTTTCTCCACCATGTCTTGAGGGCCCGTGCTATGGCAATTATGTAAGAATTGCAATGCCTTCCAGAGAGACATTTAAAAAAACTCAACCTGGACTGTTCCTATTCCACAAAAACACATAACACCCCAACAAAAATCAAAGAAATGATGTGATAAAAACACATGTTGAAACATATTGTTGTAACGTCACGGCATGCCCGGTTCAGCGTCACAGCATTGTCACGGCATCCCCGTTGAGCGTCACGGCATCCCCTGTTCGGTGTCACGGCAGCGTCACGGCATCCCCTGTTCGGTGTCACGGCAGCGTCACGGCATCCCCCTATTCAGTGTCACAGCATGCCCTTTTCAGTGTCACCATGCCCCGTCCAGTGTCACAGCATGCCCGGTTAACTCCGTGTCACAGCAGCGTCACGGCATGACACTTTTCAGCGTCACAGTCAAACCCTTTCCCCGAACATAATAGCCATAGCATGGGCCCTCAAAGCATGGTAGAGAAACCCACCAACCCTAGACCCTAGACCCTAAACCGTGTGCCACACCAGCGCAGCTCCAGGAATTCCATGCCATGAACCGACCGTTTAGGGTTTTGGGTTTTGGGTTTTGGGTTTTGGGTTTAGGGTTTAGGGTTTAGGGTTTAGGGTTTGGGGTTTGGGGTTTGGGGTTTAGGATCCCTCAAAACTTGAACCCTTGCGAACGCTGAACCACCCTATCTGAACCCACGAAGCCTTAACCAAAAAGCAATCTCTGAGCTGCCGAAAACCGAAACTGACCCCAAAACCTGACACCTCAACCCTACGCCCTACATAAACCAAACTGCCCAAACTGCCCAGACCCTCAACCCTAAACCCTAAACCCCAAACCCAGATACATGAGTCCAAAGAAACGAGAGTAGGCTTGCGACATGCCCCGGCTTTCAGGTTTAAGGTTTAAGGTTTGGGGATTAGGGTTCAGGGTTTGGGGCTTGGGGTTTAGGGTTTAGGGTTTGGGGTTTAGGGTTTAGGGTTTGGGGATTAGGCCTTAGGGTTCAGGATTTGGAAGGTTCGGGAATGAGGGCGGGTTCGCGACTAAAAAGCCCTTCAGGCTTTCAGGCCCCAAGTCTTGAAGGCTTTAAGGCCTTGCGATTGAGGCTTTAGGGTTTAGGGTTTAGGGTTTAGGGTTTAGGGTTTAGGGTTTAGGGTTTAGGGTTTAGGGTTTAGGGTTTAGGGTTTAGGGTTTAGGGTTTAGGGTTTAGGGTTTACGGCTCCCACCATCGTCCTAAACCCGAAGCCGTGCGAACTCTGCTTCTTCCTTGGCCAAGCAACCGCTCTCGACTGGCCCCACAAGAGCCTGAAGGGCGAAGGCCCTACGAGGTTTTACCTGGGACCCTTTTTTGAGGGTTTATGGTTTAGGGTTTCGGGTTTAGGGTTTCGGGTTTAGGGTTTAGGGTTTCGGGTTTAGGGGCAATACCTGCGACCCTATTAACCTACAGTTTTTTAAGGGTTACTAAAAAGGGGGGGGGGGGGGGGTGACCCCAGTACTAAACTGTACATGAACCCTTACCTGGGACCCTATTCACCCACAGTTTTAAGGGTTACACCTACTAAATAGGGGTACTTACTACTGAACTGTAGGTCAATAGCAAAAAGGGTCCCCGGTAGGGTTTACGGGCTCAAGGTCTCCCAGGGATTTTGGGTTGGGCGCTTATGGTTTAAGGTCCCTAAACCCTAACCCCCAAACCCTAAACCCTAAACCTGGTTTAAGGTCCCTAAACCCTAAACCCTAAACCCCAAACCCTATTTCCAGGCGCTCTTCCCCACCTCACTCCCAGGGTTGAGGGGCGGGGGGGGGGGGGGGGGAGGGTAGGCCCCAGGGCCCGAGACCAGAAAAAGAGTTGAGGGCGTCGGCTATGGTTACTTGTTTTCCTTTTGCTGTTGAGCGGCCCCCGCGAATTTTTCATACAGACCGTAATTGAACCCCCCCCCTCTCAACCCCCCTCTCCTCCCCCAACCGGGTTTATTGGAGTTCATCGTTGAGCACCGTCTTGAACGGATGCCAAGAGAAGGTTGCAGCTTGCTTCTGGACCGTGTAAGCCTTGTAGCCCTGACACCCCACAGATAAGGGT
The DNA here is from genome assembly GCA_905221605.1 of Symbiodinium natans. Taxonomy (NCBI): domain Eukaryota; class Dinophyceae; order Suessiales; family Symbiodiniaceae; genus Symbiodinium; species Symbiodinium natans. The sequence continues at coordinate 720,075 of CAJNDS010000336.1, forward strand.
TTAGGGTTTAGGAATTAAGGTTTAGGGTTAAGGGCTTAGGAATTAAGTTTAGGGTTGAGGGTTTAGGGTTTAGGGCGACTTCCTGTGCAATGGCCCAAGATCGCATGGGCGGTTGGGCGGGGAGGGGGGGGTTCAGGAATGGACCATGGGATAAGAGTGCCAGAAAAGTTGAATTCTTTCATATATAGGAACCGTATGGTTGCTTTTCAGGGTTCAGGGTTCAAGGTTTTACAACAAATTGAAATACGACTACGAATCCAGTTTGAAGATGCGAGCGGTTCTCTGAGTTTCAGGGCCCCTTTTGTGGGGGGGGGGGGGGGTGGGTGGGGGGGTCCTTTTCATAAGCCGTCTAGAATATGTGTGGCGACTGAAAAAGGGAACCTAGTGAACGTGCTACAGCCGGTAGGATGGGCTTCAAGGGAGGTAATTCCCACAGGCACATAGGAAGCCCTAAACCCTGAACCCTGAACCCTGAACCCTGAACCCTAAACCCTAAACCCTAGACCCTAAACCCTAAACCCTAAACCCTAAACCAGGAAACAACGAGGTGCAACCAACACCCCCCCCCCCCCCCCCCCCCCCCCACTTAAAGGCTAAAGACCTGAACCCTAAAAAGCCCTGAAGCCTTGCATAAACCCTGAACCCTGAGACCCGTAATCCCCAGCCAAGAAGTAGCCGAAAATCCAACATGTACCTTAAGATGCCCCATCTCCCCGAACCCCTGAAGCCCTGAAACCCTGAGACCCTAAACGCTCTAAACCCTAAAACCCTACCCCAAAGTCCCGAAACCCAAACCCCCGAACCGCCCAAGCCCTAAACCCTAAACCCTAAACCCAAAACTCTAAAACCCTAAAACCATAGAACCCTGAAACCCTAAAACCCTAAAAAAACCCTAAAACCTCAAAACCCTAAAACCTTAAACCCCTGGAACCCTAGAACTTTAATACCCTAAAACCCTAAAACCCCAAAACCCCAAAAACCCTAAAACCCTAGAACCCTGAAACCCCAAAACCCCAAAACCCCAAAACCCCGAAACCCCAAAACCCCAAAACCCCAAAACCCCAAAACCCCAAAACCCCAAAACCCCAAAACCCCAAAACCCCAAAACCCCAAAACCCCAAAACCCCAAAATCCCAAAACACTAACACCTTAAAACGCTAAAACCCTAGACCCTAAACCCTAAACCCTAAAACCACAAAACCCCAAAACTCTAAATCCCTAAACCCTAAACCCTAAACCCTAAAGCCCCAAAACCCCAAAACCCCAAAACCCTAAAAAACCTAAAACCCTAAACCCTAAACCCCCCAAAAAAGCCTCATGACTCGGAACCATGGAGCCCAGATGGCTCACTGTAAGCAGACCTGGGGGGTTTAGGGTTTGGGGTTTAGGGTTTCGGGTTTTGGGGTTTAGGGGTTTAGGGGTTTAGGAATTTGGGGTTAAGGGTTTGGGGGTTTGGGGGTTTGGGGTGGGTTTAGGGTTTGGGTTTGGGTTTAGGGTTTAGGGTTTGAGATTTAGGGTTTGGGGTTTAGGGTTTAGGGATTTAGGGTTTCGGGTGTGGGGCTTTAGGGTTTAGGGTTTGGGGTTTAGGGGTTTGGGGTTTGGGGGTTTCGGGGTGGTAAAACCGAAAACGCTACTGGAAAGGGGCAAGGGATTATTGAGTTGAGGCGGACGGTTTGGGTTCGCAAGCTTTATAGCCCTGAGCTCCGGACATGACATTGCCAGACCTAAGCCCTAAGCCAGGTTTAGGGTTTAGGGTTTAGGGTTTGGGGTTTGGGGTTTAGGGTTTAGGGATTAGGGTTTAGGGTTTAGGGTTTAGGGTTTAGGGTTTAGGGGTTAGGGTTTAGGGTTTAGGGTTTAGGGTTTAGGGTTTAAAGTTTGCCAGGTTTACATCCTAAACCCTGAACCCCCTACACCCTAAACTCGCCGTTTGGGGTGTGACATGGGCAGTGCCATTCCAGAGGGATAATTAAGCCAAAATAATCCAGAGTTTAGGGTTCAGGGTTTAGGGTTGAGGGTTGAGGGTTTGGGGGATGCTATAGAGGATTTAGGGTTTGGGGGGCCCTAAACCCTCATCCCTGGCCCCGACCCATGGATCCCAAACCATAAAAACCTTAGCATAGGGGGGGCGGAGGGGTCTGCTCATGGGTTCCCTACTAGTTGATCTACACCCGCGCTGCCCGAAACCGTAAACCCTGCTTACCGACACGGCCGGCTCCCCTGAGTTCAGGGTCCACTGGTGTAGCGTGTGCCCTATGTGGTTTAGGGTTTAGGGTTCTCAGGGCTTTCGGGTTTGGAGTCGAGGGTGTTAGGGTTGAGGGTTTAGGGTGAGTAAAAACACCCTAAAACCAGGTTGGGAACCCTGAAGCCCAAGAACAAGTATACTACTGAAACACAACCCGAAACCCTAAACCCTAAACCACAAACCCTAAACCCTAAACGTTAAACCCTTAAACCCTGCAAACCCTGCAGTTCAAAAAAACAGCACCCCCTGAGGCAAGCGCTGGCAGAGCTTGCCTGCGCCTGCACAGGCTACTTGGAAGAGGGTTTAGGGTTTAGGATTTAGGGTTTAGGGCTTTTTGACTTAGTAAGTAGGCTTAGTAAGCTGGGTTATGGGGATTTTCGTAGGATTTCTAGGGCATACGAAGTAGACTTGCTAAGTCAAAAGAGCTTCAAAGTATGTTGTCAAAGGCAGCTGAAGAGGCTGCTCCTAGACTCATGGGATTCAACCTTGGACCCCACCCTGGAATTTGGGAACCTTCTAAAGATCTCTAAGCAGGGAGCTGCAAGCCATCATACACCAGCAAGGCCCTCTCGCCTCGCTTGGCCACAGCTAAAGACCAGTGCGTGTCCGTTTAGGGTTTAGGGTTTAGGGTTTATAAGGTTTAGGGCTTAGGGTTTAGGGTTTAGGGTTTAGGGTTTAGGGTTTAGGGTTTAGGGTTTAGGGTTTAGGGTTTAGGGTTTAGGGTTTAGGGTTTAGGGTTTAGGGTGTTGCTAACCATGGCCAGCGGCGTAATTACTTTGCCTGACCCTGCAAGGTCAGCAGGTCTAGAGACTCGGCGGCACTGCTGCACATGATCACACACTCCCGGCCAGGAAAAACCCCATCGATCCTAGCTGACTGTGTCGCAGAGCTGTCTCAGGGCCACATGGCGGGGGTGGGGGAAGTGGGAGGGCAAACCCTGAACCCCTAAACCCTAATCTTCCTGAACCCTAAGCCCTGCTTAAACCCTAAACCCTTAACTTTCATTCAGATCAAGGCCGAAGGACTCTTGAGGTGCAGGCCTATCGGGTAGGTCTGGTCCTGGTCGTCAAGGTACGCTTCGATAAGGGCTTTCTGCGTTGTCCAGCCTCCTCCACCTGTCTTAAGGTGGGTGTGTCGTGCCACACCAGATGTGATCCTGTCGAAGACGGTGTAGCCGACGCTGACTGTGTCATCTGAAGGCCCGGCTTTCGCTTTGGGGATGCGAAATGCCTTCTGCAGGTTGGTGAGGCAGATGCCAAGCTGATGGTTGTCAGGTTTAGGGTTTAGAGTTTAGGGTTTAGGGGTTTAGGGGTTTAGGGGTTTAGGGGTTTAGGGGTTTAGGGCTTTAGGGGTTTAGGGGTTTAGGGGTTTAGGGGTTTAGGGCTTTAGGGGTTTAGGGGTTTAGGGGTTTAGGGGTTTAGGGGTTTAGGGGTTTAGGGGTTTAGGGGTTTAGGGGTTTAGGGGTTTAGGGGTTTAGGGGTTTAGGGGTTTAGGGGTTTAGGGGTTTAGGGGTTTAGGGGTTTAGGGGTGTAGGGGTTTAGGGGTTTAGGGGTTTAGGGGTTTAGGGGTTTAGGGGTTTAGGGGTTTAGGGGTTTAGGGGTTTAGGGGTTTAGGGGTTTAGGGGTTTAGGGGTTTAGTGCTTTCAAGGTTCACCCATGCGGGTAGTCCTCAAGGTCCCTGCTGGGAGTCCCTTCTTCAGGTGCCATCTTTTTTGTCGAAGTCCAAGAGCGGAGCCGAATTTCGAGACTTACTCATATACCCTTTTGAAGGACCGGATGCCTAAAGGCCTAAACCCTAAACCCTAAACCCTAAACCCTAAACCCTAAACCCTAAACCCTAAACCCTAAGCCTGGAGTCGATGCATCCGCGTTTCGGCCGCCTGCCCACGGTGGGAATTCAGGGTTTAGGGTTTAGGGCTTAGGGTTTAGGGTTTAGGGCTTAGGGGTTTATGGGTTTAAGGGTTTAGGGGTTTAGGGGTTTAAGGGTTTAGGGGTTTAGGGGTTCAGGGGTTCAGGGGTTTAGGGGTTTAGGGGTTTAGGGGTTTAGGGGTTTAGGGCTCAGGGTTTAGGGATCAGGGCTTCCAATTTGGCTTCGGGGGGGCTGCTCTCTACATTTAGAAGCCCTTAGATCAGGGTTTAGGGGTTCGGGTTCAGGGTGTAGGGTTTAGGGTTTAGGGCTTAGGGCTTAAGGTTTAAGGATCCCGCTGCTGGACTAGAAGTCTTTGAGCAAGTGAGATTTCTGGGCCGCCCCTCCAGAAGATCTGCCAGCGACAAGCCGAACGAAGGATCTGCCCCCAAATATCAGACTATGTGTTGCACTGAAATTTGACAGTTCATGTTACATGTTAATATTCTCTGCGGAAGTGTCGCATGAAGATCGACACTCGGAGAATTGTCAACCTTTTTTTCTCAACAGACATGCCCCTCGAATATTAGACGCTGTCCTACTTTCTCCATAACCATACCTTACCATAAGTTGATTTTATGGGAAGTTTCAATATCAAGGGGTACTTGGAGGTTCATGGTACTTGTTAACCAAATATGTCTGTACCTTATAACTGCACTTAAGGGGCTTATAAGTGGGTTATAACTAGGCTGCCCAGTAACCTAGGCTTGAAAAGGGTGCCCTTTTTTGCTTAAAAGGGGTTTATAAGGGAACCTAACCCCCCAAAAAAGGGAATAAGGGCACTACTGGGCATCCTAGATAAGTACAGTTACAGTCATAATTGGTTAGTAAGTACCATGAAGTACTTGTGTGCTCGAAGCTCTCCCGCAAAGTGTTTCGCTCCCTTTGGCGCGCAGCCCTAAACCCTAAACCCTAAACCCTAAACCCTAGCCCTAAACCCTAAACCCTAAACCCTGAACCCTAAACCCTAAACCCCAAACCCTAAACCCTAAACCCTGAACCCTAAATAGGGTTTCGGGGTTTGGCATCAAAGTTCTCAACCCTACACACCGAAAGCACTGTTTGCTACCAGTGCCACACGCCTAAAACGGCATGGGGAAGGGGGCCATGTGGTGGGTTTAGGGTTCAATGCTGAATTACCCTAAACCCTAAACCCTAAACCCTAAACCCAAAAGGGTTGCTTTCCCACTGTGCAGCCCTTGTTACGGCCCCACCCTTACACCCAGGGCCCGAAACCCCGAACCCTGAACCCTGAACCCTGAACCCCAAACCCTGAACCCTGAACCCTGAACCCTGAACCCTAAACCCTAAACCCTAAACCCTAAACCCTAAACCCTAAACCCTAAACCCTAAACCCTAACCCACAAAGCTCTAAACCTTGAAGACACTTTGCAATCCTTCGGAGGAATGTGGAAAATTCGAAAGTTTCGAAACACAGCTGAAAACAACCCTGAACCCTGAACCCTGAACCCTGAACCCGAAACCCGAAACCCGAAACCCTAACCCGAAACCCTGAACCCTAAACCTGGACATCCTCCCTGACTCGTGGTATAGGGCTTACTTGAATTCCAACAAAGAGCTCCTTTGGGGCCCGAGAAAAAACTCGCTACATCCCGAAACCCGAAACCCGAAACCCGAAACCCGAAACCCGAAACCCGAAACCCGAAACCCTAAACCCTAAACCCTAAACCCTAAACCCTAAACCCTAAACCCTAAACCCTAAACCCTAAACCCTAAACCCTAAACCCTAAACCCTAAACCCTAAACCCTAAACCCTAAACTAAACCCACTCTAACCAGCTTCTGGGTGGGAGTTCCCAAACTTCGTCCAAACTCCGAAAACCCGAAACCCTAAACCCCAAACCCTAAACCCTAAACCCTAAACCCTGAACCCTAAACCCTGAACCCTAAACCCTAAACCCTAAACCCTAAACCCTAAACCCTAAACCCTAAACCCTAAACCCTAAACCCAAAACCCAAAACCCAAAACCCTAAACCCTAAACCCTAAACCCTAAACCCTAAACCCTAAACCCTAAACCCGAACCAGGTAGGAGGCCTCCTCACAGTGATCCAGCTCTTCGGAGGTCATCGACCGCCCATGGGTGGGGCCCTCCGATGGCTTGGCTTGAGGATTTCGGGCATTTTTCCCTAAACCCTAAACCCTAAACCCTAAACCCTAAACCCTAAACCCTAAACCCTAAACCCTAAACCCTAAACCCTGAACCCTGAACCCTCAACCCTAAACCCAGATCCAAGCCCTGGAACCCTGAGCCATGCATTCCCCGAGCCGGCAAGCCTATACAGCGAGCCCAAAAGCACCAAATAAGAATAGCCTAAAGGCCGGGCCCACAGAATGAAAACAGCCTTATTCTCTAACCACTAAGCCCAAAGGCACACTTAACTTACGATGGTGAGCTTCAGGGGGGTGGTAAAGTACCCTACATTGAGAAGCTGATGATTCCCGAAGCCCTCAAGCCTGAAGCCCACCCAAAGCTTCGAAACCCTACATGTGGTCGGTCGCGGGGTGTCTTGATGAGCGGTGGGCTCTTGCGGAGGCTGCTTAAGCCAATCCGGTTTCGGATTCACGGTTTAGGGCTTGAGTTCCGGGCATCCGGAGATCTTGGACCCTAAGCTCCCAAAACGACCTAAACACTAAGCATCTTCAGGAGCAAAGGAGCTTTGGGGCAAGGGATTGCACCTCGACCTATCGGGAGTTACGAGCAGGGTCTGGGGTTCAGGGGTTAGGGGTTGGGGGTTTATGGTCCAGGCTTTGAGGTCTGCGCTTTGGAGTAGAAAAGGGCTGCAGACGCAATCCTTTTGATCAGGGTCTGAAGGCTTAAGGGATTTCGGGCCTGCCCTGAAAACGGGCAAGGATTTTGATTTCAGCCCTTCGGGACCCTAACCCCCATAAGACCTCTAACCCCATATAGTAAGCCCGATAAACACCATTCTAAAACCCCTCAACCCTGAACCCTATAGCCCATAAGCTAAACCCTAAATCCCAAACCCCACCAGTCTTCCACTAAAGCCCCTAGGATGAACTTCCATGGTGCCTTCTCGCTCGGCACCGTTTGGTCCCACGTTGGCCGCTGAAGGGAAAGGACCTGCCAGTCGAACACATGGCGGAGGAAAAAGGCTTATAGGGGTTAGGGTTTGGGGTTTGGGGTTTAGGTTTAGGGTTTAGGGTTTAGGGTTTAGGGTTTAGGGTTTAGGGTTTAGGGTTTAGGGTTTAGGGTTTAGGGTTTAGGGTTTAGGGTTTAGGGTTTAGGGTTTAGGGTTTAGGGTTTAGGGATTTAGGCTACCCCCGCCCCCCTCCGCACTCAGGTCCATCCCCCGCAACACATGCCTGATGCCTCCACGGCAGCAGTCTAGACCCTTTTGACGAATCTATAAGGGGGTTTACGATATTTCGGGGTACCTTATTGGCATCCTTACTATACGAGGATCCTGCTACTTGGGGGTCTATATTGGGGGTCCCCAGTTTTCGTAATCCCCCCCCCCCCCCCCCAAAAAAAAAAAAAAAGAGAAAGGTTTAGGGCTTAGGGTCTATTCGGGTTTGGGGTCTTAGGGCTTGGGGGTTGCCAATGTTCCGCGCACGCCGCGGTGCGGGGCGCATTGTGTGGTGCACGCCACGCCCAAAATCTCAACTGTGGCAGGTTTAGGGTTTAGAGCTTAAGCTCCTTTCTGTCAGAAGTGAGGACTTAGGAGCTGAGGTGCTGCGGTGTCAGGCAGGGGTCTCCCTTATGCCCGAATTTGAACCCTAAGCTCCCAAAGAGACCCTCCTAACCCCTAAACCCTAAACCCTACACCCCAAACCCTAAACCCTAAACCCCGAACCCTAAACCCTAAACCCTAACCCCGAAACCCGAAACCCCAAACCCTAAACCCTACACCCGTTGTCCCAGAAAAGAATGCATAGTGCCAGCATGCCTCGAGAGTCGTCGGGCCTGGCCGCGCCGGAGATGCCACCGGTTGGGATAGAGTTTAGGGTTTAGGGTTTATAGGAACTAAAGGGTTTATAGGGTTTATAGTGTTTATAGAGTTTGTAGGGTTTACGTATAGGGTTTAGGGTTTAGGGTTTAGGGTTTAGGGTTTAGGGTTAGGGTTGGGGTTTAGGAGTGGGCTGAGGGTGGGATAGCAAAGCCAGAAACCCAGGCCAAAGTAGCATAAAGCCCGTACACACCTTAAACACCAAAACTCAAAACTCCTAAGCGCAAAAGGCAACACATACAGGCGGACGGACGAACAGACAAGCAGACAAGCAGACAAGCAGACAAGCAGACAAGCAGACAAGCAGACAAGCAGACAAGCAGACAAGCAGACAAGCAGACAAGCAGACAAGCAGACAAGCAGACAAGCAGACAAGCAGACAAACAGACAAAGACACACACACACATGCCCAGTCGAAGAAAGCTGGTTCGGAAAATTCCTCAAAGTTCGCAGGTACGCCATTGTACGTCTGCAAAGGAAATGCAGCGTCTTCGTAGGGTGCTGACTGCAATTCTCTTGAGCAGCCCGCTGCTTGTTAGACGGACTATCTTGGGTTTGGGGAATTAGGTCACTTCAGAGCTTCCAGGAGGGTCAACATGCGCAACCTGAAAGCCCTTGTAAACTCCTGAGCGTAACGCCCCAAACCCTAAACCCCAAACCCGACGGCCCCAAACCCGTGCGCCGCGCGGTACCCATTCATGGGAGTTCCGGCCTAAGGGGTTGATTGACCCCCCGAGCCCTCCTGAACCCGAACCCCTAAACCAAGCAGGGATTTAGGGTTTAGGGTCTAGGGTCTAGGGTTTAGGGTTTAGAGCTCCTAGGGTTTAGGGTTTAGGGTTTAGGGTTTAGAGCGCCTAAGGGCTTAAGCCCTTGGATGCGGAAACCACACAACAAAAAAGCCAACCTCCTCGCTGCGCGTACGCGAACTCTGTCCGAAGACGCTCGAACCTGGGCTGTGAGCTCTCTTAGGGCGTCTTGGTATATGAAAATGGGCCCCTGAATTTAGTTTAGGGTTTAGGGTTTAGGGTTGAGGGTTGAGGGTTTAGGGTTTAGGGTTTAGGGTTTAGGGTTTAGGGTTTAGGGTTTAGGGTTTAGGGTTTAGGGTTTAGGGTTTAGGGTTTAGGGTTTAGGGTTTAGGGTTTAGGATTCAGGGTTTAGGGTTTAGGGTTCAGGGTTCAGGGTTCAGGGTTCAGGGTTCAGGGTTTAGGGTTTAGGGTTTAGGGTTGAGGGTTATTTTGTTTTGGGGGTGATATAGGGGTGTAGGGCTTAGGATTCAGCATCTCGTGTCCAAGCATTCATTAGCCAAGCTCGCTCCTCCGGTCTCTGCTATCTGCCCACCCACCCTTTTGGATCATGTAACCTAGGAAACTGTTTTCATGCTAGGGTTTAGGGCTTTCAGGTTTTGGGGTTTTAGGGCTTTAGGGGTTTGAGTCTAGGAAAGCCATAAACCCCAAACCCCTAGGTTTGACCTCAACCCTCAAAGTACCACATAATCAAGGCCTATGTTCTGACTTTCATCCCGAAACCCCTACACCCCACCCTTTGTCGCAACCCTACAAAACTTAAACCTTAAGCCCAAAGCCCCAAGCCCCCTTCAACCAAAAACGAACAAAACAAAAAGGAGCCCAACCATTACCCCTAGCCCTCAACCCTCAACCCTCAGGCCTCAACCCTAAACCCTAAACCCGAAACACTAAAACCCCAAACCCAAAACCAAAAACCCTAAACCCTAAACACTAAACCCCAAACCCCAAACCCCAAACCCCAAACCCTAAACCCTAAACCCAGGAGCTGTAGGTCCAGGTGTTTCCGGAGGTCGCTGAGCTGCTGGGAGAGCAACCTGGCACCGACACGCAAAAAATGAACAAGCTTAAACCCTGGGTGCAGGGTTTAGGAAACCCTAAACCCTAGCCCTAAACCCTAAAGCCCGAACCCTTAACCCTAAATCCTAAACCCTAAACCCCTAACCCTAAACCTCTAGCCCTAAACCCTAAACCCCGAACCCTTGACCCTAAATCCTAAACCCTAAACCCCTAAACCCTAAACCTGGCCCTAAACCCTAAACCCCTAACCCTTAACCCTAAATCCTAAACCCTAAACCCCTAACCCGTAAGCCTGAACCTTGAACCCACAACCCGAAACCTTAGACGCACTGGCTTTCTGAGGTCCACTTCACCCAAACCGTAAACCCTAAACTCCAAAACCCTAAACCCTAAACCCTAAACTCCAAAACCCTAAACCCTAAACCCTAAACCCTACACAAACCCTGAAAACTCAGTTGCATCGAGGGCGCGCGACTTCAGATCCCAGCGCGAGCGCCATGACAGGTGAAGAACGTGGCCAAGTCTCTAGGCGATGGTCCCTTTCGGGAGGGTATAGGGTTCAGGGTTTAGGGTTTGGGGTTTGGGGTTTGGGGTTTAGGGTTTGGGGTTTGGGGTTTGGGGTTTGGGGTTTAGGGTTTAGGGTCTAGGGCTTGGGTTCAGAGTCATGATACGGAGGATCAGTGGGCGCCTAGGCCATTGCCCACAATCGCCTGTCATTTGAATCAACCAGAAGTCCGTGTGGTGATGCCTCTTGCCAAGATATTTGCGCTGCTGCTGGCCTAGGCGTTCCACGCCGCAAACCCTAAGCCTAACTCCCTAAATCCTAAACCCCAAGCAGTCAACCCTGACCCACAAACTTTTCTTAAATACTAAGGGCCCTCGTAAGCCCCAAACTACTATTTGCTTAAGAACCCCAATAGAATAACAAAATAATAATCCCTCTATTAACCTTAATAAGGAAGAACTGAATCCTCAGCCCTCAACCCTGACCCCTCAACTTGTCTGAAACGCTACAGGGACCGCTGTAAATGCTGCAGAGCGTGGTCGAGGTGGCATTCCGTGTGCTTCCTGTGCGTGCAAGCCCCGAAACCCTAAACCCTAACCCAAAACCCTAAACCCTAAACCCTAACCCCTAAGCCCTAAACCCTAAGCCCTAAACCCTTAAACCCCAACTTCAACTCCCAAAATCTGGCTGCAATCTGAAGGGTGTCCCCAACCCTAAGGCCTACGGCGAAGGGGCTTAGGAAGTTCGGGGCTTAGGGTTTCGGGTTTAGGAAGTTTGGCAATCTTCGGCTTGCTAAGGTGACCCTAAACCCTAAACCCTAAACCCTAAACCCTAAACCCTAAACCCTGAACCCTGAACCCGAAACCCTAAACCCTAAACCCTAAACCCCAAACCCTAAACCCTAAATCCAGGGCCTTTAGGGTTTTTTAGGGTTTAGCGTGTCAGGTTTAGGAAGCTGGGGCCCTAGAAAAGAGTGGGCCGTTTCTGCGGTTTGGGGTGTAAGGTTTAGGGTTTAGGGTTTGGGGTTCAGGGTGTGGGTCTTCTCTTCGAGTGCCTCATCGCAACACTAAGCCCTGGCTCCTACATCGAGTGCTTTGGTGGTTTTGGGGTTTAGTGGTGGAGGGTGTATCAAACCTATGCACCAAGTGCTTGCGTAACAACTCGGGCGTGCATGTTCTTTGCTGGAAGGATGTGTGGTTGAAGGGTTTGGGGGGTTTGGGGAGATTTCGAGTTCGGAGTTGGGAACGATTCTAGGTTTTCGGGTTGTTTGGGGGTTTGGGAGCAACCCTAAACCCTAAACTCCAAAACCCTAAACCCTAAACCCTAAACTCCAAAGCCCTAAACCCCCAAACCCCACACCCTAGACCCAAAACCTTAGAGAACTACCCCCATGACCATTGTACGTTTCGTAGCCGCTGCCGGTGCTCGCCATGTGCTTTGGTACATGTCGCAGCCGCTCTCGGAGGGTGTCTTGGGGCTTAGCCCGAGACGCCCCACTCCCGCAAAAGGTATCGGACTTGGAGGTTCATAGCACTTATAACCCTAGGGTTTAGGATTTAGGGTTTAGGGTTTAGGGTTTAGGGTTTAGGGTTCAGGGTTTAGGGTTTAGGGTAACGAATAGCTCTACTTATAAGCCCCCTAGCCCTGAGTACCCCAAGTAGGTTAGAAGTAGACTTATAACCCCAATATAACTCTACTTATAAGACCCCTACTAAGTCCCCTAAGTAGGCTATAAGTCCCCTAAGTAGGCTATAAGTAGACTTAGAAACGTGGTTATAAGTACAACCTCCAAGTACCTCAAAGCTCTTCCCCTTCTGGGGTCCCCCTGAGCAGTTGCCTACCTACGCTGTGTCTTCTGGCTGCACGCCACTTGCAAAGATGCCTTCAAAACTCAGGGAAGGCGTACGCGATAAGGAGCTGGCCCTGGTGAGTGGTAGTAGCACCGAGTTAGTACCAACTTGAGGGGTTTAGGGTTTAGGGTTTAAAGGCTCGCAACCCTGAGCCCTGAAACCGTACGCAGGAAACACGGCTCTACAGAACTCCGGAATAAAAATGGCAATAGAAAATGTAGGAAGCCAGGTGCCAGTGTTCTATGAATTTGTGATATCCTGGCGGTTTCCCTTTCTGAAGCTCCCATGCGACTTCCTGTTCCATACTCAACAACAACCCCTAACCCTAAACCCTAAACCCTAAACCCTAAACCCTAAATCCACCAGCCCCCCTTCGCCGCGATTGAAAAGTCCGTAAACTTGCTCAGCTGCGGTCGCAGGGATCCATCGGGACATCTGCCCCATGCCACGGATGGTTCAGTGCTTGGAGTAAACCCAAAAATGCTGGAACATGGTTTAGGGTTTAGGGTTTCGGGTTTAGGGTTTCGGGTTTAGGGCGTTAGGGGTGCTACTCCCCTCTACCCCCCCCCCCCCCAGGTTCCCCCCCATAATTAAGGCTATCTGGGGATAATTGAGCCCAATTAAGGCTATTTAAGGGGGGAAGCTAGGGGGGTAGTATCCCTAAACCCTAAGCCCTAAACCCTAAACCCTAGAGGGGGGGTAGCATAGAGGGGGCGTAGTAGAGTAGTAGAGGACGAGTGGAGCTGGGGCTTCCTTGAGTACCTTCTTGCGGGGTACGGAGATAAGGATGTTCCAACTTTTTGGGGTTTACTGTAGGGCTTTTGGGGTTCCAGGCGCAGGGTTTCTACGCATAGGGGTTTAGGGCATAGGGATTCGCGTTAAGAGTATCTATCTAATGCCTTATAGAACAGACTCTTGGGCCCTGAAGACGATCCTACTAGTATCTTTGAGGGACCAAGTATATGCCATATGGCAGTTGATCTCTAAGTGCCTGCTCCCAGAAGCCATCTAAACCTACAATACCTCACACAATACCCTCCCGAAACCCTAAACCCTAAACCCTATACCCTAAACCCTAAAGCCTAAACCCTAAACCTTGCCCAACCCCCCTTGAGAGGCACCTCGACCCTTCGGGAAAGAAAGGGCGGCCTTCGAAGGTCTAGGGCTTGTTTGGGCCTCTGGGGCTCAGGGGTGTAAGGTGCCAGAGACAACCATGGGTTTAGGGTTTAGGGTTAGGGTTTAGGGTTTAGGGTTTAGGGTTTAGGGTTTAGGGTTTAGGGTTTAGGGTGTAGGGTGTAGGGTTTAGGGTTTAGGGTTTAGGGTTTAGGGTTTTAGCGTTTAGGGATGACCGTTTAGGGTTTAGGGATCAGGGTTTAGGGTTTAGGGTAAAAGTTTAGGGTTTACCGCTTAGGGTGTAAGCTTTAGGGCTTTCCTGCCCCTTGTGATGGATCTGCGGCGCGGCAGCGACAACGGTCAAATGAGACGGCTTGGCCGTGTCAAATGCTTCGATTCCTCAACAGCCTGGTGGGGAGAACGTGAACCTGGAGTTGGGATAAGGGGGGGTTAGGGTTTAGGGTTTAGGGTTTAGGGTTGTTAGGGTTGTTAGGGTTGTTAGGGCTGTTAGGGTTGTTAGGGTTGTTAGGGTTGCTAGGGTTGCTAGGGTTGTTAGGGTTGTTAGGGTTGTTAGGGTTGTTAGGGTTGTTGGGGTTGTTAGGGTTGTTGGGGTTGTTAGGGTTGTTAGGGTTCCAGGCTTTCGGGCTGAGATTGGGATCAGGGTTTAGGGAACTTAGGCTGTTAGGGTTTGGGGTCGTTGAACATACAACTCCGGTAACCGTTAAATATTGTTACGGTTGAAGGGTTGGGCGATTGATTCTGACAAGTAAACACGCGGCATTAGGGTTCAAAAGTTCAGGGTGTTGGATTTCTCGGGGCTAGGGTTGAGGGCACTGTGATAAGCACAAGGGTGTTAAGGGGCTTAACCGTTTTTCATGGTTCAAGCGCGTAGGTTCTAAACCCATAAACTCTAAATCTCTGACACGCCCGAAAAGCCGAAACCCTGAACATCTCACACCCCTAAACCCAACACCGCCCAAAGCCCCTAAACCCCCAAAGCACCCTAAGCTCCTAAACCCCAAACCCCCAAACCCCTAAACTCCTAGACCCCCAAGCCCCTAAACTCCTAAACCCCTTAAACCCTAAACGCTAACCCCTGAACCCCGAAACCCCTGAACCCCGAAACCCCTGAACCCCGAAACCCCTGAACCCCGAAACCCCTAAACCCTGAATCCCTGAACCCCGAAACCCCCAAACCCCTAAACCCCTAAACTCCTAGACCCCTAAGCCCCTAAAGCCCTAAAACCCCCTAAATCCCTGAAACCCCCAAACCTCTAAACCCCTAAACTCCTAAAACCCCTAAACCCCTGAAAACCCCGAATCCCTGAAGCCCCATAAACTCCTAAACCCCTAAGCCCCTAAACACCTAAAACCCCCTAAATCCCTGAAACCCCATAAATGAACCACTCCCCCACAGCATCCTTCCCTGGTGGCCTCGCGGATGTTCACTTGCTGGGGCGTCTCCAAGAGGGCACCTCCCCAAGCCGAAGCCCGTTCTTTTATTTTCTTGTTCTGTTTATTATTATTAGTATTATTATCATTATTGTTTTTTATTTGTTCTTATTTATTATGTTTATATTACTAAATTTATTGTTATGTTTTTGTTTGGGTAGGGGGGGGGGGGTGGGCGTGGGGGGGGGGTGGGCCGTGGGGGGGTGTGGGCGTGGGGGGGGGTGGGCGTGGGGGGGGGGTGGGGGGGGGGGGGGTGGGGGGGGGGGGGGTGGGGGGGGGTGGGGGGGTGGAGGGGGGGTGGGGGTGGGGGGTGTGGGGGCAGTCTACAATCATTCATGAAACCTCCAAGCACAGTGCCTCCACGGGCACCCGTCAAAATTCCCCATAGGGTTTAGGGCTTTGGGCTTAGGGCTTAGGATTGCTATGGAAGTTTGGGAGGTCAGATGGGCTTCCAAGTTTCAGGGTCCAGGCTTTCGGCGTTTTAAGGGCTTAGGCTTAAACCCCAAACCCTAAACCCTAAACCCTAAACCGTAAACCCTAAACCCTAAACCCTAAACCCTAAACCCTAAACCCTAAACCCCAAGCCCTCTAAACCCTGAACCCGAAAGCTTCCCCTCAAAGCCGCGGAAGCTGGCCTCTTGATCTCGCACGGAGAGGTTCGAAGCCTCGCCTGATGTTGGGGCTTGAAGACTTTTGGAGCTACCTGGTAGGGTTGAGGGTTTAGGGTTTAGGGTTTAGGGTTTAGGGTTTAGGGTTTAGGGTTTAGGGTTTAGGGTCTAGGGTTTAGGGCTTAGGGCTTAGGGCTTAGGGCTGAGGGTTTAGGCTTGAAGCTACCATTTGCTTAAGAACGCCAGGAAAATAATCATCCCTACTTTGCCCTTATAAGGAAGAATCGCTGCTACTTGCTTAAGAACCCCAGGAAAACACAAAAGAATAGTTCCTACATTGCCCTTAGTAGGAAGAACATTCGTGTTCTTTGAGGGGGCTCTTAAGCAATAAGAAGGAAGGTTTTGCAGGGCTTGAGGGTTTAGGGTTTAGGGCTGAGAGCTCGAGAGGTTCAGAGCTTTCCAGGGTTGAAGAGCTTCGGGCGCAGGGCTTCGGGATTTTTTGCGCAGGTCAAGACCAGCGTTTCGGGCACAAACTGAAGCTGCGCACGGCAGCCCGGAGCAGTACTCATGATGGAATAAATTTGGAGAACGACCTTCAGCCCAGAGACCCTTCTGGAGGCCCCCTGGACACTGGCCTGAAAATGTTGAAATCTGGTGGGGGGGGTGTACCTTTCCAGAATCAAAAAAAAACAGCAAAGCCTGTCTCTAATGCCTGCCCCCACCCCCGCTAACCCTTTGGCCAGGCCCTTCCTTGCCCCAGCACCCCACCTGCACCCTTTGCTCCCACCCCCCAATCTTGCTTCTTTTCACTACTAGAAGTTTTCCTGCGGGGGCGCCACCCTAAACTTGAAGGGGTCCCTTCAGCAGGTGAGCCTTTGAAGGGGCCTATCTTATGGAACAAGAGCAACCTATAAAAAAAGAGTTGCTTTTGGTTTCATGGGGGCTCAGACGGAACCCAAACCCTAAGAACAGGGCATAAGGGCCTACTCTGTGTCCCGAAACCCTAAACCCTATAGCCGAAACCCTAAACCCTAAACCCTAAACCCTATAAACCCTAAACCCTAAACCCTAAACCCTAAACCCCGTACCTTGCTAAACCCCAAACACCCCTTGAAGGGCGCGTGGCTGGCTCGCCGGTCTGCGCCCAGATCAGGCTGCACGCGAGACTGCCTCGGGCTCTCGGGGCAGGACTCTGGCTGTTTTGGGGGTTTAGGGTATAGGGTTTAGGGTTGAGGGTTTAGGGTTTAGGGTTGAGGGTTTAGGGTTGAGGGTTTAGGGTTGAGGGTTGAGGGTTTAGGGTTGAGGGTTGAGGGTTGAGGGTTTAGGGTTGAGTGTTGAGGGTTGAGGGTTGAGGGTTGAGGGTTGAGGGTTGAGGGTTGAGGGTTTAGGGTTTAGGTTTAGGGTTTAGCGGCGTTCGCCTGAGAGCCCGTATATGTTTCCCCCTTTAATAACAGTCCTTATGAGGGATTATACTAGGGGGTACTAGAATCCCTATTAAGGACTGGTACTATAAGGGGGAACATCCCAACTTCCATTTAAAGTTACACTTGGAACTGCACAGAAATACCCATTCTGATTAAATAGCCCTGTATTGGAACGCTTTAATTTACTCCCTGAAGACGTTAATCCCTAAACCCTAAACCCCAAACCCCAAACAGCAGGGTGAGGGTTCATCCAGCAAGTCCAAGGCCAGTTGCAGCGTCCTCGTGCTCTTCCCCCCAAAACCTCTAAACCCCCAATATCCCCAAATCCCCGAATCTGTACACAGCCAAAACCCCTAAACCCCCAAAAGCCCCCTAAGCCCCCTAAACCCCCTAAACCCCCTAAACCCCCGAAACCCTCCAAACCCCCCTCAACCCCCCTCAACCCCCCAAATCCCTAACACCCCCCCCCCCCCCCAAAAAAAAAAAAAACAAAAGGCCCTAAAACCCTCGCCGCGAGATCCAAATGCGGGTACCGAATTGGGGGTCTTTTTTATGAGGGACTCTCACTAGGGGACTGTATTCCGGGTACCTTATTTTCTTAAACCCTCATATGGGCCCCTGAATCCTAAACCCGAAACCCGAAGCCCTAAGCCCTAAACCCTAAGCCCTAAACCCTAAACCCTAAACCTAAACCCTAAACCCCAAGCAAACTCAAGCCTAAACCCCCATGTGAAGTGCCAAGGCCAGGGGACTTTGAGCCGACACTGCACTTGCTGCCAGTTCTGGCAGAAGTTCTGGCAGAACTGGGCCTGCTCAGGGTTTAGGGTTTAGGGTTTAGGGTTTAGGGTTTAGGGTTTAGGGTTTAGGGTTCAGGGTTCAGGGTTCAGGGTTTAGGGTTTAGGGTTTAGGGTTTAGGGTTTAGGGTTTAGGGTTTAGGGTTTAGGGTTTAGGGCTCAGGGTTGTTGCTTTTGATCGCCATCCCTGAACCCTAAACCCCATACACCGTAAAAGTTTCAAGCGGGTATAGTGTTTAGGGTTTAGGGTTTCATCGACATGTCGTAGTTTGAGTATTCCGAGACGAGGAACAGCTCGTCCCTGCCATCCAGGACATGTCTGTAATGGAACAAAGCCCCCCACGAGGGAACAACAGCACCACAAGCATTCGTAGCCGCACGTTTGGAGCATTCTGTGCGCTCATGTGGCGCCGATGCCAAACCTGTCGGCGGGCCGCTTATCGTAAGATGGCACCCGAAACCCTAAACCCTAAACCCTAAAACCCTAAAACCCTAAACCCTAAACCCTAAACCCACTTGAAACTTTTAGGGTGTAGGGAACCCTTCAACTCTGAACCATGAACCGTACCGAAGCCTTAAATCTCAAGGAGCCCCAAGGGCAAACCTAAACCCTTATATAAAACCCCCTACACAAGCCCCCAGGTTTAGGGTTCAGGGTTTAGGGTTCAGGTTTAAGGTTTTAGGGTTTAGGGTTTAGGGTTTAGGGTTTAGGGTTTAGGGTTTAGGGTTGTAGTAGGGGTACCTGAATCCCTCGTGAGGACCGTTAGTATAAGGGGGAACATCCCAACCCAAAGCCCTGAAACCCCAACCCTGAACCCTGCTAAACCCTAAGCCCTACTAAACCCGTCATCACTTAATCCCCAAGCCCCTAGACCCTAAAACCCTCGATCTTAAAACGCTAACCCTACCAAGCCCTAAAACCCCAAACGCCACTAAACCACACGAAGCCATACTCAACCCCGACACCACTACAGCCCCACCCCACCACCCCCGCCCTCCTACACCCTAAACCAAAACCCTAAACCATACTAAGCCATACTTACTAAACCATGCCTTAAACCCTCAACCTTAAACCCTAAACCCTAAACCCTAATCAAGCCCTAAACAAGAAGGGCACCCTTTGTTGGGCTGGTTGCTTTATATGGGAACACATAACCAAAAAGGGGGAAAGGGTACCACTGGGCTACCAAGCAGACCAGGCCTAGCCCTAAACCCTGAACCCTAAACCCTAAACCCTAAACCCTAAACCCTACACCCTAAACCCTAAACCCTAAACCCTAAACCCTAAACCCTAAAACCTAAACCCTAAACCCTAAACCCTAAACCCTAAACCCTAAACCCTAAACCACAGACCAGGCCTCTGCCCCGGGGTCAGGTGGTTGCTGTTGATGCTCGGGCGCTGGCTCTGGCTGTTCATGCTGGAGTGGCGCTGGCCCCAGGCCCAGCCTTGGATTGCGGTTTAGGGTTTAGGGTTTAGGGTTTAGGGTTTAGGGTTTAGGGTTTAGGGTTTAGGGTTTAAGGTTTAGGGTTTAGGAATAACCCCCCCCCCTTTACCCCTAGATGTGTCGGTGTGTCGGTGTATCGGTGTAGCTCCTCACCTTTTCTTCTCCCCTCAGAAAAGTACGTCGATCCGCCGATGTGCAAGGGGGATATCGGTGCATCGGCGACTCGGTGTTTAGGGTTTAAAGTTTAGGGTTTAGAGTTTAGGGTTTAGGGCTAGGGTATAGGACGTGAAGAGATTTCGAAACAACCCCAGGCCCTCTCTGACGTTGGGGATTTTGGGCTTTGGACGTTTGCGTTGTGGGTCGAATATGTTTGGTTGGTTTTGTTGCTCCGTGGGGGCTGGTAGGATCCTGAGAGGGGGCTTGTAGCTAGAGGTTTCCGAGCATCCGCTGCATGTGCGCAGGATTTGCAGGGTTCTTCCGTTGCTTCCCGTACGCCGTGAAATCTGCAGGTTTCTTACTTCTCCAATAACCAAGGAAAATAGGTTAAACTTTATTATTCCTACTAAATAAGGAAACCCAAAAAGTTTAAAGTTTAGCTTTTGGAGAAGTAAGGTTTTGTTACTGCAAGGGCTTTGGGGTTTTGGCATGGGGTTCTGAAAAGTTCATTGGGCTTCGGGCTGGGAGCTCCTAAGCCGTAACACCCAAACCTTGAGATGTTCCCCCTTATACTAACAGTCCTTAATAGGGAGCATAGTACGTCCTAGTATCATCCCTATTAAGGACTGCTAGTAGAAGGGGGAACATCCCAACCTGGAACCCTGAACCCTAAACCCCACACCCCAAACCCCAAACCCCAAACCCCAAACCCCAAACCCCAAACCCCAAACCCCAAACCCCAAACCCCAAACCCTAAACCCTAAACCCTAAACCCTAAACCAAGGCGCTGTCGATGCTAGCTGTGGCGCTGCCGCAGGGCTTCGTCTTGGCTGCCAGCGCATCCTCCAGATCCTGAGTTGGGGGCTTACAGGTATACTAGGGTTTGGGGTTTAGGGTTTAGGGTTTAGGGTTTAGGGTTTAGGGTTTAGGGTTTAGGGTTTAGGGTTTAGGGTTTACGGTTTAGGGTTTAGGGTTTAGGGTTTAGGGTTTAGGGTTTAGGGTTTAGGGTTTAGGGTTCGGGTTTAGGGGCCCAAGAGTAACCTAGGAATAACAAGGGTGCCCTGTTTGGTTTAAAGGGGCTTCTAGAACCAAAGCTTTAAACTTAAACTACTCTGGGTCATTGTATATCTTTGGTGTAGCGCAAACCCTCAACCCTAAACCCCCCTAAACCCAAACTCTAAGCCCTAAACCCTAAACCCTAAACCCTAAACCCTAAACCCAAGCCCTTACACCTTCGTAGGCAAGCCGCGGTTGCCGTGCCTGCGTCGCGGCTGGAGCCACTGGAGTTCTTGCCTTTGTAGCACTGCAGGGATTGGGGTGTGGGGTTTGGGGTTTAGGGTTTAGGGTTTAGGGCTTAGGGCTTAGGGCTTCGGGTTGAGGGTTCAGGGTTTAGGGTTTAGGTTTAGGGTTTCGGGTTTAGGTTTAGGGTTTATGGTTTAGGGGCTTGCGGTTGAGGGTTGAGGATTCTAGGATTTAAAAGGGGGTCTGGGATGTCAACTCTTAGGGTTTCGGGCTCTCGGTTTTCGGATCTTCGGTTTAAGGAGTTTAAGGCTTAGGAATCCATGCAGAGCTTAGGTGCTTGGGATTTGATTTCCATGGAGCGCAGAACCACCCTCCCCTGCCCCCCCCCTCCCCCCCGCCGGGTCGATGGGCCAAGATGCCTGGAACTTTCTAGGGTTTAGGGTTTAAGGTTTAGGGTTTAGGGGTTTAGGGTTTAGGGTTTAGGGATTAGGGATTAGGGTTTAGGGTTTAGGATTTAGGGGTTAGAGGCACCATAGGTTGGCCTACTGCCCCCCCAAGATAAAGCCCCCCCTAACATTAAACACTCCCATTACAGGTAGATTTATAGGGTATGGGGGCTCAATATTCGGAAGAGGGGCATTAGGGTCGCGATGGATAGACTCGCACATCTTATACCTCCGATGATCATACAAAGCCCTACACTTAGGACTTTCGTAGCCCAGTAACCAGATTATGTTAATGGCACCTTATTTTATAAGGGAACCCAGAACCAAAAAAGGGAAAAGGGTACCACTGGGCTACTAAGGGACTTAGGGTACGCGAAAAGAGGCCCCGTAACCTGGAGAGCTGCCACCCGAAACACGAACCCCAAACCCGAAAAAGCCCCAGAAGCCTAAGACCCTCAAAGCCCAACGCCCTAACACCCTAAAACCCTGACCCAACCCTAAAAAGCCTAAAAGCCCAAAGTTCTACAACCGTAAAACCCTAAAACCCAAAACCCAAAACATACTTAAAACCCTTAAAAGCCCTTAAAAAACCCTAAAAACCCAAAACCCTAAGACCCGGAAAAACTACTTGGTAACCCTACACAATTAACCTTGGGAAGTAGAGGGTTTAGGATTTCAAGCGTTTGAGCTCAACTGCGGCTCCAAGAAAGCGAGAGAATTGCATTCTGCGGTTTGGGGTTGGGGGTTCAGGGTTTAGGGCTTAGGGTTTAGGGTTCAAGGTTTACCATTTAGGGATTAAGGCTGAGGGTTTCTTGGGGGTTCTCTTCAACACCTCTGTCGCCACGGAGGAACTGCTGCTGCGCGAGTTCCTGTGCGAGCCTCCCACCAGAATCTGGTGCGAACCTCCGAGCGTTGGCCATTTCAGCGGGGTTTCCGAAGATGGTTTCCGAAGTTCGGGTTTTTTGTTTAGGCGTTTAGGCGTTCAGGCGTTTTGGCGTTTAGGCGTTTAGGGTCTCCGAAAGTAGGGGGTACCCGGTTTGGGGTCCTTATGATAATGGAACCCTGCTGTTTGGGAACCTCCGGGCGTTGTCGGGCCATTTGAGCAGGGTGGAGCTATACTTTTCTTAGAACCCTACTACAAAGCGTTAATTGTCAGATTCCCTTGGGTGTTAAGCACAAAAAAGGGGCGATGGGTTGAGGGTTTTCTCTTGCTTTTTTAGGGTTACGGCTTAATTCAAAAGCGATTCCTTAAGGGGGCGATGGGTTGAGGGTTTTCTCCTGCTTTTTTAGGGCTACGGCTTGAGGGCGCTTATGGCTTCCAAGGTTTTGGGTTCAGGGATTCAGGGGCTTGTAGGGCTTAGGATTCGCGGCACCCAAACCCTAAGCCCTTCTTCTGGACCCCTCAAAGCACCCGGGGTTGAGGGCTGAGGGTTGAGGGTTTAGGGTTTAGGGTTTAGGGTTTAGGGTTTAGGGTTTAAACGCGACGCCTTGAAAAGAACTTCACGCCAATGAAGCCTACACCCCAAAACCCTGGACCTCAAACAGCCCAAACTCCTTCAACACCCCCAGGCACCAAGCCCTTCAAACCATCCTCTGCTCACTAACCCTAAAACCCCAAACCTCAGCAACCGCCGCCCAATCTAAACTCTAAATCCTAGAGCCTAAACCCTAAACCCCAAACGCCACCTGTAGAGGACTTGCTCGAAGCCCGTGAGGAAGGTCGACCAGGGACGCTGATGTCGTAGCTTGGATCGGGTGCTGCTTCCTGCTGAGGTTTGAGGTTCAGGGTGTGGGCGTTTTTTGGTTTAGGGTTTATGTTTTGGGGTTTAGGGTTTGTGAAGGTTGGGTTTCCGGTGTGAGAGGGGATGTTTCAGGGATTTGGGAGCTCTGCGGGTTTAAAGGTTCGGGGTTTTTTAATGAGCGTCGCAGGTGGACAGCCTAGGGCGTTCGCGTAAAAATATTTTAGGGTTTAGGTGAAGCACAGGAGGGTGAGCTTACGGGGTGCGCGCCACTTCGGGCTTTTTACTGCGTATACGCTGAGACCCTAAAGCCCTGAGACCCTAAGGGTTCAGGGTTCAGGGTTTAGGGTTCAGAGCTCAACCCTATGCCCCTTAAACGCCCTAAACCTCTAACCCGTTAAGGTTCTTTTAAGCACTATTTATCCTTAGCCCTGGACCCCTAAAAGCCCTAAGCCTCTAATCCCGTAAGCTCCTTAAACCCCTAACCCAAAGGCCCCTCAGATCCTTTAAGCCTCAATCCTAAACCTAAATCCTAAACCCCGAAACCCTAAACCCCAACACCGCCAAACCCTGAACCCCAAACCCGAAACCCCTAACCCTAAACCCCGAAACCCCTCAACCCTAAACCCCGAAACCCCTAGACCTGTTCAAGTTCCAGTGGCTTTGTGCTTTACAATTAATTGCAGGGTCTCGTCCAGCCAAAAACCCTAAACTCTAAACCACAAACCCCAAACCCCTAAACCCGAAACTGAACTCGAAACCCTAAACCCTAAACCCTAGCCCTAAACCCTAAACCCCAAACCCTCAACCCTAAACCCTAAACCCTAAACCCCCAAAAGCGAAAGCGCTGCCAGGCATCTCTGGGCTTGTAGAGGGTGATGGCGGGCGTCTCCTCAGGATGCCTTGGGTTTAGGGTTTAGGGTTTAGGGTTTAGGGTTTAGGGTTTAGGGTTTAGGGTTTAGGGTTTAGGGTTTAGGGTTTAGGGTTTAGGGTTTAGGGTTTAGGGTTTAGGTTTAGGGTTTAGGGTTTAGGGTTTAGGGTTTAGGGTTTAGGGTTTAGGGTTTAGGGTTTAGGGTTTAGGGTTTAGGGTTTAGGGTTTAGGGTTTAGGGTTTAGGGTTTAGGGTTTAGGGTTTAGGGTTTAGGGTTTAGGGTTTAGGGTTTAGGGTTTAGGGTTTAGCAAAGTTTAGGGTTTCGGTTTTAGGGTTTACGGTTTAGGGTTTAGGGTTTAGGGTTTAGGGGGTTTAGGGTTTAGGGGGTTTAGGGTTTAGGGTTTAGGGTTTTAGGTGTTTAGGTGTTTAGGGGTTTAGGGCTTAGGGCTTGGGCCTTAGGGGCGTTTAGGGACGTAAGCTGTTTCGGACTTGTTTAAGGGGTTTAGCGCTTCACTTCCACGAGTGACTCGGCCACTGGCCCTGGTTCCGTTCCGACCATTTGCCGTGCTCAGGGACCGGTTGCCCACCGCGTTCCAAGTAAGCCGCAGAGCCTGTTCCCTAAACCCTAAACCCTAAACTCTGAACCCTAAACCCTAAACCCGAAACCCGAAACCCTAAACTCTAAACCGGCGGCTAGTGCGGGATTTCCGCGAAAGACTTTGGCTGGGTGGCACAAGAAGGCTCAGAAGACTCAGGTGGCCGCTGCGCCAGGGGTCCGCTCGTCACGCTCCTCATCGAATTCGTCCAAGCCTAGCTGCGGCCCTGACAGTGCTGAAATGTGCTGAACGCGCCGTGCTGCACTGCTTGCAAGAGGCAAAATCCCACGTAGAGGTCCGAGAACATGGGCCAAGATTCCCAGTTTGACTTGTTGCCTCGTGCCCGACCATGTGTTTACAGTCCCCATGAACGACCAAGCCTCTCACCCTTAAGGTCGGCTCAGGTGGAGTTCCTCCATTGCTCTCGCCGCTGACAGCGTGCAAATGGAAAGTCCCAGTTCTCGTGGCCCATGAGGTGGGCCTCTTGCATCATACTGCGGCCTGCAAGACAAGACAGTGTCGGAAGACAAAGCAGCATGATTGCAGGCATGGGCTTGGAGTTTTTGGGACTTGGAGGTCAATTAAGGGGTTTGGGGGTTTAGGGGCATTTGGGGGACTTGGGGGATTTGGGGGATTTGGGGGATTTGGGGGATTTGGGGGATTTGGGGGATTTGGGGGGATTTGGGGGATTTGGGGGGGGGGGGGGGGGGGGTTTAGGGGGATAAGTAAGGTTTAGGTCGTCGGGTTTGGGGCTTATGGGTTTAAGAGAGGGCCAAACCTTGGGGCTTGGGGTGTCAGGCTACGCCGCAATCGGACGGTAAGCAGCACGACAAAAGTGTTGCTTAGTTGCTGAGTTCACAAGCCCCAAAAAGTGTAGACTTTCACTTCTATAGGGGATTATAGTATCCCAAAACGTGTAAAGTGTGCTCACTCAGCTACTACTGCTGAGGGTCCAAAACGTGCAACGCATGTCTCTGCCGATGGGGGCGGGGGTCCTTCGAACCAAACCGACCCGGTCCCAGGCGGGCCGACGATAGGGGAGGTTTCCGACATAGGGGTACCCTTTAGGAGATTTGATTCTTTTTTGGGGGGTATACAAGTGGTACCCCCAATTTTGGGCAACAGCCTAGGGAGAACCCCCCTGTCTTCAAGCATGTGGTGCTCTGGTCCCCATCCCTCCCTGTCTCGGCCCATTCTTGAGGGTGAGAAACGTTGTGCACTGGAGTTAGGTTTTAGGGTTTAGGGTTTAGGGTCTAGGGTTTAGGGTTTAGGGTTCTGTGTCATAATATTACGTCATAGCTGCTGGGGGGGGTGCAGGGGCTTAGATTTAATGGATCTAGGGCTTGGAAGAAAGGGTTGAGGGGGCCAACCCTAAACACTAAAGCACCTAAACCCTTTATCAGGGTCTAGGGGGTTTAGGATTTAGCGTCACCGCTGATATTGAAAGAAAAACTAGGAACGAACCCTAAACCCCTCAACCCCTAAACCCCTACTCAACCCTACTCAACCCTACTAAACCCTACTAAACCGACTAAACCCTACTCTAAATCCTAAACCCTAAACCCCCCCCCCCCCCAAGACCAGCCGAGCAGCCGCTGCCTACGGCGCCGCAGGCCGCATAGGCCGATGGCAAGTAACGCCAGGAGGCAGAGTCCTGATTTTGGGATAGGGTTTAGGGTTTAGAGTTTAGGGTTAAGGGTTTAGGGTTTATGCTTAGGAGTTTAGGGTTTCGGCATTGGGGTTTAGGGGTACCTTCTTGAAGTCCTTATTATTGATTAAAAAGGAGGCAGGGCCCCTTCGTAAGGGTTGAATAGGGGTTTGTCGGGTATCTAGGGTGTTGGTAAGAGTCCCTATTTCGATTAGGCTTCTTGTAGGGTGTCTTTTGGAGGTTTGTAGGGTTTTAACTTTATAGAGCCCTTCTTTATTTCGATTCGGGTTTGTGGGTGTTAAGGGGTTTTGTGGGGTTTGTAGGGTTCTTGTAGGGTTTTTGTAGAGTTTTTGTAGAGTTTTTGTAGTGTTTTGTGTCGGGTTTTTGTGGGTTTTTGTAGGGTTTTTGTAGGTTGCTTTGGGGTTTGTAGGGTTTGTAGGGTTTTAGGGTTTGTAGGGTTTGTAGGGATTGTCGGGTTTGTCGGGTGTGTAGGGTTCGTAGTGGTTGTAGGTTAACGCTCAGCCCTAAACCCTAAACCCTGAACGCCAAACCCCAAACCCCAAACCCCAAACCCCCAAACCCCAAACCCCAAACCCAATCATCGGGCTGCACACTGCCTTAGGTCAGGGGTATACAGTATACAGGCCATAATTTTTCAGGTGGGTGGGGAAAGGGTGGGGCGTAGAATAGGATCCCTAAACCCTTAACCCTAAACCCCTAAAGCCCGAAAGCCCTAAACCCCTAAACCCCTAAATCCCTAAATCCCTAAATCTTGCAGCGCAGAGCAAGTCACAACAGCAATAAGCTGCTGGAAGGAACATCTTTTTGTTGTATCAAGGTGTAGGGCTTCTGAATCCTGACCGTAAGCCCTGAGCCCTCAACCCCAAACGCCTAGGGTCTAGGCGGTAGGGGTTGTAGAGGTACCAGAAACAAGCACCCCTAAACCCTAAACCCTAAACCCTAAACCAGTAAGTTTAGCGAAGGGGCCGCCCGTGGCCGCTCCCCCGTACATTGCGATGGTCTCCACATCTGTCCTGCGGGAGACGAGCAACTCGGTTTCTAACTGTGACCCTGGCAGCGTGTTGGATGGGTGCACAATTTTTTCGTGGAGGACCGCGCCACCCGCACAGCGTAAACAGGGGGTTCAGCACGGGGGGGTAGGGGCGGCCCCAGCAAAATCAGCGTTTTCGGCACCCCCACCCCCCCCCCCCCACCCCCCCCCACCCCCCCCCCCCCCCCCCTCCCACCCCCCCCCCTCCCCCCCCCACCCCCACCCACCTCCTACCCCCCCCCAAACGATTCACAGAACTGCTGGGGATGATCTTCCATGCGAGCGGGAGCGGGTCTCAACTATGCTCCAGCGGGGTCGGCGGCTTGAGCTGGAGGCTCTTAAATTTAGGGTTTAGGGTTTAGGGTTTAGGGTTTAGGGTTTAGGGTTTAGGGTTTAGGGTTTAGGGTTTAGGGTTTAGGGTTTAGGGTTTAGGGTTTAGGGTTTAGGGTTCGGGGTTAGGGGTTTAGGTTTAAGGCTTTAGGGCTAAACCCTAGGCTTTCGTGCTTCGGGGTGGGGGATCTGGGAGTTTTTTCTCAGGCTTGGGGTCAGACTTCAGGGTTGAGGGCCCGAAGCCCCTAAACCCTAAACCCTAAACCCTAAACCCTAAACCCTAAACCCTAAACTCTAAACCCTAAACCCTAAACCCTAAACCCTAAACCCCTTACGCCCTAAAACCTAAACCCTAAACCCTGTTTGAGGCCCCCCCCCCGGTCCTGTTCTCCCTCTCCTGGGGAGTCTCGGACGGCTCGGGAGTGCTGAGGTCCGGGTTGGGGCCCGGGCCGGGGTTCTGGCCTGGCCAGGGTGGGGGGTTTGGGGTTTAGGGTTCAGGGTTTAGGGTTTGGGGTTTAGGGTTTAGGTTTAGGGTTTAGGGTTTGGGGTTTAGGGTTTAGGGTTTAGGGTTTAGGGTTTAGGGTTTCGGGTTTAGGGTTTAGGGTTTAGGGTTTAGGGTTTAGGGTTTAGGGTTTAGGCTTTGAGGGCTTTGAGGGCTTTGATTGGTTGGGGTTGTTTGTACAGTTGTTTAGGGTTTAGGGTTTGGAGTGTAGGGTTTAGGTTTTGGGGTTTGGGGTCTAGGGTTTAGGGTTGGGGGTTTCGGGTTTAAGGTCTAGGGTTTGGGGTTTAGGGTTTAGGGGCCTGCACACGAGGGGGAGGTTTGAGGGCGTTAAGGAGTTGAGGTTGTAGAGTTGTTTAGGGTTTAGGGTTTAGGGCTTAGGGTTTGGGGTTTAGAGTTTTGGGGTTTTAGGGTTTGAATGCTTGAAAGGGTTGGGTTGTAGGGTTGTAGGGTCGGGGTGTGGGGTTTGGTTTGGGGGGCTTGGGGTTTGGGGTTTTGTTGGGGGTTGGGGGCTGGGGGTTGGGGGTTGGGGGCTGGGGCCTGGGGGCTGGGGGTTGGGGGTTGGGGGTTGGGGGTTGGGGGTTCGGGTTGTGGAGTTGTAGGGTTGTTATTAGGGTTGGGTTTGAGGGTTTAGGCTTCAGGGCAGGGCACGCGAAGGGTTTTTCAAGGCTTTACGGGCTTTGGGGTTGTGAGGTTTGGGGTTTGGGGTTGGGGTTTAGGGTTTGAGGGGGTGTGAGGACTTTAAGGGGTTGAGGTTGAAGAGTTTCGGGTTTTGAGGGCTTAAGGGTTTTGGGTTGGATTTTTGAGGGGCTTTAAGGATGCGGGGTTGTAGGGCTGTTTAGGGGTTGGGGGTTTAGGGTTTAGGGTTTGGGGTTTAGGGTTTAGGGTTGAGGGTTGAGGGTTTAGGGTTTAGGGTTTAGGGTTTAGGGTCGAGGCTTTAGGTTGGGATGTGCCCCCTTATACTAACAATCCTTCATAGGGATTACAGTTGGGTGCAATCACTGCTCAGGACTTTTAGTACAAGGGGGAACATCCCAAGATTAGGGGTTAAGGTTTAGGGTGTGCGGTTTGGGGGCTTGGTTTGGGTTGCAGGTTGTAGGGTTTGGGGGGGGGGGGGGGTTGGGGTGGGTTGTAGGGTTTAGGGCTTGGCTTGTACGGTCTAGGGTTTGGGGGTTTGGGGGTTGGGGGTTTTCGGGTTCAGGGTTGTACGGTTTAGGGCTTGGCTTGTCCGCTTTAGGGTTTTGGGGCTTAGGGCTTTTGGGGTTCAGGGCGGTAGGGTTTAGGGGTTGGGGGGTTTAGGGTTTGGCTTCGATAGCATCATGCCGTGTGGAACAAGTCTGATTAATAGCACCCTTTACAGTCCTAACCAAATACTGCAACCCCCAAACCAGAACCTCCAAAAAAATCTCCTAAACCCTAAACCCTAAACCCCCAAGAAAACGAAACCAACCTGGAGCCTAAAACTTGACACCCCACATCCTGAACACCCCCTCGACCGCTCTTTCTTTGGGGCTCTGCCTCCTCCACAGACCTTTCTTAAGAGCTCTGACTCTCGTAGGGCTCTACTTTGTACCCTTGATTTTGGGGACCCTTGTTAAAGGTCCTTAAGAAAACGATGAGGGCCCGTTTAGGAGTGTATGAAGGGAGCCTCCTATTGGTACATCCTCAGGGGTACGAGTCTTGTCCTTTTGAGACTCCTGTACTGAAACCCTAAGACCCTATGGTATAAATCCTTACAACCTGAAGCCTTAAACCCGGGGACCTCATACCGAAACCCTAACCGGAGCCCCGCCCTAAACCCTAAACCCTAAACCCTAAACCCTCAACCCTCAACCCTCAACCCTCAACCCTCAACCCTCAACCCTCAACCCTCAACCCTCAACCCTCAACCCTCAACCCTCAACCCACACCGAACTGATGCGTGCCTGGGTCTACGTCGCCCACCGGAAAGCCGAGGTCGCCCACCGGAAAGCCCGAGATCTGGGCTGAAAAGGGGTTTCGGGGCTTTAGGGTTTAGGGTTACGGTTTAGGTTTAACCAGGTTTAGGTTTTAGGGTTTATGTGGGTAGTTCGCCAAACCCCTAAACCCTCAACGTTTAGGGGATCAGGGGCTTCGGGTTAAGAGCTTAGGGTTTAGGGTTTCGGCTTGGGTTAGGGTTTAGGTTTAGGGTTTAGGGCTCAGGGTTTGACGCACGGTTGGTGGAGTCCTAAACCCTGAACCCTCAACTGCAATCTGGGGCTTCGGTCGCCTTGTCTAGAGGGTGGGCCATCTTGCCCGTCTGGGATTCAAGCCCAGGAAGCCGCTAAAGAAAGCAAAAGGCCGCACGAAGCCATCCTTAACAAGCCCTAAAAACTAAAATGGGAGGGCCATTCGGCAAATGACTAGGAGCAAGGTCCTTGTCATTTAAACTTCTGTCCGGGAACTCTTGTCCCCGTGCCGGGGGAGGAGGTACCCTTCTAACTCTTCTTTTTCTGGGGGGGGGGAGGTTCCCAGAGACCCCACTATCCCTTAATTTAAGGAACCCTAGTATATTTTAAGGAATATTGCTTAATTCAGGGGTATTGGAGTCTCTGGGTTCTATAGTAAGCGTTCTCGAATTTTGGAAGGTATATTGCCCATCTGTTCTAGTTCCTGGAAACCCCGGTGGGGAACCCCGACAGCCCCGCAAACCGCAAAGCCCCAAAACCCTTCAAGCCCCCAAATCCTAAAACCGCACACCATGACCCCTAAGCCCCCATATAAACCCTTAACCCGAAGTCCTAAAAACTAAGCCCCTAAACCCTAAGCCCCTACACTCAAAAACCTGAAATGTATAAGCCCCTAAACCCTAAAGCCCTAAGCCCCTAAGCCCCTAAAGCCCCTAAGCCCCTAAAGCCCCTAAAGCCCCTAAGCCTGAAAGCCCTAAACCCTAACACCCTAACACCCTAAACCCTAAACCCTAAACCCGAAAACCTAAACCCGAAACCCTGAACCCTAAACGCCCTAAAACCTGGAAAGTCTCCACACCCGAAACCCCAAGCCGAGGAGCCCCCCCCTGGCTATCCTGCCGGGAGGTGGAAGGGCCAGCGCTGGTGATGAGCCTAGGGTTAGTACAGGGTTTAGGGTTTAGGGTTTAGGGTTTAGGGCTTAGGGTTTAGGGTTTAGGGTTTAGGGTTTAGGGTTTAGGGTTTAGGGTTTAGGGTTTAGGGTTTAGGGTTTAGGGTTTAGGGTTTAGGGTTTAGGGTTTAGGGTGTAGGGTAGGGTTTAGGGCTTAGGTTTTAGTTTAGGGTTTTTAGTGAATACAGGGGGGTTTCTAGAGTTTGGAGCTTTTGGGGTCTCTAGGCTTTCTCGGGTATAGGGCGAAGGGCTTCCAGGGTCACTCTAGGGCTATTGTAGGGTGGCATAGAGGGCTCTTGTAGGGTTAATGTAGGTGGGCTTTATGTAGGGTTTCTAGGGTGGTTGAGGGTTCAGGGTTTCCAGGGTTTCTGGGTTTTTTCTTTCTTTTTTCTTTTTTTTTTTTTTTTGGGGGGGGGGGGGGGGGGTTCTAAGACGGTTTAGGGGCTTCTGGGACTTTTAGGGCTCCAGGATTTCCAGCGTGTTTTGGGTTTCTAGGCTTCAGGTTGTTCAGGATTCAGGGTTTTCAAGGTGTTTAGGGCCGTTGCCTCTTCTCTGCCTCTTCTGGGCCCCCTAAACCCTAAAACCGAAACCCTAAACCCTAAACCCTGGCCTCTCTTTGCCTCCTCTGGGCCTGTGTCTGTCTCTGCTCCGATGGAAAAGCGCTTGCAGAACGAGTTTTCTCAAAACTTTATTTGGCAAGTTCTCCCGGAATACTTTCAGTTATTAACACACCTTGCTGTGAATTCTCACTGCCCGGAAAATGGGATATCGGTCTCGAAACAAAAACCTAACATGATGGACATTGTTCATGGGACGAACTGTTGGGCCAAAACCCCGGCCGGCCGAAAAGCGCTCCGGTGTTAACACCCTGCTTATTGGTGTGACCTGAACATTAATACCTAAATCCTAAACCCCTAAACCCCTAAACCCCTAAACCCCTAAACCCCTAAACCCCTACACCCCTAAACCCCTAAACCCTTAAACCCCTAAACCCCTAAACCCCTAAACCCCTAAACCCCTAAACCCCTAAACCCCTAAACCCCTAAACCCCTAACCCCTAAACCCCTAACCCTAAACCCCTAAACCCCTAAAACCCCTAACCCTAAAACCCCTAACCCCTAAACCCTAAACCCCTAAACCCTAAACCCCTACACCCCAAACCCCAAACCCAAACCCCAAACCCCAAACCCTAAACCCCAAACCCCAAACCCCAAACCCCAAACCCTAACCCTAAACCCCGAACCCCAACCCCAAACCCTAAACCCCAAACCCTAAACCCCAAACCCCAAACCCCAAACCCCAAACCCCAAACCCTAAACCCCGAACTGGTGGGGCGAAGCGACGTCCCCTGACCCACGGCGGTGGGAGGTGTGGTTGTTGGCTCCTGGAGCGCTTTAGGGTTTAGGGTTTAGGGTTTAGGGTTTAGGGCTTAGGGTTTAGGGTTTAGGGTTTTGGGTTTAGGGCTACTTACCTCGTAGTAACGTCGTAGTAGGGGGGCTTAGGGTTCAAGGTTCAGGGAACTCGGTACCTTATACCCCCTCTCCTTGAAAAGGAGTGTATAGGGACCTCCAGATATGGGCTCAGGGTTTTTGGTTTAGGGTT
>CAJNDS010000336.1:757500-792500 GCA_905221605.1 Symbiodinium natans
TTTGGAGGGTTTGGAGGGTTTGGAGGGTTTGGAGGGTTTGGAGGGTTTGGAGGGCTTAGGGTTTAGGCTACTCAACCCTAAACTCCAAACTCTAAACCCTAAACCCTCAACCCTAAACCCTCCCCGACACACGGGGAACCTCCCGGCCTACCCGCGCAGGCGCCACATCCTCGGCCGGAACTCCTCTGGCCTCAGGTTCGCAGACTTCCCTTTTGAAAAACACCATAGTGTTCAGGGTTTAGGGTTTAGAGTTTAGGGTTCAGGGTTAAGGGTTTCGGGTTTAGGATTAGGGTTGAGGGTTGAGGGTCAGGGTTTACAGGGTTTGAAGTTAAGCAGCGAAAGGCTTCGAGAACCCCAGCACCCCTGACCCTGAACTAGCACCCTAACATTCCCCGAATTCAGCCCTCAGCCCTGCTGGTACATCCGTAAACCAAAAAGCAACACCATAGGGGTTTAGGGTCTAGGGTTTAGGGTTTAGGGCTTAGGGCTTACGATTTAGGAAAACTACCCCCAAAAAGTACCTTAAACCCGACACCCCTTGCAAAATCAAAGAACAGCGCAGAAAGGACGGAAACCAAAACAAACAAGCAAAGGACCACATCAACCCGCCCAACCTAAATCCAGTAAGCCTTAAACCCCAAACCCCCGACCCTAAAACTAGGGTTTTCGGGTTAGCCCTAAGCCGTAAGCCCTAAGCCCTAAGCCCTAAGCCGTAAGCCCTAAGCCCTAAGCCCTAAGCCCTAAACCCTAAACCCTAAATGGGGGTTTACGACATTAGGGGGTGCCTTCTTGGGGTCCTTTTTTTAAAGGGGATCCTGCTACTTGGGGTCTATCCTAGGGGTCACCTATTTTTGTAACCCTAAACCCCAAACCCCAAACCCTAAAGCCGAAACCCCGATGTGGAACCTGTGAGCCCCAAAAGCCTACGAGCCCATATGCCCGAGGGTTTAGGGTTTAGGGTTTAGGGTTTAGGGTTTAGGGTTTAGGGTTTAGGGTTTAGGGTTTAGGGTTTACGGTTTAGGATTTAGGGTTTAGGTTTTCGGCTTTAGAGGTTTAGGGTTTAGGGTTTAGGGTTTAGAGCAACCAAAAACTTCCCCCCCCCCCCCCCCACCCCCCCCCCCCCCCCCTCACCCGCCCCCCCTCCCCCCCACACCCCCCCCAGAGTGGGCCTGCCAGGTGCCACCCACGGCAGCAGCAAAGTACAGAGCCGCCCGCATGTGGCGCGCCACTTAGGGGCTCCGCAAATCGAGCAGGTAGGCTCGGACGCCAAGCCGTGATGGTTTAGGGTTTAGGGTTTAGGGTTTAGGGTTTAGGGTTTAGGGTTTAGGGTTTAGGGTTTAGGGTTTAGGGTTTAGGGTTTAGGGTTTAGGGTGTCAGAGCTCGGGGCTGAGGGTTGGCGGTTGCGCCCAAGCGAGGTGCAGGGCTAAGGGCCTCGGGGCTTGGGTGTGTCGGGGGTTTTGGGGCTTGTTTGGGTCGAGGGTTTGAACTCAAACAGCTCTGATTTCAATCGAAAACGCTTGCTCCAACTTGCTCCAACTTGCTAGCTCTCTGAGGGTTTAGGGTTTAGGGTTTCGGGTTTCGGGTTTCGGGTTTAGGGTTTAGCGTTTAGGGTTTAGGGTTTTGGGTTTTGGGCACATAGACCTTAGTAGAAACTACTATAGTAGCAGAGGGTATGTGACCCCAAATTTCCCCAAAGGAGTTCGAAACTTTTTGTTTGCCAAGACAGAGCCGCAAATGTCGATGCTGCGACTTGTCCGCAAGCATCGGCAGCTTGGAATAACATCCACCGGGGGGAGAACTCCAGCAGCTCCTGGGGTTTGGAATTAAGGTTTAGGGTTTAGGGGTTTAGGGGTTTAGGGGTTGAGGGGTTTTAGGGTTTAGGGGTTTAGGGGTTTAGGGGTTTAGGGGTTTAGGGGTTGAGGGGTTGAGGGGTTGAGGGGTTGAGGGGTTGAGGGGTTGAGGGGTTGAGGGGTTGAGGGGTTGAGGGGTTGAGGGGTTAGGGTTTAGGGTTCAGGGTTTAGGGTTTCGGGTTTGGGGTTTAGGGTTTAAGGGCTTAGGATTTCGGGCTGCATGCAGATCCTGCTAACCCGAACACTAAACAGGGCACGGGCTTGAATTCCCCGGGTGTGTCTGCCCTAAACCCTAAAACCCCCTAAAGCCCCCAAAAGCCCCTAAAACCCCCTAAACTCCCTAGAACGCCTAAAACCCCTAAAGCCCCTAAAACCCATCCCTGGCTTTCTTCTTTTGAAAGGGACCCCCCAAGGGTTAGGGCTAAGCAAAATCCGCATGTCATGTCAGATGATTCGGCATTTTAGAGGTAGCTTACCCAACCTTGGTGGTGGACCTCCTCGGACCCCCTCACCTTAGTGACCTCCTCTCTGGCTGTCTGATCTCCAGAGAGAGCTTACCCAACCCCCTCCCCCCACTTGAGGTGGGGCCCCCTGGGCCCCTTGGTGGTGGACCTCCCCGGACCCCCTCACCTCAGTGACCTCCTCTGACCCTCTCTGACCTCCCATGAACTTGACTTAAAAACCTCTGAACCGACGAAAACGAGAACTTCACCTCAGAATCTGAAAGGCGCTAGGGGCTCAGAGACTCAGGAGGGTATGTCGGACTTAGGTTTAAGGGGCATATCATATCATAGGGCTTCAGGAGTAGCCCACACTTTTCCTTGCTCTTGTGAACTCGAGTTGGAGGTGCACAGTTCGGACCTTCAGACTACTCTGCTGGCTTGAAAAGTTCGGACTACCCTTCTGGCTTGCAAAACCGGCCCTCTGCTCTCTGCCGTCCGCTGCCATCTGCAGCTGCGAAAAGAAAGCCCATGATGCGGTCGATCACCTGGCTGACAGGGTGAGGCTGGTCGGAAAGAATCGATGTTTTTAAGACGGGTTTAGGGTTCTGGCGTTTACTAAACCCTAAACTAAACCCTAAACCCTGTCACCCTGTAACCCTAAAACCCTAAACCCTAAACCGCAACCCTAAACCCTAATAACCCTAAACCCTAAACCTAAACCCCAACCAGCCGTAACCAGCCCCCCAGCTTTCGAGGCCTACCTTTAAGGTTTTAAGGTTCTGGGTTTCAGGCATGAAGTTTGGGGTTAAGTGTCTGACGTAGCCCACACTTTTCCGGCGGACTTTTCCTTGCTCTTGCGAACTCGAGTTCGAGGCACCACAAAGTTTGGACTACTCTTCAGGCTGGAAAAGTTCGGACTGCCCTTCTGGCTTGCAGTTCGGGCCCAGCGATGCAGAGATGCTCTTAGCCTTGTGGCCAAGACTTTCACAGCCACCCGCGGAATCCTGCGCAAACGACTGGCTGACCATCGGGCACTCCTTTCGCTCTTGCTTCCAGCAGCCTTCCTCATGTTGTGGAGTGTCTTGCTGCCTTCACCCAAAGGAAACTGTGCCACCTTCTTATTGTAGCCTTCATGTTCCGGCCCATGAAGACAAGCTTCTCGGGCGAAGGCACTGTCTCGAGCCAGGCCCTCAAAAGAATTAAACCATCAGTGCCGTCTCCAGCAATACCAGCGAACTTCAAAAGTGCCCTTTCCACAACCCGCATAGTATCTGCATTGCCGCGCGCAAAGTGCTTCAGCAGGCTGCCTGCTGACTCACACAAGCAGGAAGAGCTGACAATACTCCCAAGGGTGTGGAAGGCAAAAACAAAGGCTCGGACCTCGGCTGTTTTCGGGCCACACCAAAGTTTGTCTGTATGGATGAGGCGCCACAGGGCTCTCCAGTCCAGCATCCGAAAGCGACGGAGCCCAGGCTCCAACCAGATCTGTGTTTCGTACTTTTCGCTGTGGGCCAAACGCCACCAGTGCCTGCAGGGGTACTGGTGCTGAGAGTGTCACCAGTGCTCTGTTCGACAGGGCGACAGGGTGTGTGAGGGCATCTTGGCGTTGGGGACTGGTGCGAGATTGTGGAAGTGATTGACGAAGCCGACAATCCCAGTCAGCACGCAATACAGGTACTTCTCGGACTTTGCGTCGTCGTTGACGGCGAGGGGGACTCGGGCGATGCGCTGCGTGGCATCACAGTCGGACGCAAAGACGGTGGCCGTTGTGAGGGACTCGAACCATGCCCTTATTGTTCAAGGCTCTGAGCACACAAACGAATTGAATTGAACAGCAAGCACGACATGGACCCTGAAAGTCAGATGAGTGGCCCTTTGCATGGTATCGTCGTGTCCTTCTTCAACTGCTTGTTCGTGATGAGCCCCACGCCCACTACCATCGATGCCGTCGTGCTTGGCGTCGTTGCAACTCGGACACCGAATTTCGTCATCGCAAGGAAGCTCCGGCGTGAGATCACCTTAGATCAGATCAGACACACGGACTCTCAAGCACAGCCCACAGAAGCTCAAATTTTCAAACTGTTGACATGCTTCAAAGACCATGTCACTGAACGAACCTTGCTCTCGGAGTGGTACTCGGGCGACTCCTCATCACTGTCGGCCTGGGAGTTTTCGGCAAGGTCCGTTCGGTCAAGAAGGTCGTCCACCTCAATACAGCCGATGAAGTTCCCGCCCTTGTCGTTGCTGGAGGTGCCAGGCCCTACATCCCCGCCCTCACTGTCGCTGACATCGTCAGGACCCTCAGCCTTAAGCTCGGCTTGGTTGTCACTGTCAGCTGTGGCCTTGTTCGGACGCAAGGCATTCTTCTTCCCTGTTGCAGAGGGTCGGGTGTCAGTGACTGCCTTCTTTGCGAACTCGATCATGTCATTCTTGACCACATCGATGCTGAGAGCAAAGTTGTGCCTGTTGCCGACATAGAGCACTTTTGTATCTTCATCAGGATTGGGCATGGGCTTGTTCGGCATCTTGATAAGGCATTGCACTTCGGACGGCATGACTTTGCCGAACATGCGGTTGAACTCCAAGATCCCTTTGAGGAGTCCAGTGGCAAACGGAAGTGGGAAGAGAACGATGACAAGCTCAATGTAGTTGGGCAGGATGCTCAATAGCTGTATCATGAAATCGGGCGCAATACCGTTCTGCCACGTGTTCCGCAAGTGCTTCTGGGTACCTCCGGCCTCAGACTCACTCACAAGTGCAGTGTTTCTGTCAGTTTCTGTTGGAACAGCTGCATGTCACATGCTGCATGCTGTGTGTTTGCAAACTGTTTATGACTGCTGCAGGCCTCGGGCATGTCATTGTCCTCCTCCTCTTCAGCGGGGATCTCGTCCTCATTGTCTTGGTCGTCGTCTTCGGTCTCTTTTCTGGCCGGGCCCTCGCCCTCACCATCATTATCAGGGCTGACCTCAGACTTGGCCTTCTTCAGGGGGCTTTCCTTGAGAGTGCCTATCACCATGCCTTCCATGTGTGCCATGATCGGGCAGTTCTGCTTGTCTGTCGGTTTCGGACCACAAGTCGGACGAAGGGATCAGGGTACCCGTTCGCCACATTGATGACCTCAGACTCAGACACATGGAAGAGAAGAGCAAGATCACATGGTTTGCTCGATAGGGGGTGTGGGCCTGGGGCTGGGGGAAGGGTAGTTTTATGCTCACAGGTTTCAGCTTTGGACACCTTTGGCTTTAGACTGCGAGTTTGTCGGACAGTTTATACATTGAGGCCAATACTGCGAGCCTGATTTAGGTGTCGTGTGGCCCTTTAGGCTTCAGCTTTTTTAACCTATTAGGTTTAGGCAGGCTGTCAGGTTTCCTGCTTCCAGTTCTCAGGGCTGGGGTCAGGGTTTGGGCCCTTACTGTTTCAGCAAGGTATGATCTTTTATTCTTTTCTGGCCAAGAGTCAGCTGGCAGCCAGCCGCAATCGGTGGCTGACTGTCCTCGGGCAAAGCACAGGAATTCCACATACATGGACCCTAGGGATGTAGAACTCGTGCTGCCCCTGCTGCTGCTGCTTGGTGAGCCATTCGCGTGCTGAACCACACAGCTGATGTAGGGTTGCCATATCAGCGCAATCTTGTTGACGCACTCCTTCTGAATGGCCTGTTTCAAGGCCGCTTCCGGATTCACTCCCAAATGTGCTAATAACCCCTTTCCCTCCCGATTTCCTGATTCCCTCTAGCCTCTAATACAAATACACCCCTAATATAATATGAATACCCTAAACCCTAAGGTTAGACCCTAAACCCCGCCTGGGTAAACCCTTAACCCTAACCCTAAATCCTTAATCCCTAATCCCTAAACCCGAAACCCCTAACCCCCTAACCCTTAACCCTTAACCCTTAATCCTTAACCCTTAAACCCTGAGGCTAAGGCTACTAAGCCTACAATCGGCTACAAGGACTGGTCGTTTTTGCTCGGACAAACGATCAGAACTCGGGCCAAAGAGACTAAGAGCAGAGCATCGTGGCAGTGCTAGTGCGGGGCAACCCACCACCACAACCACGACGGGCCAAAGAGAACAAGAGCAGAGCACATCCCCAGCAAGCAGCAGTGAACGACAAAGGCCTCCCCCACCACGGCGCTGCTGCAGGACACACCTGCCACGGGACACACCCAGCAGCGCCAGTCCCAGTGCCCGGCCAACAGCACTGAACATGGGCCAAAACCGACCCGCAATCCCC
The DNA here is from genome assembly GCA_905221605.1 of Symbiodinium natans. Lineage (NCBI taxonomy): Eukaryota > Dinophyceae > Suessiales > Symbiodiniaceae > Symbiodinium > Symbiodinium natans. Next base: position 764,031 of record CAJNDS010000336.1, read on the forward strand.
GGGTCACAAGGGATCCCGGTTGGACAGGATACCCTGTGCCCGGGTGCTGTAGCCCAACAGACAAATGTCTGTGGTCTTTGGACAGGGCTGGAGGCACCGTGCTGGGTAGGACGGAGCACGCAGCACGCAGAGGCACCGACAGAGACGGGGGGTCGGAAGGTGGGGGCCGGGGGGGCGGGTGTCAGACCGGGGGTGTACCAAACACCAAGGCACAGCACACAACATCAAGAACATGGCAAGTGACCTCCCCTGAGTGTGACCAATGGCACCCGCCAGCTGCTCTGGTGGCACAGAGTGCTGGCACACAGCCACACTCGTGCACGGCAGCCGGCATCGCATCCCCAGCAGGCGCTTTAGCGCATGTGCCCTGCTGTCATATGCCAACAAGTGGCACGTTGGATGCTTGAACAAACGTAACCCTTTAAACCCTAAACCCTTAAACCCGGAACCCTAAACCCTAAGTTACACCCTTAACCCTAAGGTAAACCCTAAAGCCGACTAAAACCGAAACCCTAAACCCTAAACCCTAAGCCCTAAACCCTAATTGGACCCAAATCCTACTTCTAAACCCTAAACCAGGTCCCAGGTAACCAACTAACTGACCCGGCAACCTAGTAACCCAGTAACCCGGACCCAGCCCAGCCTCTTGGATGAGGGACAGTGAAGTCGGGTCGTGGCCCAAATTCAGCACAAGGAGGTCGCGGCTGGTCATGGAATTCAGCCACGGAGCCTTCTGGAACTGGGGCATTGCAGTGCCTTCCAAGGGAAGGAGCTGAAAGTCGAGCATTTACAGGTCAGGTGGGTGAATAGTTTCCAGGTGGAGTTAAGATTCTGGTCTCATCACAGTATGTACTTTTCGACAAGTTGCCTCTCGGAAGACTCTTCGGGCCCCGTCCATGAGCCTTGAAACCAAGCAGCCACAGTCGTGCACCATCATTCTGGCTTGTTTGCAGTGCTGGGAGCACATTGCTGTCAGAGATGTGGAACGCGAGGTCGAAGTCGATGTCCACACGACTTCGAAGGGCCTTGAGCTCTTCCTCTTCACGGATCTGTTTCTGCCTCTCGGCCTCCTCTGCTTCGAGCTTCCTGCGCTCAGCCGCAGCTGCATCCTCCTCACGTTTGCGGTTCAGGGCTTCCAAGGCTGCTGCCTCTGCAGCCTGTTTTGCCAAGAGCTCGCGCTCCCTATCTGCAGCCTCTTGCTCACGTTTCAACTCGGCCGCTTTCTTGTTCAGTGCCTCCTTGGTGAACAGTGAGCATGAAATCTCTTCTGTCAGAGAACTTATCTACCAGGCAACCTCCCGAGCAAGAGCAATGTCCATACCTATAGTAATGAGTCTTTTTTCCTCAAACTCTATGCAAGCAAGGGCCTAAATACATGAGCACCCATTTTTTTATTTTAAGACTCATAAACATAGTCCATAGCTGCAACGCAAAAACATCCCATTGCACCTGGCCACGGTTCCCACCAAGCCGGGAACTGTAGGTGGCAGAAAAACATGATAGTAGCACACGGTTCGGGAGCTTGGGCTGTAGCTTCTTCTTCTGCTCCTCGGACAAATTGTTCGTATCACTGTCTTCATCTGAATCGGCCTCTTCGAACTTGAAAGTGCCTGGAAAGGCAGCAAGTGGCCCTGAAGCAACATCTAGAATCTAGAACTATTAGGTCAAGCTGAACCTCAACCACTAACCTCAGCAGCCCTGTGTTGTTCAGTGGGTCTTTTCAACCATCGGCCTGGTTTGACTGCCCATGGATCGAACGCACGCTGCTGGCGGAGAACTTCCTGCCCACCTGTAAGCCAAGCTGAAAAATCGGACGCCATGGCTGGCTGGAATCAGTTGCTAAACAATGACAATAAAGTTGGTCAAGTAGTGTATTCCTCCAGATAGGATATCTTCCTGCATGTCCAGTTGGTCAGTTGGTAAGCTGCAAGAAGACAAAGAACGACCTACCAATTATAGTCCTTTATGAACATATCTGTCTGTGCAGCAGCATCAGCCTGAATGTTGCGGCAGATGACACAGACAACCGAGACACTTCAGGCACCACAACACTCTCAGCAGAACAGCACAGCAGCATCATCATCAAGAAGCCTGCTGGCCTGAGCCACCACGCTCTGGCATGTCTGCAGAAGCTGGCCGCAACGACCTTGCAGTGACTGTACGAGGAAGTCAGTTTGTGTCTTTCAGGCAACTCATGATTGGCTGCCCCTTCAATGATTCACAGTATACAAGAGTAAAAAAAGAGGGGGAGCAGGGTATACGGCTGTGGTGTCGGACAAACTCTTCAGAAAGAAAGACCCACCAGCCCGCGCAGCGGAGAAATTTATTCCAGGCCCTGTGGAGCGAGGAGAAACATGGGGTGGTGGTGGCTGCCTGGCCCGGGAGAGAAACTATTCAGAAATGAAGGCCCAACAGCCCGTGCAGCGGAGATTTTTCTTTCCCAGGCCCTGTGGAGTGAGGAGAAACATGGGGTGGTGGAGGCTGCCTGGCCCGGGAGAAACTATTCAGAAATGAAGACCCAACAGCCCGTGCAGCGGAGAAATTTTTTCCCCATGCCCTGTGGAGTGAGGAGAAACATGGGGTGGTAGAGGCTGCCTGGCCCGGGAGAAACTATTCAGAAATGAAGACCGTGCAGCGGAGAATTTCTTTTTCCCAGGCCCTGTGGAGTGAGGAGAAACATGGGGTGGTGGAGGCTGCCTGGCCCGGGAGAAACTATTCAGAAATGAAGACCCAACAGCCCGTGCAGCGGAGAATTTTTTCCCCAGGCCCTGTGGAGTGAGGAGAAACATGGGGTGGTGGAGGCTGCCTGGCCCGGGAGAAACTATTCAGAAATGAAGACCCAACAGCCCGCGCAGCGGAGAATTTTTTTTCTCAGGCCCTGTGGAGTGAGGAGAAACATGGGGTGGTGGAGGCTGCCTGGCCCGGGAGAAACTATTCAGAAATAAGACCCAACAGCCCGCGCAGCGGAGAATTTTTTTTTCCCAGGTCCTGTCAAGTGAGGAGAAACATGGGGTGGTGGAGGCTGCCTGGCCCGGGAGAAACTATTCAGAAATCAAGACCCAACAGCCCGCGCAGCGGAGAATTTTTTTTCCCAGGCCCTGTGGAGTGAGGAAACATGGGGTGGTGGAGGCTGCCTGGCCCGGGAGAAACTATTCAGAAATGAAGACCCAACAGCCCGTGCAGCGGAGAAGTTTTTTTCCCCAGGCCCTGTGGAGTGAGGAGAAACATGGGGTGGTGGAGGCTGCCTGGCCCGGGAGAAACTATTCAGAAATCAAGACCCAACAGCCCGCGCAGCGGAGAAAATTTTTTCCCCAGGCCCTGTAAAGTGAGGAGAAACATGGGGTGGTAGAGGCTGCCTGGCCCGGGAGAAACTATTCAGAAATGAAGACCCAACAGCCCGCGCAGCGGAGAATCTTTTTCTCAGGCCCTGTGGAGTGAGGAGAAACATGGGGTGGTGGAGGCTGCCTGGCCCGGGAGAAACTATTCAGAAATGAAGACCCAACAGCCCGCGCAGCGGAGAATTTTTTTTTCCCAGGCCCTGTCAAGTGAGGAGAAACATGGGGTGGTGGAGGCTGCCTGGCCCGGGAGAAACTATTCAGAAATCAAGACCCAACAGCCCGCGCAGCGGAGAATTTTTTTTTCCCAGGCCCTGTGGAGTGAGGAGAAACAGGGGTCGTGCTGTCTGTAGTGCAACCTATTCAGCAATAAAGACCCACCAGCCAGCCCGCGCAGCGGAGATTTTTTTCAAATGTTTCTCCCACCCTATTGTAACGCAGTGTTCACAGCGCGGTGTTGCAGCGTTGCAAAAGCCACAAAAGGTGGGACAAACGTTTTGTATGTCCCACCTTTCGTACCCATTGTAATGCAGTCTTCGCAGCGCGGTGTTGCAGCGCTGCAAAAGCCACAAAAGGTGGGACAAACGTTTTGTATGTCCCACCTTTCGTACCTATTGTAATGCAGTGTTCGCAGCGCGGTGTTGCAAAAGCCACAAAAGGTGGGACAAACGTTTTGTATGTCCCACCTTTCGTACCTATTGTAATGCAGTGTTCGCAGCGCGGTGTTGCAAAAGCCACAAAAGGTGGGACAAACGTTTTGTATGTCCCACCTTTCGTACCTATTGTAATGCAGTGTTCGCAGCGCGGTGTTGCAAAAGCCACAAAAGGTGGGACAAACGTTTTGTATGTCCCACCTTTCGTACCTATTGCAACGCAGTGTTCGCAGCGCGGTGTTGCAAAAGCCACAAAAGGTGGGACAAACGTTTTGTGTGTCCCACCTTTCATACCTATTGCAACGCAGTGTTCGCAGCATGGTGTCTCACCTTTTGTGCTTCTGGGACACTAGTATTGCAAAGGCAGAAAAGAAGATAAAAAAAAAAACAAGTAGTTTGTCCCACTTTAAGCGCTATTTTCAAAAAAGCGGTTAAAGTGGGACATACGTTTTGTATGTCCCACTTTATTGGCCCTTATTGGCCCATTATTGGCATGGTTGTCCCACTTTAAGCGCTTTTTTGAAAACAGCGATTAAAATGGGACAAAAAAATGAAGGAGATTTGTTGTCCCATTTTAATCGCTGTTTTCAAAAAAGCGATTAAAGTGGGACATACGTTTTGTTTGTCCCACTTTAAGCGCATTTTTGAAAACAGCGCTTAAATTGGGACAAACGTCTTGTTTGATTTCTGCCACCTTTTGCAACACAGTGTTCGCAGCGCGGTGTTGCAAAAGCCACAAAAGGTGGGACAAACGTTTTGTATGTCCCACCTTTCATACCTATTGTAACGCAGTGTTCGCAGCGCGGTGTTGCAGCGTTGCAAAAGCCACAAAAGGTGGGACAAACGTTTTGTATGTCCCACCTTTCGTACCTATTGTAATGCAGTGTTCGCAGCGTGGTGTTGCAAAAGCCACAAAAGGTGGGACAAACGTTTTGTATGTCCCACCTTTCATACCTATTGCAACGCAGTGTTCGCAGCGCGGTGTTGCAAAAGCCACAAAAGGTGGGACAAATGTTTTGTATGTCCCACCTTTCGTACCTATTGCAACGCAGTGTTCGCAGCGCGGTGTTGCAAAAGCCAGAAAAGGTGGGACAAACGTTTTGTATGTCCCACCTTTGATACCTATTGTAACGCAGTGTTCGCAGTGCGGTGTTGCAGCGTTGCAAAAGCCACAAAAGGTGGGACAAACGTTTTGTGTGTCCCACCTTTCGTACCTATTGCAACGCAGTGTTCGCAGCGCGGTGTTGCAAAAGCCACAAAGGTAACACAAAAGCAAACAAAACGTTTGTCCCACAATTTTGCAATGCAGTGTTGGTAGTGCTGTGTAGCAGTGTTGGCAGCGCAGAATTGTAAAAGCCACAAAACACAACCTAAGACTGTGACTGTGACTGTGGATGCAAGCATGAAATCAGAGAGTCACCATGCGTGACATGCGTGTGCTGCTAGAAACGACTGATCACAGGGCGCAAACAGAAATCACGCAAACATGCCTTTTCCAGGTGCCTGTGAGTCACTCACTCCTTTAAAGGAGAATCTGTACTGCTACAAGCAGGAACTGTTAACTGTTAACTGCAACACTATGTTCTAATTCTAACTATGTATACAGAAATTTTAGACACCAATTCTTATGTATTTCTGTGTATGAACAATACACAGCATGCAGCTATGCCAAGCTAAGGAAAACATGCCTCTTCGGACGATTGGGATTCTGACTCCCCACCTGCCACTGCCACCGCCTGCTCGGGCTGCATCTTGCCCACTCAAAAACAAGTGCACGCAAGCCAAAATTGCAGGCCTGGCTCCAACAGATCTGCTACATGCTGAGGTATTAGTCATTGAATTGGTATTCTTAAACTTACAGAGTGTTATTGCTCACAATTACAAGGTTACATGTCATGATTATTTCATGGTCTCATGCTAGCACTACCAACACTGTAACAACACTATCCACTTGCACACCTCAGCAATCAGCAATCAGAAAGTGCGTCCTCCTCATGATTGCTTGAGCTCACTCGGGCTTCAGGCGGGGCTCCTTCTTCTTCTGCATCACTTGATGGTTCTGAACGTCGCTTGCGTTTCCTGCCTTGGCTTGTGACCGAGTATGGCTTTTTTCTTTCTGCTGTAGAGTTTATGACATTTATACATTACAGTGGTGCTCATGGTCCATGGTATTCCCCAAGCCACGCCGGACCAGGGCAACGTACTCGGACAACGGCTGTTTGTGCAACACCTTCACAACCTGTGTCAGCTTCAGCCACTTGACGCAGACGGTGTTGGCCAGGAGGCTGTTGATCATCATGTTCGCATAGGGGTCCGTCTGGGTATACTTGAAGTGTGGCCATGGCGTGAACTTGTCGGACACCATCTGGAAGGAGTACCTGACTGTGAGTGACAGCCTATGGTCTTTGCCATTTGTGGGACACGCTGACAATCTCACTACAGTGACTGTCAAGATCAAGAATAAGGCCCACACTCGGGCGCCGTCGACATGACGTAGTCCAGCTTCAGCCACAACTCGATTGCTGACACCGTCGCGCAGCGTGTGAGCCAGTATCCTGCAGAGGCGGCTGCCTCGGCCGTGGTGAACAAGATGACGTCGTGCGTGTCGTAGGTCACACCAGAGCTGTTCTTCTGCAGTTATCCTTGGTTATCTCAGCTCAGCTCATTAACAGCTCAGCTGGAACGAAATGAAACACCAACTTCTCAAGGAGAAGCCGAGCAACTCCCCAGGTTGGGCAACAGGTTGTTTGAAACAGTCGCGCGCATGTCGTGCTCGGGCTCGCCTTCGTGCCCACCTGAAGCCCCTGATCTCTCCAAATTCAGATCGATGACCACTGCAAACACTTTCATGACATTGGAGGGATCGGGCGGGTTCACCCGGTTGATCATCTCGGTCAGTTTGCAGTCGCACTCAACCTGCAACTCTGCGTCCATGATGTACACATCCTTCCAGCACTCGGACGACAAAGACAGTGGTACCTGAAGGACTCAGGAAAGGGCATGAAGGTATTGGCACGTGTGGTCTTGACTCACATATCCTCCATACCAGCCCTCCCTTCCAGTGCTTACAGCAGGAATGGAAACTGGTATAAGCTCACTCTACTCTACTGTGCTTTCAATTGAGGTAAGGTTTTGTGAAGCCTTTAAATTATCCAACAGTGTGTTTTTCAAACCCAGAACCATACAGGAATGCACAAAACATGATTTTCAGGTAGGGTTTAGGGTTTACGGTTGTTAGAGTTATTAGGGTTATTAGGGTTTAGGGTTTTTTTCACTCCTGCACAGCTGGGGCAAATCCGTATTGCAGTGCGGTTTAGGGTTTAGGGTTGAGGGTTCAAGGTTGCTCAAGTGGCCTCCCATGGTAGGATCGACCCACGGAGGCAACACCATCATAGGGGGGGGCCAGCTGGCACGTTAGCCCATGTGTCCAGGTGTTATCAGCAGATGCCCACTGCCAGCAGCCGTGCAACTTGGACATGTAGTTTTGAAGAGGACAATGATAGAAGCAAGGCCGTGTCACCTCGGCTGTCTGCCAAGTCTTTCTTGGCGCCGGCCTCTAGCAGCAAGCGCGCGACTTCAACGTGACCTTGGCGTGCTGCTTGCATAAGAGCCGTAAGCCCGGTGTTGTTGGCCAAGTCTTTGTCAGCACCGGCCTCCACCAGCACTCGCGCAACTTCGACATCTTCAAAATCAGCAGCCAGCATCAGAGCTGTATCGCCGTCCACGTCGGCCAAGTCCATGCTGGCCCCCGCCTGCAGCAGCAAGCGCACGACTTCGAAAGCCCGATTAAGCCTAAAAAGCCTAAGCCCTAACCCTGATCCTGAGCCCAAAAAGATTTAAACTCACTGGCCCGAGCCGAACGCTGGGGCTCGAGGGTTATGGGTTTATTAGGTTAGGGGTTTAGGGGCAAGTGCTTGCAAGTGGAAGGCGTGCTCAGACAGGACTCGGGTCCCTGTTTGTCACGCCTTCATAAAAATCGAGTGGCCGTGCTCAGACAGAGCCTTGAGCTCTGTTTGTCATGGCACTCACCATTTTGAGTGTTCTGCTCGGACAGGGCCCCGGCTTTGTTTGTCAGAACTCTCTCATTCAGTCCGAGTGAAGCCAAGCCCGGGGCCCCAGCATGTCACATGTCAGGGTCAGAGCACGGGGCCTGAGAGAAGCCCTAAACCCACCAAGCCCCAAGATGAGCTCTTTCCCCTAGACACTCTAACCAGTCCGAAGCTCCAGCCCGAGGCCCTAAGCCCTCCTATTAAGTACTTTTAAGCCCGAGGCCCTGAGGCCACTAAGCCCAGGGGTTGAGGCTTTCGGAAGTTGTCAGGCAGGGTCAGGTCAGGTCACAGATCTGAGTCTTGTCCGATGCATGAGTGCTAATAAACCCCGTTCAAACCCTTTGAACACTTGGGAGGTCCGACCGCCAACAACAGGAGGAGCGCGGGGCCCGAGCCTCCTGCGCGAGCCCCGGACATCTCACCCCGCCTGCAAGTGCCTATATTTTTGAAGGTGTTTTCGTTTTTTGGGGTCAGGGCAGCCATCCTAAACCCTAAAAGTCACTACACCCGACATGTCAAACTTGATTTTGGTGTTTTTTTCTTTCTGCTTGTGTTTGTATGGGTTTTGCCTATATTTTTGAAGGTGTTTTCGTTTTTTGGGGTCAGGGCAACCATCCTAAACCCTAATAGTCACTACACCCCACATGTCAAACTTGATTTTGGTGCTTTTTTGCTTTCTGCTTGTGTTTGTATGGGTTTTGCTTATATTTTTGAAGGTGTTTTCGTTTTTTGGGGTCAGGGCAGCCATCCTAAACCCTAAACGTCACTACACCCGACATGTCAAACTTGATTTTGGTGTTTTTTTCTTTCTGCTTGTGTTTGTATGGGTTTTGCCTATATTTTTGCAGGTGTTTTCGTTTTTTGGGGTCAGGGCAGCCATCCTAAACCCTAAACGTCACTACACCCGACATGTCAAACTTGATTTTGGTGTTTTTGTTTCCTTCCTTTTTGTTTGTGTTTGTATGGGTTTTGCCTATATTTTTGCAAGTGTTTTCTTTTTTGGGGTCAGGGCAGCCATCCTAAACCCTAAACGTCACTACACCCGACGTGTCAAACTTGATTTTGGTGGGCTTAGTTTTCTTGGGTTGAGGCTTTACAGCTCAATGTCAGAGCGACAAGCAAAACCAGTACAGAATGGCGCAGCAATGCTTGTGCTTTGCGCGTCTCTGCACGTGACGTGTACAGAAACAGGTACATGAAAAGAGCCCACTAGGGTTTAGGGTTTAGGGTTTAGGGTTTTAGGGTTAGCTAGCCCCGCAAAATAGTATGTATTCTTATTTCTTTTAGGGGCCGCTGAGCAGCCTAGGACCAGCTCCGGCAAGACACACTCGGCTGTGACCTCGGGTGTCACGCCCTAAGCCCTAAACCCTAAACCCCAAACCCTAAACCCTAATTCGTAAACCCTAAACCCTAGACCCTAAACCCTAAACCCTAAACCCTAAACCCTAAGAGGGTTACACCCTAAACCCTAAACCCTAAACCCTAAACCGTTGACTTAAACACCTTACCCTAAACAAAACCCTAAACCCTGAACCCTAAACCCTAAACCCCTAAACCGTTGACTTAATAAACACCTTGCAAACCACCCTCTCCAGAAATGAATCCCTTAGATTTGCTTGAGAAAAACATAATTTTCAGTATCTGAAAATGATGTTTACAGGGTTCCTGTCTGGTTCTGGCCTTAAACACCTTACAAACCCTTTTTCCCGAATAAAAACACAGCAAAAGCAGAAATGAAACCCTTAAATTTGCCCGGGAGAATAAGAAAAACTTCAAAATTGTTTTTTTTTTTTCGGCGTTCCTGCCCGCCATGCACCCGCTGGGGGGTACCGAGTGTTTTTCTCGGGCACGGGAACTCGCACATTCGCAGAATCACAGCTCAGACATGGTGATTGCCCTGATTGCTGGCAAGCATCAGACAAGTCGAGAAGAAGTTGTCCATGAAGATTGTCCACCTTGCCCGTCTTCTTGCACCCATCTTGCAACTTCACGACGTTGCTGCGCTTTGCTGCGAAACTCTTTCAAGTCCTGAATACAGCCTGCCATGGCTTTCTCATGCGGAGTCGGCTCTGCCTTGGCATCGGGCTTGACCTCAGCCACCTCAGTGTCAGACTTGGCCTCGGACACCTCAGTCTCAGGCTCAGGCAGTACCTTCGCTCGACTGCCGGCCCGGCAGCTTGCGCCAGTGTGAGCGAAGGTACACTAGCCTGCAAAAGTCCCTGAGTGGCAGGCTGAACTCGAATGAGATGACACTGTGCGACAGTGCGACAAACCTTATCCAGAATACAAAACAGAGCAAAAAACAGAAACGAAACCCTTAATTTGACTTGTGAGAATAACACAAACATCATCTCTGTTATCTGAAAATGATATTTTCGGTATTTCCCGTATAGTTCTGGCCTTGAAAAACCTTGAAAACCCACGTTTAAAAGGCCTTAAACACCGTACAAGCCCTTCTTCCAGAATAAAAACACAGCAACAACAGAAATGAAACCCTTAAATTTGCTTGCGAGAATATCAAAAACATCATTTTTGCTATTTGAAAATGATGTTTTCGGCGTTCCTGTATGCTTCTGGCCATGAAAAGCCGAACCCACTGTGAGAGGCTTCAAACACCTTACAAACCCTTCAATTTGCTTGTGAGACTTGCAAAACCACCATTTTTGGTATCTGAAAATGATGTTTTCGGCGTTCCTGTATGGTTTTGGCCTTGAAAAGGCGTGAAAAAGTGAAAAACCCGCTTTAAGAGGTTGAAAAACCGTGAAAAACTCACATTAAGAGGCCTTAAACACCTTACAAACCCTCAGAAGAATAGACAAAACAAAAAGACAGAAATGAAACCCTTAAATTTGCTTGCGAAAATAACGAAAACATCTTTTTGCGTATCTGAAAATGATGTTTTCGGCGTTCCTGTATAGTTCTGGCCTTGAAAAGCCGTGAAAAACCCGCTTTAAGAGGTTGCAAAACCGTGAAAAACTCACGTTAAGAGGCCTTAAACACCTTACAAACCCTCAGAAGAATAGACAAAACAAAAAGACAGAAATGAAACCCTTAAATTTGCTTGCGAAAATAACAAAAACATCATTTTGGTTATCTGAAAATGATGTTTTCGGCGTTCCTGTATAGTTCTGGACTTGAAAAGCCGTGAAAAACCCGCTTTAAGAGGTTGCAAAACCGTGAAAAACTCACGTTAAGAGGCCTTAAACACCTTACAAACCCTCTGAAACCCTTAAATTTGCTTGCGAAAATAACAAAAACATCATTTTGGCTATCTGAAAATGATGTTTTCGGCATTCCTGTATGGTTCTGGCCTTGAAAAGCCGTGAAAAACCTGCTTTAAGAGGTTGAAAGAGGCCTTAAACGTTTTACAAACCCTCTTCAGAATAGACAAAACCCACTTTACGAGGTTGACAAATTGTGAAAAACCCATTTTCAGAGGCATGATACACCTTACAAACCCTCTCCAGAATAGAAAAAACAGCAAAAACAGAAATGAAACCCTTCAATTTGCTTGTTGCAAAAACACCATTTTCGGTATCTGAAAATGGTGTTTTTGGCGTTCCTGTATGGTTTTGGCCTTGCAAAACCGTGAAAAACCCACTTTCAGAGGCTTCAAACACCTTGCAAACCCTCTCCAGAATAGAAAAACAGCACAAACAAAAATGAAACCCTTAAATTCGCTTGCGAGAATAACAAAAACCTCATTTTGGGTATCTGAAAATGATGTGTTCGGCATTCCTGTATGGTTTTGGCCTTGAAAAGCCGTGAAAAACCCGCCTTTAAGAGGTTGCAAAACCGTGAAAACTCACATTAAGATGCCTTAAACACCTTACAAACCCCCAGAAGAATAGACAAAACAAAAAGACAGAAATGAAACCCTTAAATTTGCTTGCGAAAATAACAAAAACATCATTTTGGCTATCTGAAAATGATGTTTTCGGCTTTCCTGTATGGTTCTGGCCTTGAAAAGCCGTGAAAAACCTGCTTTAAGAGGTTGAAAGAGGCCTTAAACGTTTTACAAACCCTCTTCAGAATAGACAAAACCCACTTTACGAGGTTGACAAATTGTTACAAACCCATTTTCAGAGGCATGATACACCTTACAAACCCTCACCAGAATAGAAAAAACAGCAAAAACAGAAATGAAACCCTTCAATTTGCTGGTGAGAATTGCAAAAACACCATTTTTGGTATCTGAAAATGGTGTTTTTGGCGTTCCTGTATGGTTTTGGCCTTGCAAAACCGTGAAAACCCACTTTCAGAGGCTTCAAACACTCTCCAGAATAGAAAAACAGCACAAACAAAAATGAAACCTTTAAATTCGCTTGCGAGAATAACAAAAACATCATTTTGGGTATCTGAAAATGATGTTTTCGGCGTTCCTGTATGGTTCTGGCCTTGAAAAATTGAAAAACACACTCTAAGAGCCCTTAAACACCTTACAAACACCTCCAGAATAGAAAGAAACAGAAAAGACAGAAATGAAGCCCTTAAATTTGCTTGCAAGAATAACAAAAACATCATTTTGGCTATCTGAAAATGATGTTTTCGGCGTTCCTGTATGGTTCTGGCCTTGAAAAATTGAAAAACACACTTTAAGAGCCCTTAAACACCTTACAAACACCTCCAGAATAGAAAGAAACAGGAAAGATAGAAATGAAGCCCTTAAATTTGCTTGCAAGAATAACAAAAACATCATTTTTGGTATCTGAAAATGATTGTTTTCGGCGTTCCGGTATGGTTCTGGCCTTGAAAAACCTCTGAAAAACTGGAAAACCCATGTTCGGAGGCCTTAAACACCTTAGAAAACCTCAGCCCCAATAACCCTAATAATGTTGTTGCCTTTCATGTTCTTATCCCTACCAATGAGCAGCTGTATGCCCACTTGTCGGCAGCTGCTCACACACCATTGGCCGGGTGTGGGGACGGGTCAGACCACGGTTGGTCACGGAGCCTGGGGCGGGGTTGGGGCCAACCAGGAACCCTATCCCTAATCCCTAATACACCCTAAGGCAGCCTCTGAGCTGGGCTCGCATGACTCGGGCTTAGGGCTTCGGGCTTCGGGCTTAGGGCTTGGGGCTTAGGGCTAAGGGCTTGGGGCTTAGGGCTTAAGGTTTAGGGTGGGTTCGGGCTCTCAGGCTGGGTTAGGTTAAGGTGTAGGGTCTCGGGCTCAGGAACCCTATCCCTAATCCCTAATACACCCTAAAACACCTTTGAGCAAACCTGGCGCAGGGGGTTCACATGACTCGGGCTTAGGGCTTAGGGCTTCGGGCTTAGGGCTTAGGGCTTGGGGCTTAGGGCTAAGGGCTTAGGGCTTAGGGCTTAAGGTTTAGGGTGGGTTCGGGCTCTCAGGCTAGGTTGGCTTACTAGCTTTTATTTGTTTAGGGCTTAAGGCTGTACGACTCGGGGTCAGGGTTTGGGGTTAGGGTTTGGACTTGGTCGGGCTTGGGCTCTTCAACCCTGCAACCCTTCCCCTACTCATCCCGAACCCCGAATTCTTAAACCCGGGCCCCGGGCCCCCGAGCCCCGGCCCCCGGCGTGGCTGGCAGTGCTCGAAGAGGTCCGCTCCAGGGGGTTCACATGACTCGGGCTTAGGGCTTAGGGCTTAGGGCTTAGGGCTTGGGGCTTGGGGCTTTGGGGCTTAGGGGCTTAGGGTTTAGGGCTTAGGGCTTAGGGGCTTAGGGTTTAGGGCTTAGGGCTTAGGGCTTAGGGACTTAGGGAGGAGGGTTTAGGGTTAGGGTTTAGGGTTGAGGGTTCCCGGACTCCCGCCCCACCATGCAGGGCCAGGGCGCTTCACCGACAGGTGTACTCAGCATAAGTCATTAGGGTGGTTGTTTTTTAGTAGCTTTCCTTGTTTTAGGGGGTCCCTGTATTTTTTTTGGTTTTAATTCCCCCACAAGAAGAAAGCCAGGGATGCTAAAACCCTTAAAACCCCTAAACCCCTAACCCTAACCACCACACCTTGCTGAACCCTTCAGCCGAACCCTCATGGCTGCCTCTTGTTGGTGCCCCCCCGGTTGTACAGTAATACACGAGGGCAGAGCGACAGCCGCGATGCTGCAGATTCAGGTTTCCGGGTTGGTCTAGGGTTTAGTCAGGGTTTAGTGTTTAGGGTTTAGGGAACTTAGGGTATAGGGTTTAGGGTTAGGGTGTCTCCAGCCCACATGGGCATCGATGACGAACGATTCGCACCAGAATGCGCAAGATCCTCGGACCCTGAACCCTAAGCCCCAAGCCCCAAGCCCCAAACCCTAAACCCTAAACCCTAAACCCTAAAACCTAAAACCTAAAACCCAAACCCTCAACCCTTAAACCCTAAACCGTAAACCCTAAACCCTGTGCCGGATGGGCTTGCGGCCCGAGAAAAATGTCAGCTTCTGAGGCGGGAACCATGGGCCCTTACCCTCTCCTTTCAAGGGGTTCACAGGGATCCGAAGTATGGGCCCTGATATCTATGTGTTTTAGGGTTTTAAGGTTTAGGGTTTAGGGTTTCGGGTTTAGGGTTTAGGGTTTAGGGTTTAGGGTTTAGGGTTTAGGGTTTAGGGTTTAGGGTTTAGGGTTTAGGGTTTAGGGTTACCTTAGAACAGGGGACCCAACTTCAGGGCCCATGCCTCGGAGCCCCTACAGCTTCTGGAGTTTAATTGGGCTCTTTAGGGATTGGGGCCGGTAGAACTGCAAATCAACAACAGCAAGCCTCATATAATATATATATATATATATACCCCAGACCCGTCTAGGGACCTGAAACCCTGGGCCCTCTAAACCCTAAACCCTAAACGCCTAACCCCCTAAACCGAAGCCCTCAACCCCTCAACCCTGAATACCCTAAACTGCAGGCCGCACGGTCGCTCCAAATGCCCCCTTTAAGGGAAAAGCGTCAGACCCGGCGGCACTTAAAATGTCAAAGGCAGCCGGTCCAACTGGGACTTGGGGGTGGGGTTCTCGTCTCCTCCCTTTTGGGGGTTTAGGGCTTCGGGTATTTGGGGTTTAGGCTTTAGGGTATGTAGGGTTTAGGGCTAGGGTTGAGGGTTAGGGGTTTAGGCTTCGACCCTAAACCCTAAACCCTGTGCTAGGGTTTCGGCTTTTGGGGTTTTAGGCTTTGGGGTCTTTAGGGTGACGAGCCCTGGGCCACGCTTAGCGTCGCCCCACGCTAGTCATGAGGGTTTAGGAATTAGGGTGGGTATAGCGGAGGTGTAGCGGCCAATGAAAAGGGTGCTGTTTCCCAGAAAACGTAGGAGGATGTAGGAGGAAAAGGATGTGTCCCCGCTTCGGCTGATCACGTAGCGCACTTGTACAATGAGATCACCCTACGCCCTACACCAACATAATCAAACCCAGAACCTCTAATTTCAAAAACTAATCACGAGTGAGAAAGCGAGACAGCGGGAGAGACAGAGAGAGAGAGAGACAAGAAGACAGAGAGAGAGAGAGAGAGAGACAAAAACAAGAGAGAGAGAGAGAGACAACAGTCCGGCTTAGTGATTAGGGAGGGTTAGGGTTTAGGGTTTAGGGTTCAGGGTTTAGGGTTTACCGTTTAGGGTTTAGGGTCTTCGGGTAGGTTTAGGGCGGCTCAGGGTCGGAGACGTGGCCCCTGGCAGCCGTGTCTTCGGCGGGAAAGCCTAAACCCTAAAACCCTAAACCCTAAACCCTAAACCCTTAACCCTAAACCCTAAACCCTAAACACTAAACCCTAAACCGTGGCGAAGAAGACGGGCAGCCAAAGTGATTCAAAATCGGTTCAAAAGCATCGGCCACAACTGAAGTTAGATGCACGGATCCCAAGGAAGGGGTCGAGTGCAGAATGCTATGGCTTATATACGGGGTAGAGAACATGGTTTTCGGGTTCTTTGGGGCGGGGAAGGATCCGTTCAGAAACGCAGGTGCTTGTTTTGAAAGCACTAAGATAGCAAGAGTCCAACATCTGCGAAGGCAAAGGCAAAAGAAGACGTACTTACCTCAAACATCCCACCCCGCAATTCATGGGCGGTTCATACTCTGTTGGATGCGGCTTTGTGAAAGGGGCATTTTGCAAATAACGGCACTCCTCATACACCCCAAAACACGAGAATCCTTATTCATTAAAGGACACCCCAAACAAGTACCCCTAGGGTAAACCCAGAACTAAAACCCCCTAAACCCGGAACCCTAAACCTAAACCCTAAACCCTAAAACCCCCATACTTAGCATGGAGATGACTTGCAGAATTCTCTAGGGGTGGGCAAGGCTAAGGGTCTCGGGTTTTAGGGCTTAGGGCTTGGGGTTTAGGGCTTTAGGGAAAATTTTTTTGGGGCTTCGGGAGCCCTAAAATCCCAAACCCCCCCCCTTCCCCCTCCCTGAAGGCGAACATAACGGCAAAGAAGCCGTAGCTATCCCTACACCCTACACCCTAAACCCTAAACCCTAAACCCTAAACCTGTATAAACCCTAAGACGTGTAGTAGGGCCCCACTTTGAAGGGATCCGTGCCGGTCCCAGGGCGGCTTAGCCGCCCTGCACCGCATTCTTCGAGGGGGAGCGCTGGGCTTCGTAGAAAATTAGTAGGGAAGCTAGGAGGGTTTAGGGAATTCGGGTTTGGGGTTTAGGGTTTAGGATTTGGGGTTTAGGGTTTGGGGTTTGGGGGTTTGGGGTTTAGTGTTTAGGGTTTAGGATTTGAGGTTTAGGGGTTAGGCGATGAGCTCAGCCCTGAGAAACTTTGCCGAGATCCCCGAAAGGAACTCCAAGAATTTTGCATGTTTTTTGACCCCCCCTAACCCCCAAACCCGAAACCTCGAAATTCTGCCCTGCAACAACAACACCAAGCGAGCTGGACACAAAAGGCTTGAGACTGAGAAAGACCCGAAGCCCTACACTAAAACTGGATGTAGGGTTTAGGTTTTAGGGTTTGGGTTTAGCGGGGTATGAAGCCTCAACCCTCACTGAACCTCAAATATCAGGAACCTGTTTAATTGGCAGGGGTATTTTGCGTAGCTTTTACGACTGCATAGGGATTACACGGGGTACTCTTGGTAATGATCTGGGCACCCGACCCCTAACCCCCTATTCCCCTAAGCCCTAAAACCCATAAGCCCTTATTCCTAGAATGGGTTCAGGGTTTAGGGTTTAGGGGTTTAGGTTTAAAATATTCAAAACTACGTTCCCCTATATAGATCCCGAAAACCTCAGGACCCGTCTGCACCCCCCGAACATGGGAGCGCCGACGCTCACTTGCTCGGCCGACGCCAGGAAGGGATCTGGCGGTTTGAGGTTAAGGGTTTTGGGATTTGGGCTTATGCCTTAGGGTTTAGGGTTTTAGGTTTAGGGTTTAGGGTTTAGGGTTTAGGGTTTAGGATTTAGGCTTTAGGCTTTAGGGCTTAGGGTTTAGGGTTTAGGGTTTAGGGCTTAGGGTTTAGGGTTTACCCCACTATAGGTGTAGATAGAACCCAAATAATTCTGGTTGCAAGCGAGCTAGAAGTACACCTCAACCCTAAACCCGAAATCCAACCCAAGCCCTACACCCAAAGTACCCTAAACCCGACACCCTAAAACCTAAACCCTAAACCCTGAACCCTAAACCCTGAACCCTAAACCCAAAGTACTATTCAAAGTACCCTAAAACCGAAGCCACCATAAGTACCCGAACTACCCTAAGCACCCTAAGTATACCCTGAGTACCCTAAGTACCCTATGTACCCTAAATTCCCTAAATGCCACGACACATCTTCGTTGTCGAAGGGTTCAGGGATATATGGGTTTAGGGATATACGGGTTTAGGGTGTAGGGTTTAGGGCTTCGGACTTAGGGTTTAGGGTTTAAACCCTGAACCCTAAGTACCCTAATTCTGAGTGCGTGGTTGGGTTTAGGGTTTGGGGCACCCAGAGCCGAAACCATCGAACCTGTGGAGCCCCAAGATTAAGAGAGTTTGGGGTTTAGGGTTTAGGGTTTAGGGTTTCGGGCCTAGGGTTTGGGGTTTAGGCAGGTCTTTTGGGCTTAGGGTATCTTCTACAAGGCTCCTATCAAGGGGCGTATTTGGGCACAGCTGGTGGTGGGCGTCGATCACAGGCCAACTCGCAATGTCTCTGACAAACGCGGGAGCTTCTCGGGCCCAAGCCGCCACAGGGGGACCCTAAACCCTAAACCCTAAACCCTAAACCCTAAACCCTAAACCCTAAACCCTAAACCACGGCATTTCAGAAGCCTAGGTGGGGAATACACATGGTCGTGGATGATTTGCTCCTCGTCTCCCACACAGACGCCGGGCGGCGTGGGGGTCGCGATCGTCGCACAGCAAATAAGTCTTGCGACCATTGAGGTCAAGGTGTGGAAACAACCCCCCTAAAGCCCCTAGAAGCCCCTAAGCAGACTTTGGCCCTAACCCTAACCCTAAACCCTAAACCCTACCCTACACCCCACACCCTGAACCCTGAACCCTGAACCCTCATGGCTTTCTGCCTCCAGGTCTCGGATGGAGATCGTAGAGCTGTCGCCTGTGGCCGGAAGCTACGACTTCAGGCAACCCTGAACCCTAATCATAAACCTTACAAACCTTATTTTCTACACCCTGAACCCCAGACCCTAAACCCTAATCCCTTGAACCCTAGACCCTAAACCCTAAACCCTAAAACCTAAACCCTAAACCCTAAACCCTTCAAACCGTAAACCCTTCAAACCTTGAACCCTTCAAACCTTAAACCCTGAACCCCAAACCCTAAACCCTGAACATTAACCCTAAACCCCACACCCTGAACCCTGAACCTTAAACCGGTTCAAGGGGCTTCGGGAACTGTGGGGCCTTTAGGTTTTAGGATTTCGGGCTGCAGTTTAGAGTTTAGGGGTTTAGGGTTTGGGGTTTAGGAGTTGGGGTTTGGAGTTTGGGGGTTTGGGGTTTAGGGCTTGGGGCTCGTGGAGGAGGGGCTTTAAGTGTTGAAGACTTCGGTGCTCAGGGATTGGGGGTTGGGGTGCAGGGTTCAGGGTTCAGGGTTCAGGGATTAGGGCTTAGGGGCTTGTTTGTTTTCAAGGTTTCGGAGTTTGTAGGGTCTGACGAAGCCAAGAGCACTGAGGCGTGAGTTCTTATGCCCCCCAAAACTCTAAGAACAACTTCCACACCTAAACCCTAAACCCTAAACCCTAAACCCTAAACCCTAAACCCTAAACCCTAAACCCTAAACCCTAAACCCTAAACCCTAAAGACCTAAGCCCAGTCCCTTAGTCTGGGCCCCTAGAAGGGGACCCCTTACACACCCCGAATATACCCTATACAACCCAAGGGCCCACACATCAGAACCCTAAAGCCTAAATCCTAAATCCTAAACCCTAAACCCGAAACCCTAAACCCTAAACCCTTTCAAGGAGCTAGGGGTCCACATTCACGGCCCATATTACTACCCCCAGGAAACCTTTTGAGTTCCTAAGCCCGTAGAGCCCTAAGAAGGCCTAAGCCCCCTCTAAGCCACATAAACCGAGGGCAACTACTCCTCAGCACTTCTCAACTCAGGCTCAAACACTCCAACCCTAAACCCTAAATCCTCAACCCTCAACCCTAAACCCTGAACCCTAAACCCTCTAAACCCTAAACCCTGAACCCTCAACCCTAAAGCCTGAACCCTAAACCCTGAACCCTCAACCCTAAACCCTAAACCCCCATCTGTCCCCTTGCATTAGGGTCCTCAACTCTTCGGATAGCGATAACAAATAGACCCACAAAACTTCATCGACACAAGAATCCCCAAACCTTCAACCCTGCCCCGCACCCTCTCTTTCCTTCATCCTAACCCCTAAACCCCTACTAAAGCCTAAGCCCCTAACCCCTAAACCCTAAACACTAACCCCTAAAACCTAAATCCTAAACCCTAAACCCCTAAACCCTAAACCTTAAGCCTACACCCTAAACCCTAAACCTATAAACCCTAAACCCTAAGCCTTGAACCCTAAACCCTGAACCCTGGCAGTTCCGTGACAGCGGCTTGCTCGCCGTTCTCCGACGACATCGGGCTGAACACGCGATGCCCTCAGGTGCAGGTTGTAGGGTTTGGGGTTTAGGGCTAGGTGTTTAGGGTTTAGGGTTTAGGGTTTAGGGTTTAGGGTTTAGGGTTTAGGGTTTAGGGTTTAGGGTTTAGGGTTTAGGGTTTAGGGTTTAGGGTTTAGGGTTTAGGGTTGAAGGTTGAGGGCTTAGGGCTTAGGGTTTCGGGTTTCGGGTTTCGGGTTTGGGGCTTAGGTTTAGGTGTCTTGTTTACATCGTGGGTTAGGGGCTTAGGCAAGCTGTTTCCCCCTTGAACGTTAAACGACTCTTATTGTTCTCGTGAATCTGTCAAGACAAGAGCTCTATGCGATTGGACGTGGACTTTGGGCTGTTTAGGCATACACTGCCTTAGGGAGTTGACGCGTATAAGGATATGCAAGAATCGTAAGAGCTTAGGGGGTAGCACCTCATTTTTAATAATACACACAATAAAGGGCTACGGATATAGGGAACCCTAAACCCTAAAAGCCTAAACCCGAAACTCTAAACCTAAGTTAGGGGATTTAGTGCTTCGGGATCATGGGCTTTGCGGCTTTAAAAAAACCGATCGCCAAAGCTAAATCGCGCACGACTCTGGAATGAGGTACCTTATGGAATCCTTGCAACGGCTTCTCTAGGGCGACCCTAACCCCTAAACCCTAGGGTCAAGATGTAGTCCCTATAAGGCACCTCATTCCCTGCCAAGAACCAAGACGCTACCGGAACCCGTGGTTCTTCTGGAGTTCCCCGAGTCCTACTTGTATGACTAAACCCTATGAAAGACGCCTATCAGGGCCTGTTTTGGGATTGCGTAGGTGTTTAGGGACTCCTTTGCAAGACATTTTGAACTATACACATACATACATGGAGAGAGACGGAGAGACTCGGTACTATAGTGAAGGCTCCCCACTCTAAACCCTGAAACATATAAAAACAAAAAACACTAAAACGAGTCAAGGGGCTTCGTCGAATTCGTGCTGCACTTGCTGCCGACACGAGGCCTCCAAGGACGATATGTTTGAATTGGGCTTTAACTTGAGGGCTCAAAACCCGAATCCTAACCCTAAACCCGCCTAATCCCCTAAACCCTCCTAACCCTAAACCTTCCCAACCCTAAACCTTCCCAACCCTGAACCCTCCAAAACCAAAACTGCCCGCTCAACCCTAAACCCTCGTAGCCCTAAACCCCCCTAAACCCTAAACCCTCCTAACCCTACACCTTCCTAGCCCTAAACCCTCCTAAACCTAAACCCCCCTAAACCCTAAACCAAAACCCTCCTAACCCTAAACCCCAAACCCTCCTAACCCTAAACCCCAAGCCGCCTCTGGGGAGAGAGGTGGCGGCTTCCGGTGCCATCGCCTTGAGGCTGATGGCCTTGTCCCCAGGCCCAGCCTCGAAGAAGGGGTTCGGGTTGCGGGTTTCGGGTTTCGGGTTTCGGGTTTAGGGTTTAGGGTTTAGGGTTTAGGGTTTAGGGTTTAGGGTTTAGGGTTTAGGGTTTAGGGTTTAGGGTTTAGGGCTGGGAGGGTTTGGGGTTTGGAGGGGGGGTTGGGGTTGGGGGGTTTGGGGTGTCAGAAGGATTCGGGCGAGGACGTACAGTGAGCCGGCGCTTAGTAGAATTTGCTGCAGTGCTGGGGCTTTCTCGGCTTCACCCGGAAAGATGCGGGAGCTGGTTAACAAGCTGGTGCCACGTTCAGCGCCCGACCATATAAATCCTAATAACCCTAAACCCTAAACCCTAAACCCTAAACCCTAAACCCTAAACCCTAAACCCTAAACCCTAAACCCTAAACCCTAAACCCTAAACCCTAAACCCTAAACCCTAAACCCTAAACCCAACTAAAGCAGAGGAGGAGCTGCTATTGACGCTGCCGATCCCGCTGTAGTTGGAAGCGTTCGTGCTCGCAGTGGCCAGAGCGTCCAAATCCTTGGCTGCGGGAGATACCCCCGAACCCGTGCCCAACCCGTACGTCCGAAACCCTAATCCCTTCCCGCATATACCAAAAACTCTAACCCCTAAACTCTAACCCCTAGAACCCTAAACCCCTATTTCAAACTACACTAAATACCCTAAACCCTACCCGCAGGGCTCGGCTCTTGGAGGTTTAGGCTATGGAGACATGCGGGCTTGAGGGCACTCGGGGCAAAGCCTCGACCACCTCGGCTACTATTCAGTTTTGTTCACAGCCCCAAGTGTACGGGGCTTAGGGTTTAGGGCTTAGAGGTTATAGGGCAGAGGGCTTGGGGCTTAGGGCTGAGGGCTTCGGGTTTAGGCTTATAGGTTACAGTGCATAGGGCTTAGGGCTTACAGGTTATCGGGCATAGGGCTTAGGGCTTCGGGTTTAGGCTTATAGGCTATAGGGCATAGGGCTTAGGCCTTGGAGCTTAGGGTTTGAGGGTTCCACTACGTTTCTCCGAGCGGGGAGACAGTCAGTGCGAGGCTTGCGGGATTAACGCCCCTTACACCTCCGGCCCTCCAACATGGACCTCAACAACCCTAAACCCTCAATAAGCCGAAACCCCACCCAAGAGTAGCCTAGGAATGAAAAGGGTGCCCGTTTTGGTTTAAAGTGGCTTTGTAAGAGGACCTAAAACCCCCGAAAAAGGGGACAAGGGCCTACTCTGGGTATTAGAAGCGTGACTTCGTATTTCAGCTCTACCCTCAACACTGCGATCTCATATCCCAGACTATGGGATCAATCTGCCGACCCTTATGCCCCTCGAAATCCTCCCTAAGTCTTCCATGCCAGAAACCTGGGTCTTGGGTCTTGCGTACCTGAATGGGAATCGGGGTTCAGCTTTGTGGGGTTTTAGGGTTTTAGGGCTTAAGGTTTAGGGCTTACAGAGGAAGTTGGGTGCACATCGACCCGTGCCTCTACCGCTACCCCCCAAACCATGCATGATCTACCCTACCAGGGCCCCTACACCCTGAACCGGGGCCCCGAAACCCTGCAAGCTGAACGAAAGAGCACTGAGCCTCAAAACTCTCAACTCAACGTCTCTCAACCGTCAAAAGCCCAACCCAACAACTCCAAGAACCGAGAACCCTAAACCCTAAACAAGAACCAAGAACCCTAAACCCTAAACAAGAACCAAGAACCCTAAACCCTAAACAAGAACCAAGAACCCTAAACCCTAAACCCAAAGCCCTAAACCCTAAACCCTAAACCCTAAACCCTAAACCCTAAACCCTAAACCCTAAACCCTAAACCCTAAACCCTAAACCCTAAACCCTAAACCCTAAACCCTAAACCCCAATCCTGCAGCTTCTAAGGCGCACTGGCCTTGCCGGCATCCCGGAGGGAGCCTGCTGATTCTCGGCCTGCGACAAAACTGAAGTTTTGGGTTTGGGCGTGTAGGGGTTTAGGGTTTAGGGTTTAGGGTTTAGGGTTTAGGGGTTTAGGGGTTTAGGGGTTTAGGGGTTTAGGGTTTAGGGGTTTAGGGGTTTAGGGGTTTCGGGGTTTAGGGGTTTAGGGGTTTAGGGGTTTAGGGGTTTCGGGGTTTAGGGGCTTAGGGGTTTAGGGTTTAGGGGTTTAGGGGTTTAGGGGTTAGGGTTCAGGGTTCCGGGCTTAGGGTTTAGGGTTTGGGGTTTACGGTTTAGGGTTTAGGGTTTTGGGTTTGGGTTTCGGGCTTAGGGCTTAGGGCTTAGGGAATATGATCCTCTTAAACCCAACAAGGGAAAATACAAATGTCCCCCAAGGGCCCTACATAGACTCTGGCTTGAAGGTTTTTGTTCTTTTGGGTGGGCCTTAGTTTAAGTTACCGGCTCATCCGCTGGAGGGGAGTATAACTTAGTTGCTGAGTTCATAAGTTCCCAAAAAAGTAGATTCTTTCAGTTCTAAAGGAATTCTAGTATCCCAAAAGTGTAAAGTGTGCTCACTCAGCTAGGGTTGAGGGTTGAGGCTTGAGGGTTGAGGATTGGAGGGAGGCTATGGAGCGCTGGTGCGCTATTTGGTTTGGAACCCGGGTACCCCATGAGGGGACTCCTACACCCTATCGACGATCTCCTAAGCGCCCCATTGTTTTGGGGCAACGTCAGGGATCGTTAGCTATTGGGGATCACCTCGAGCCGTGGGATAGAGAGAGAGAGAGAGAAGAGACAGACAGAAAGAAAGAATGAAAGAAAGAGGGAGAGAGAGAGAGAGGGAGAGGGAGAAGGAGCCCCAAGCCAAACGGACAACTTGACACTGAAGATGCCGCGCCTAGGGCCAAAGCAGTTTGATTGAACACGAACTTCAATCCGCAAACCCTAAACCCTAAAGCCGAAAAAATTGTTTTAAAAAAAGTGCTGGGATTGTGGTGTTTTTTTTCAGTTGGAAGTGGGGCTTGATGCCATGGCTGGTGGCAAATGTTGTGTTCGTGCCTGTGCGTTTGCTGGACAAGTAGCCGGCCTTCAGCGGGTCGCTTGAAAGACACAGACCCTTGGGAATCAGTTCGAGCACATCTTCGCTGGTAAGGTCGCTGTAGTGGGGCGATGCCAACAAGGCTGCCAGATTCTTTCGAAGCTGTTCTCCTCGATGCCGTCGTTCGTGTACTGGATGACGACTTCTGCGGTGGGGTACGAGGGGGCAGCTTCGGTTGCCGGAAGGGCAGAGCCCCTGTTTGGAGGCTCCCAGACCCTGAACTGAACCACAAGACGCCACAAGCTTGAGAACCCAAAACAAAATCCCACTTAGGGTTCTCGGTAGGCCAAAGTTGGGCAATCCTAACTACAACCTGGTTTAGAACCCTAAACCCTAAAGCCTAAACCCTAAACCCTACTGAACCCTCAAGCCCTCAAATCCCTAAACGCTAAATCCGCAAAGCCGTAGACCAGAACGCCAAAAAGTCCAGCGGCTGTTGCGGCGCGAGCCAGGGCCATCAGAAATCAGCCCCCGCTGGGAGCCTTCAAAGGACAGGGGAAAAACCCTGAGCCCTAGACCCTAAACCCTACACCCTAAACCCTACATTCTAAACCCTAAAACGACAGAAGATCCGAAAAGGCATGCTGTAGGGTGTCGATCCTAACCTTGAAATCCTAGAACAAACACACAACAAAGGCCTTAGGTGTGGGGAGCGGAGGCAGAGAGGTGAGGGTTTCGGGCTTAGGGTTTAGGGTTTTGGGTTTAGGGTTGAGGGTTGAGGGCTTAGGGTTGAGGGTTTTAGGTTTTCAGGGTGAGCCTGGAAAGATTGTTAATAAGCAAGGTTGAGGGCTTCGGGAGTTCGTAAGTAAGCTGCTGTGTTCTCCTAAATACGTCTGGAACTCCCACCTGCTTGCCAAGTTCCGTACTCCTGCAAATAAAGAGGGGGAATTGCCGAGGTGAAGGGCGCCAGTGATTGGAGTTTCGCTTGAGGCATTCAATTCAGCATGTGGGTCCCGAAACCCTGAACCCTAGACCCTAGGCCCTAAGCCCTTCAGGCTTTGGCGTCTCGGGTGTGATCGCTTTGCCTTTTTCGCAAGCCCTAAGCTCTAAACCCCAAACCCTGCACCCTAAACCCTAAACCCTAAACCCTAAACCCTAAACCCTTGTTCTTAGCCAGCACAAAACACCCCTTGCCGTCACTGGATGAAGCTCGAGTTTAGAGCCCCGGGGGTGAGGTTTCAGGTTTGGGGTTTAAGGTTTAGTGCTTAGGATTCAGGGTTTAAGGTTTGAGGTCTAAGGTCTAAGGTTTTAGGGTTTAGGGTTTAGTTTACGGTTTAAGGTTCCAGGTTTAGGGGTTTAAGGTTTAGGGTTCTGGGTTTGGGCTTGCTGGGATCAGACTGCCGGGCTTGGTACACAAGGCTTTACATGGTGTAGGGCTAAAGCCCCCAAGCCCAAAGCTTACAGACAAAGCTGCTTTAGGGATTAGGGTTTAGGGTTTAGGGTTTAGGGTTTAGGGTTTAGGGTTTAGGGTTTAGGGTTTAGGGTTTAGGGTTTAGGGTTTAGGGTTTAACCCTTTGGAAAGCCCGAAGCACTAAACCTTACAAAGGCCCGCTGGCCTCTCAGTCTGCTACCCTTATACCTTCCCTAAACCCTAAACCCTAAACCCTAAACCCTAAACCCTAAACCCTAAACCCTAAAACCCCAATAAGAAGCCCCCTAGAAAACAGAAACCCTACTTCAAGAGACCACCAAGCAACCCTAAACCCTGAAAGCTGAGCCCTCCGGACTCCTCCCTTCTTTGCTACTAAAGCCCCTGTGTCTTTCTCAACCTCAACGCCAGGACTCTCAAGCCCTCTACAAATCTCTGAACCCTGGTCCTAACCCACAAACTCTCACAGCCCCAACCCTACCCCTGCACCCTAAACCCTAAAGATTAAACCCAAAACCCAAAACCCTAAGCCCTAAACCCTAACCCGAACCCTCAACCCTAAACCCCAAACCCCTTCAAGCCCTCAAGCCCGAACACCCCATTTTGCTGAGCCCAGGCGCCCGTGGACGACTTGGAGGACGCCCGGGAGGAGGAGCCACGCCCGGGAACCGTCAGTTCGAAGCTTGGTTGTGGGGCCGAATCCTCATCGCACAGAGCTCTCCATGGGGGGTTTTAGGAGGTTTAGGGTTTAGGGGTTTCGGGGTTTAGGGGCTTAGGGGTTTAGGGTTTGCGGGATCTGGGAGGTTTTTGGGGTTTAGGGGTTATGGATTAGGCTTTAGGTAGAGGGGTCCCTTACCTTCTTTAAAGGGCTCTGAAGTATGGGCCCTTGGGTACACTCAATGCTCTGGGCTGCTCGGCTTTAAACCTGAAGGCTTGAGAGGTGGAGTCTTCAAGCCGTTCTTCTACACTTAATTTGGGTTTAGGGGTTAGGGTTTAGAGTTCAGGGTTTCGGGTTTAGGGTTTCGGGATCCCGATTGCAAGCTACGGAACTTCCTAGTTAAGGGGAATAATGAAGTCTCTTGCTACATGGGCGCAGGCTTTGCAAGCTTGGCCAGCTTGTGATGGAGACATTACGCGCAGGACCATACACTTGCACAAGGTGCTGAAGCTTCTTTAAGCAGCTTCTCAGGTTGGGGGTTTAGGGTTTAAGGTTTAGGGTTTAGGGTTTGGGATTTGTTGAATGTAAGTGGGACCAGCTACAGCTCGTAGTGAGTTACAGGTAGCTGGGCCCTGAGACTGGGGTTTACCCACCTCACATCCTGAACGAAAACCTTCAAACCGAAACCTCAAAACCCTAAACCCTAAACCCTAAACCCTAAACCCTAAACCCTAAACCCCGAACCCCAAAAGCCTCACTGCCAAACCAGAAGAAACCTCGACTCCAAGCTCTTAAACCATCATGCCCCAGATCCAGAACCCTAAACCCTCAACCCTAAACCCCAAACCCCAAACCCTAAACCCTAAACCCTCAGCCCTAAACCCTCAACCCTCAGCCCTAAACCCTAAACCCTCCACCCTCAACCCTGAACCCTGAACCCTGAACCCTAAACCCTAAACCCTAAACCCTAAACCCTGAACCCTGAACCCTAAACCCTAAACCCCAACCGACGCCAAGCGGCCCTCGGCTTGTACAAGGTGATGGCCGGCATGTCCTGCTTCCTCGGGTCTAGGGTTCTCCGTGCGTTGCTTGGGTTTGGGGTTTGGGGTGTCGGGTTTAGGTTTAGGTGTAGGGTTTAGGGTTTAGGGTCTAGGGGGTGTAGGGTTTAGGGTTTAGGGTTTAGGGTCTAGGGTTTAGGGTTTCGGGTTTCGGGTTCAGGGTTACGGAAAAAAAGGCCCTCTTTTGTGCCCTCTCCATGGCTGAACTCACACCCGAGTTTTTTCAATACGAAGGCCTTAAGAACTACACCCCCCTAAAACCCCCTAAACCCCCAAAACCCCACTAAACCCTCTTCTTCGCACTTGCAAGGCTTGTTTGGGGGGGTGCATGTGACCTGCATGTGGGATAGGATTCCAAGGCACCCAAGCCACCCACCCCCTATAAACCCTAGAAAACCCAAACCCTAAACCTAAACCCTCAAACTCCTAAATCCCTAAACCCTGAATCTTCAAACCCGTCAGCCCCAAATCGCTCAACCCCGAAAACAATAACAAAAACAACAAACCCTCCAGTCTCCAAACCCTCATAGCCCTACACCCTCCAAGCCCTGAAGGCTTGTTCCTGTGCGCATGCGGTACGAAGGGGTGACTAGAAAATGTGGGACTCAGGTGAAAGGGGTGGAAGGCAAGTAGCATGGCAGCATGGCTTGCTTTTTTAGGGTTTTTAAAGTGTTTAGGGTTTTTAGGGTTTTTAGGGTTTTTAGGGTTTTAGGGTTTTTAGGGTTTTTAGGGTTTTTAGGGTTTAGGGCCAACATGCATCAGATTCTTGCACTTTCCTGCCTCCTTCTCTGCGTTTGGAATAAACAGGTTGCACTTTTTTTGGATTAACATGGGATCTCTCGCGGCCACCTAAACCCTAAAACAAGGAATAGGGGCCTACTCTGGGTCCAAGGCCCTCAAGGTGTGGCGTGGCGGCAGAGGATCCTGTAAGTGAACCGTTACGCGCCCCAGAATCTTAGAAACAAAGAAAGCTG